>JAEQBH010003125.1:0-436385 GCA_016808115.1 Tetrastigma voinierianum | reverse complement strand
AGTGGAATACTAAACTTTTAAATGCCTAAATGCTTTCAGCATCACATTCCGCTTCCTTCACAAGAATCTTAAAATTTGCAATGTCCTTTCCAAAACCATTTACAAATCTATATATTTCTCTCCAAATGTGACTTTATAATTCATTTATGGTAGGAAATAGTCTGCAATTTTGGTTTATTTAGTCACTATCTAAAGGTTTCTTTAGTCTATCAACAATCTTTCTTTGGCTCATTCTCCATTTCATTAGGGGGGTGTCTTAACTATGTTATGTTTCATTATTCTCCACTTCAGTTGTTTTTTGTACTTCATATCTTATGAGAATTAATTTTAATTTGATCTTAAAAACATCTAAAATTTTCTCCTGGCTTTTTACCATTCTTGTTCTGAAATTCTTCCTTTATATATGCTGAAAGTTCTGATGGTGTTTTTCCCGATAGAAAATAAAATTATGATGTTTTGTAAAATAATGCTTGGTTTTGAATTTGTCGTCTAGGAGCTAGAAAACGAAAAATGGAGTTTGATGGTAGCCATACATGAGCAAGGGAGACTAAGTTTTGAATTTGTTTAATAGACTTAGGTCTACCTTCCATAGTTATTTAACCACCACACAGTGTGTGATACCCATGGGAGGGCGAAGTGCTGATCATTTGAATTTTCAAGGAAGTCAAGCCTCTCCTCAGCTTCAAGTTTCATTTTTACCTGTCTATAGTTGGTTTCAGTCTTTAATCTCACAACGCCTTTCCCAAATTGTGCTTTGCTGTTGTTGAATATTCTATTTTTCCTTTTTCAGATTTCTTAGCTTGGAAGTGACTGGAGGAGGAAAAATTGCTAAGCATGGTTTTGAATTGTCCTTTTTCTCCGTGATATGCTTTTTGAATTGTCAGCCTTTCTACTACAAAATGCATTTCTACAATTACAGGGTATAGTTCTCTTGAATTATGCCTCAAAGAGGGAAAAGTATAAAACACACAAAGAAAGAAAGTGAAAAGAAGCAAACAAAGAATCTACATGTAATGCCTTACCTTCCATTTTATATAGCTTCTTCTTCATTGTGGGGCTTGATCGATAGTGTTAGTAATCCAGTTACTGATTTTGTTAATCTACAGACAAGTAATCCTGGATTACTAATTTCTGATTCTAACACCCTTTTATGCCTGTTCTATATTTCAGAACAAAAGTTGCAAATGGTGGAGTGCTTTATCCTAAATCTTCATTTTTTATTAATTGTACAGGTAAAAGAATGTTTCCCTTTTGTGCTTGTCCATTCATTGGGTTCACTTTCTTGGATTTCTGTTTGGAGACAATCTCTAAGTTTATTTCTTTGTTCAGGCGATGTCCAAAGGAGACTGTCCTTCACACAGAAAGTTTATGCAAAGTACTTGTTTGTACTAGCTATATGTGATCTCATGATTTCTGAATTTTATGAGTTATCCCTGGTCCTACATTCATTGTTTTGTAAATTGAGGATATGATTGTGGGCAGGTTTGACAAAGTGAAAAGAAACGGGAAGCTTTGGCAGAACTATATTGCTGTAATGATAGAGAAAGCAGAAAAAGCCAAACAGCACACATACATTTACAGTAAGGTTGAGAATATGAGATATTATTTCTGAGAAAATTTAAGTTGACAGGAGAAACCACAAAGTGGGACAGTTATGTGCCGCATATTCTGGGTTAGGCGCAAAATATTTTGTCCTTAGGATATCTATATTTATCCAAATTAATGATCTTCTATTAGAGTGAAAATGTTGATAGTCTTATCTTGTACCATTACTATTGCCATTTCTGTGTGGGATGTCCTACTGTCACTTGTTCATTTTAAGTACAGATAGTGTTTTTGATTTGCAAGGTTGAAGTATTGTGAGCAAAGGGATTAAGAAGGCCTCCCTTTTCCCTACGAAGGGCCGTAACCTGTATAAATTGAAGACTTTCAGACAGGTAACAACAAATTCCTGACAAGATAGCAATTTTCTGGTTACCATCCTATTCCTATTAAGGTGATGTTAACTTGCATGGTTCTTTTCCCACACTAGCGTTGGAAAAATGAAGCAGAACGACTACAAGTCCTTGCTGAGAAGCATAAACGAGGTGCCACAGCAAGACTTGTCAGAGCAAAGAGGAAAGCAAAGAGGCAATTGTCTTCAAGTGGAGGTATGTATAGAGAGAGAGTGAAATAGAAGGGAGAGACTAGATCTTCTGTCTGGATCATTAAACATCCAATGATAATTAGGTGAATATATCAGAAATATTTCCATACAAAGGTCCCTAAGTGGAGGAGGGAGGAATCTAAATCAGGGCAAGAGGAAGGCAGTTCATGAACATGGAAGAAGAAGTACAGAGATCGGACATGCAGTTTAATGACTATAATAGCTAAAAGGGCTTCTCTCCAATTGGAAAGGCGAGAGAATTCCAGAGCCCCGAACTCACGCACTGGAGGTCCTGCATCCTCTAAAGTCGGAGCTTCCAAGTTTTACCGCTCTCCAATGGAAGTTCATCGTGTAAATACACCATACCAGTTTCCTAGCCATCATGATATGGACTACAATCCAAATATGACAAGACTGCCACCATTTAGGCCTTATGCTGATTCATTTGCAATGCCTCCATCACGGCATCAGGGAGTAAACAAGAGCTACTACAACACCCACCATGCCTATTCAAATCCCAGCTATGAGTTTGAAACAAGAAATTTGAACCACTTCTCTGCGCATACATTTTCTTTGGGAACTGGAACATATGAAGGACGGAAGAAAGGATCTCACCCTAGTCGACGTTAGAGGATGTTACTGTCTTTAACATGCCTAAAACCATGTTTCACTCTTTCGGAATCTCGCAACACCTCTGATGATGGAAATGGTTTTTGTACATGCGATTTAGAATGGTAAGTCTGGAACTTTGAACTAAATATTGTGTCCAGAATCATTGTAATGAGACAATAATTACATTCATTGGTTAGATTTCCAATTAATATGATGATTGTCTTTGATCTGATGTCTTACATTTTCAGCAAGATATCCATTAACCACCTTGACGACTCTGTCACAACTCTGTGGTCTCTGCTTTGGCATGACTGCATATTAAGAACTAAAAGTATAATAAATTGCCTACGACCCAGTGAACAATTGATTAGGAGAGATGGATCGATTGATTTAAAATTTGAATCCTGATTCTTGCCGGGGTGGCAGGCGTCCCCGAAGCTGCTAATTCAATTTCTTACCCATCAATCAGTAGTGGTTCATCTAATGTTATGATTGAAAAGTTGAAAACTTTAGATCAGCTGGGTTTGACCGTTGTCTTTTTCCGGGTTGAACAACCAACCAAAATTAGTTCGAATTTTAATCGGACTGAATTTCATGGTCCAGTTGTTGACTTGAAAAATTGACTGATCGGTCATTAGACCTCGTGGTCAACCGTTGAATCAGCCAATCTCTTAATTGAATTGACCATAAACTAGACCTTGATCTGGTTCTTCAGTTTGCGTCAAACTGGATGGTCTGACGGTTCAACCACTAAAACAGGGCAATTCGATTGGTTCCACTAGAGCCGATCAAATCATCAAATTGAACAAAACCAAGTTCACATAAATCGAACAATTTTGATTTTTTTTTTAATACAACAATTTCGATTTAATTATTCAGAATAATTTTAATTCCTGCAACACTCTATATTCCAGTAAACAAACCTTTTTTTGTGCGGCAGTACTAAGTTACCAACTTAGCTAACTTTTCTGGATTATATTTCATAAAATCAGCATATATATGAGACCGTTTTTTACAGGAAATGAATCTCAACTTGTATTACAACACAAATAGATTACAAACTGTTTCAAGTGTTTACAACACTTTGATTTGAGGCGGTAGTATAATGAATCAACAAATTTATATCCTAGTTTCCATCGCAGTCACAGAATATCAAGAAGCGATAGCGTCAGCGCGAACACAGTGGATACAGTTTTCTTCATACAAAATGATTTGCAGTGATTCAAAATGATGAATTTCAGTTTGGATTTTTGGGTTTGATAAAACAAAAAATATACTGGGTGGTTTTGTAAACAAAATAAACGAAGAAAACTAAGAAAAAGAACTCCTTGGAAGGACAATACTGGTTTGAGGTCCTAAGGCAACCGAGAGGGTCATCGGTCTATTTCTTATCAGAGGATGACCTATACCATTTCTAACCTGATCTTCATTTAGCTTTAAAAACTAAACCCTAAAATTTTTCCTTTTGAAAAACAACATTTAACTATCATTCATGGTCCCTAATAATGAAAATTCTTTCCTCGATTCTACCCACGCTGACTATAAGAGACAAACTAACCTAATATCAATGATTCAGCACAAGCATCCACTCGAATTCCAAAAAGATCAAGCAAGATCGGGTCAATCAGGTAATATATAAGGATTTAAACCTAGCGCGAGTAGATAACATAAATGACAAACTACCTAATGTTAAAAAATAGATATCATGTTCACCTTAAATCCAAAGCGCAGCCCTCCCTCTATTGAAAGAGAAGGCATCTATTAACCATCCTTCCAGTTGTCATCCTCGCAGGGGTGTTCATAAATGAGAAAAGAAAAGCAGTGCCAAAGAAAATGAAAGAAAAAGGAAAAAAAGCGAAAGCTTACCCGCTCGTATTTCACCCAAACTAAAAATTGCCGCCTATTTGCTACAAGATTTAGGGCTTATATAGGGTTCCAAGAAGAGAAAATATTAAATGCCTTGGCTTCACACTTATAAGAATAAGGGCAAAATGGGAAGAAATAAAAAAGGGATACAGAAAAGTCAAAATGTCAAAGGCAGCATGAACAGTGGCGCATGAAGGAATTTTCGCACCATGGTGCGAAAATTTCATGACCGTGGCATAAATTCTCCGCTTTCTTCTTTCTACTGCTTCCTTCTTTCCTTTTGATTCGATCTACAACAAAAGCAAGTTCACCTGAATTCTTCGTGTTTGACCGACTGAATAACCTGGCATTAATAGCTTGCAAAACTACAAAATTAGCCACAAAACGCAATCAAGAAAATAAAGAGTGACCTTTAACGCGCAAATCGTTAATTACGCTTACCATGACAAAGCGTCAAACCTTAAATAGTTATGTTCAAAATAAGACTGAAGACTAATCACACTTCAACTTACATTGCTAGTCCCTTAACAATGAAAGAAAGAAAGAGAGAAAGAGAGAGCATACAAGACGATAACAAAATGATGTTTCCAAAAACAGCTTCAAAAGTATGTGGATGAGGCTGCCCATCCCCACGAGGTCCACTGAACTACGCCCTGTAACTCAAGATAGGATGTCAAGGAGGGCCACTCTTTTTTTTTTTTTTTCCACGATATACTTCTGCTGGGCCCATTCATATAACGTTAAATACTAACTCATGATTCAGAAGCAAATGATTGGCAAAATATATATATGCTCTCATATAAGGAAGTGTTCAACATCTACAATATTACATTGGTTTACAAAATTTCATATACAAAATAGACCTAAAATGCCTCCCAAAGGCACTCCATTGCGCTACTTTCTACCAATAATGCGATGGTCTCTGGCCCTCCGTCTCCTCTTTCAGACTCACAATTTGATGAACATCTGCAAGTGGGTTGGTTTAGTAGCCCATTACACATGGATGACCTTACTAAGGTCACCACACTTCTATACAAATGCATATAACACATATTGGCGCTTATGCATTTCAATATTTCATATATATACTTATCATAACCAGCTCCATTTCTTATCATCATCCATATACTTTCATGTCAACTCAGATTTTTACTAGCTCTCAGAATCGTATACTATCATCACATAAAGAAATATGATAGTTTTTCATATTTTCTTATTTCATTTGCACATACCTCGCTATCTTCTTTGATGCTTCAAGGCCCAGATAAACCTTAAGTATATGTTAAAACCATGAGCGGCCCGGCGCTCAGATTCACCGTATGAAATGTTGGTCCATGAGGGCCTCAGAGGCGCACAGCGAGACAATGATCATTCTGATAAAGTCCGAGGCGCCAAGTGGATACAGAACTGACAGTATCATCACCGTACGAATGTTGACCTATTCTGTAATATGATACCCGATAGATCATCACCAGACAGACAAGATCATCCGCGAGGGCCCGAGGCTGCGGTGACCCTTTCAAGCTCACCGTGATCCAAACGGACGATGTCATCTAATTCAAACTAGGCCCTTGAGCGATTTAACTTGTAAGGCCGCATTTATTTTTCCTTTAATGCATGCCCACGTTATCCTCTACCATGTTCTGGGCACAATCAATGTGTATTTTATGCTCAAGATATATCCTATATTCTCGAATAATTGTCATTCGGTAATTCACAGTGATATATATATATATATATATATATATATATATATATATATATATATATATATATATATATATATATATATATATATATATATATATATATATATATACAATCATTTATTCAACTTGCATTTTCATATGTTCATTGTATGTATAAATAACTATGCTTACCCTGTATGCTTTTATGAGTTACTGATGATCATAATACGACAACTATAGTTACCTACAAGAGCCTACTGTTTTTCATAAAGCTTTCTGGGACTAATATGAGTTCCAATCTTATCATGTTAATTCATTGATGAAATCTTTTGACTCCAATTATTTCCCAGAGTCCAAGAACACTAGAATCGGAGTTCAGATTTAAGAAGTTGGCGGACTCTTCCGGCCGGGAGGTCACGCAGTCACCGATGAGTCGATTCTGAACCGACGAGTCGCGACCGGGCTGACGAGCCACTAACACCGGGTCTGACATCTAAGATCTTCTCTAGGCATATGGATGGATTCTCTAACTCAATGGGTTTATAGAGTCCAAGAACACCAAATCGGAGTTCAAACAAAGGGAGATATGATCAAAGTCGCGAGGTCAAGGCGCAATGGGCCTTGATGAGCCGATTCGAACCGACGAGCTGCACCGGTCGGACGAGCCTCGTGATAACACCGGTCTGACATCTAATATCTTCTAGGTGATATGGATGATTCTGACTAATGGGCTTTCCATAGAGTCCAAGAAACACCAAATCGGAGTTCAACGAAGGAGATATGACCTTTCTGATGGTCACGCGTAGTCGTGGCCGACGAGTCACGATCGACTAATCAATGAGCAGACTGGGGTTTTGTTTGTTTCAGCTCACACTTTAAGACATCTAATATTCTCCAGATATGGATGGATTTCTTGACTCACGGGCTTTCCAGAGTCCAAGAACAATTCAAATCGGAGTTCAAACAAGGTATACGACCTTCCAAGTCGGGAGTGTCATGCGCACAGTTTTGACGAGTCAATTTGAATGACGAACCAGACCGCCTGGATGTATCTCTAATATAACACCTCATTCGACATCTAACATCTCCTCAGGGCATTATGAATGTATTCTGACTCACGGGCTTTCCATAGAGTCCAGAACACCAAATCGAGTTCAAACGAAGGAGATATTACCTGCCGGGAGGGCCATGCGTATTCGCTCTTGGATGAGCTGACTGGTATCGACGAGTCGAATCGAAGTAGATATATTCAGCTTCACAGATCTAGCTGAGTTTCTTCAGACGGTGCTAAGTTTCTACATGACGAGTTGAGCTCTCGTATGACGAGTTGAGCTTTTCAGACGAGGTCTCGCTGACCTCACAGATGAGGTCCGCTGACTCGCTTGCATGAGGTGTGCCGACCGCATCAGCACTGACTGGGCCGCATGAGGTCTGCTGACCCCTATTTGACGACCTCTATGGCTGACCTCTCACCCATTCGACTGCTCTCGCAGCAAAGCATCATAACTTAGTCCATTAAGGTCCGAATTTAGAAATTCAAATTCTACATCAAGTTCATTGATGTGGCTACAATTTCAGAAGGACTTACTTCGTAAATTCTCTTATTTATGACTAAAACCCGCTTCGGCTAGTCCGCTAGTTGACCCAATTTAACCGACCGAATTAGATTCTAAAATGACTGACTCTGTGAAAGACCATAACTTGTCTACAGAGGTCCAAATCGAGAGTTCAGTTTTAACACTCACCTCATTGATGTGGCTACAATTTACTAGGAAGGATCACTTCTGAATTCCCTGTATTTGACCCAAAACCTGCTCTAAGATCCTAATGATATGATCGACAATATAATTCTTCTTGGAACAACTCAAGAACTCAGACTTTCTCAAACACATATTTAGGAGCCTTAAAGCTCTTCTTAACTAACCCTTACAAGAAATGAGTTTAGGAGTTCTCAAACCCAAAACCATACACAAGATAGAGGGTTCTCTAACCATGTATCTAAACTTTATAGTCCAAAACTAGACTTATACTCTATAGTTTCCATACAACCCAAAACGTATCCATACCCATGCCTCAAATTCCATACCAACACTCAAATTTTATAATTCCATACCACATCTTCTTCTTCTTCTTCTTCTTCTTCCCTTCCTCTTCTCCTTGTCCCAGATGGTTCTCTCCCTCTTTTCTCCAAGACCAAAATAAGATATTTCTTTTTGGCCTTATCCTTATTTGATCTTATCCCCTTTTTTATTTTACTTTGTCCTCCAACTCTTATAATATTTGCAAATCAATTATAATATTTTTTACAATAGCCTCAAATCTTCTTTTTATTATTTGTAATTTAACTGCATGATATTCCTACTTTTGTTTTTATCTTTATTTTATTCCATCAATATACTTTTTATCGCTTATTATTCCTAAAAAGAGCAAGAGAACCAGAGGGTGTATAATTAAAAGTTGTCAAACCTTGCCCAATAACTATCTCGAGAGAATGAATGTCATACAAAATTGTTATCAAAAGAGCCTCCTTCGACCAAACCGTAGACTTCCACCAAAATCCTATGTTTGTTCTCGATCGCTCTCACAATAAACCTGGTCGAACTCGTAATTTCCCCAACTAAGCCACTGCTTACACTTAGGACACCAACCAACCCAAACAGATCGTGACCCATCTTATTCCACAACTTTTATGTTGAAGGAGGCAACGCTGAGGACCGACCACCAAAGTCCATGTAATGGGGATCCACCGATGACTCCCAACCACCATACTTAGGCATCAAGTCATAAGGGTCTTTCGCACCACAAACTCTTCAAAGTTTCACCCTAACTCCGAACAGATTTCAAACTTCTTAGCACTTACAATCCGCTAAATCACCCATCCACCCGTGTAGTGAGCTAATTTGCGTCGTAGTGGTTCTAACCAAATGGGCTTAGGCACCTGGCTTTAAAGGCTTTACCATATACCCTTGACTGCAGTTCGGGTTTCAAGGCAAATGCAAAATTTTTCTTCTTTTTTCTTTTTTCTTTTTTCACTTTTTTATTTTGGAAGACACAATGGCCTCCTTCATGGGGGTCCCTTAACCTATTTAAAGGTAGTCAACGAAACTAGGGTAGGTTTTATAAAGTTTAGAGGTTAGGCGCCACCCTATTGTTGAAACCTAATGTGCATATTGTGTGGTTACTAGAGGTGGAAGAAAAAAGGTCGAAATAAATAAGAAAATCAACTAATCATCCACTAAACTAGGTATGGAATCAATCTAACATCAGATTAGACAAAGATTCAATTTTTCCAATCCTATGTGTTAGGTAAACCACAAAAAAAATGGGGTAAAATGGGTGCAATTTGAATTTTAAAGTAGTTGTATAGTATACGTTTCAATAAAAAGGAAACTCCAGCAAGCCACTGAACATACAAAATGGGCTTACTCAAAATAAGAATAAAAAGATAAATGTAAAAGCCACTTTCATCTAAATCCTTCCCCAAACTTAAATGTCACAGACATTCAATCAGGTTCGATCGGGAAGTTAGAGATGGAAGTGATACCTCCTGATAGATCATAGATAGGACTCAGAATGCTTCCATCGACAACTTATTCACTCCGCTTGACTTAAATGAATGTTGTGAGGTTAAAAGAGAGGAAAAAGTGATGTTGAGCATTTTTGAAATTATAATCTTCATAATAATACTTAAAAGTGTTATTTATGGAATATATTTGGATTCTACACTCTAAGCTTTCCAACTGATACCAAATTACCAAAACGGAGTTCTAATGAAAAGTTACCAGAAACAACAAAAATAAGAAACTAGGAGGGGTCGGAAAAATTTCTGCACAAGTGCGAAATTTTCGTATTAAAAGTGAATTTTTTTTTTTTTTTTTAGAAAAACAAAATAATAAAATCACTGACTATTTTTTTTTAGGTGAGAAGAATATCAATTTTTTTTTATATATTTTTAGGTGAATATACCTATATTTTCCTTTAATAAAACTATACAAAGGTGGTTTATGAGGGGAGATGTTAGTAGATTTTCATTTTCTAGAGAGAGAGAGCACCTTCTTCTAGATTTCCAAGACCGGACCGTCAAATTTCATGGAGGAAGAAAGCTATTCTACGCTTAAGAGGCTACACAACACCATTCATGAGTTCCAACACCTAAAGAGCAGGGACCTTCCTACTGTGTTAATCTTTGTTTGGGGAACCATGAAATCTGCAGTGAATCGTTTCGAGGCCATTTTTTTAAACAGAACCCTGGCCTCAAAAGCTTTGGAATCCAATGGAGAAAAATTCATTCTGTAAGGGTCAGAAGAATCGAGGGTTTTACTATTCACATGAATAGTACTGAATATTTTTGTGTAATCTGTATGTTGGAGTGATTCAAACAATCATTAATAGTTGTTAATTAGCCCATGTGAGTTAATTTTGGTAGAGAATTAATGAGAATCATATAAGATGCTTTATGTGTGATTTAATATATGAATGAGAGTATGAAGTGGGAATATATTAGCATGAATGTGTTAGACTAGATTATGATTCCATAATGTAATTTTAATCTTTGGGATACAGGAAATGAAATACATGATATGAAATTTGAAAGCAAACAAATAAGGTGAAAGGAATTTCACTTCAGATTTTCCGGAGAATTGTGTTTGGGAGACGGTCCAACAGCATCACTCATGAGACCATGACTGCTTTCGGGAAGTTCTCCAACCACCCATCCAGGAGGTAGTCCAATATTTTTACCTAAATTAGTAAGTTTCTTGAGAAATGAAAAAGTTTTTGTTTAAAATCGATGATTTACCCATTTATTAGGCATGTGAGTGAGCCATAATTTTACATGTAGGGGATTTTATATAGACATCTCTAAGAGGTTCATTTAAATTATTGAATGCTATCAGTTTCACAAGGATACAGACTGAAAAAGAGAACTGGGGCAGAATTATTCTCACACTCTGGCTTGGCTTACTCCAGGATCACTCACTTAAGTACATGAAGACCGGAAGTTGGCAACACTGAGGTCGTGAGGTTAAAAGCCGCCAGTCTCGGCATATTTCAGATGAATGTATTAAACTAAGGTTTTAATATATGTTGTATTAATAAAGAATGTAAAAACTCTCGAACTGGTGATATAGATTTATTTGTGATATTAGTATTGTGAGTATTGGATGCAGGGCCCAAGTGGCCATTATTTTACTCGCATTCGACCCCGGTGGTCATTGTAATTGCTAGACAGGTTTGTACTTCGCAGTAGCCCCCCGTGACAGCCAGACTTCGCCTGATTGTGGAGCGAGTCAGGTTATCCCTGATCGCTCACGAAGATCTCCCCGCGGTTGACGAACATTGTCAACTTGACCTCGGTTTTCGTGGGGGCGCTACACAAGATGTCTCATTTCAATATTAACACTTGCTTCCTCAGAATCAATCGTGATCCCTTCCTCGAAGATGTTGCCTTGCGAGGTTTAAGTTTCTCAGTGCCTTGCTTTTGGTCCATGTCACAGTCAGGATTCATCATATCTTCTCTAACTCAGGAAGGCCCCCAAAGCTTTTCTGGGCATATGTCATTACCTTAGATATCCCGCGTTCACCCTCTGATCGTTGTAAGGTTCCCTGCGTTCCTGGCCCAGTCAAGCCATTCACACTGTGTTCAACTCGAGCAATTGAACAAGCCATACGCTGCCATGTGCTTCCATGCATTGTCACGCCATGCATTACCATGCGCCACTCATCCGTGGCCATGATACGACCCATGGTCACCCATCATGTGACTAAGCATTGAGCTGCCTCGTGCCAAGAACTCGGATCTCATACAGGCACCGTCCGCTGCCTTAAGGTCTACTGCTGCGATCGACTCTATATCCAGCCCATATGCACGGATGTTGGGCATCGCCTCAGTACATGGGCTGAAGCAGACAACATGCATGTTTAGGCGCCCATGCATGTGTCTTAGAGGCATCCGGCATGCCATGGCCTGCCCTGGCCATGGCATGGTCTTGGCTCCATGCTCATGAGAGGTCACTCCCCCCCTTAAAGAGCTTATTTAGCAATTCCCCTTTTATCTTAAGGAGACATCGAAGTAGCTTGAGTAGACATAATGCCCCAATTACCATTTGCCCTTTGACTTTGCATCTTATTCCATCCATAGTAATTCGAGACTTTGTCCAACTTGATCATGATCATGTTTTGTTTTTAAGGTCTTCTATGGGTGGCAAACCCATGAGTACTCTTCATATGCCGATCTCCGACTTAGGTCTTGAAGGGGGTCACACCAAGCTAGTGCGAGAGACTATCAATTCATTGTTGAATGTTACTCTTCATTTTTTTAGGACAATTAATTACTTTAATTACAATGAATTAAATTGTCCATACTAGGACTTGAACCCAAAACCTCTTCCTTTTTTATGTCGTGCTTTTTTAAAATATTGAGTACTCTACTACATGATATAAATACGTTACTCTTTATTTAATTTATGAATTTAACTCAAGAAATAGGAATGACCATCAAAATATTCACGTGTCGATGTAACCGTAACTCATCTTCTTTTAAAGAACTGATCTTTTATTTAAGAGATAGAACTCACATGATTGGTAACAAAACTAAGGTCTCGTTTGATAAATTGCTCATTAAATGCCGAAATGCTCGCTAAAATTAAATCGCCGAATTTCATGCGATTAATCAAATGTGAAAACTGTTTGACAAATACTGAAGAATTAACGTCAATATAAATATATTGCCTGATAACTCCAACGCCGAATACCTAAAATTAGCGTATTTTATATATTTACCCTTTATTATTACTTAAATTAAGATATATCCAAAGGCTAAATAGAGTTTCTTAATAATATTTTATTTTTCACTACAATTATTAATTATTGTAAATAACATGTTTAAAAATATAAAAAATATTTATTCTAATAATACTATCCAAAAAAGACATAAACATGTTTGGAAGTCAGTTAATAAAATCTAAACTTTGAAAACTATCCAAACTAACCAAGAGATATTTCTGCAAAATATTATATTATTTATAAGGGTTTTTGGTCTAATTTATTTTTATTTAAAAATCTTTAATGATCGTATTCTACATTCCACGCAAGAGGCTTTTTACCTACTTATAATTTTCAATGCTTTTTCATTTAAAATTTTCAATTACAGTTTTCCTAAAATTTTTGTTATCAAACATATCAAAATTAAACCATTTAAAATTTTCATTTTTTAATTTATCATATTTTCTGGCGCTTTATCGTTACACGTTATCATCAATTAAGGTGATATTTGTCTCTTCATATCTAAAACACATACATATATATTAGTTTCCATGATTTTCTACTTTTCTCATGCAAAACTACCCACTTGCTTCCCCTCGACTTTCAATGGCTTGCTTTCCTGTCTTCCCTTTTGTTAGTTGTAATCTTCTAATAAAAGTTTTCATACATTAAATTAATTGCAATTGTTAAAAGTGGAGCCATTTATGGTCTAAGGGACATTGCTCCACTTAATTTTTTTTTTTAAATTTCCCTTGTATATTTGAGGAGAATCCAACCCAATAAAGAGGCTTTGCCCGCATTGAAGCATAGAGTATTATACCATTGGGCTATAGCAAGCATCTCTAGCAAGCAAGGCTGAGCAGCCTCAAGAAATGAGGACCTCAGCTCGAGCTAATGAGCCTATTGACTAGTCAACAAGCCATCCTTCATGCGTTTTTGAGGCTTATAGTTTAGACCACGAGTTTTGAAATAGGTGGGTCCAGGACGTGAGCTGAGCCGAGCCAACCGGCCTAAGAATTAAAAATAATTTTTTTTATTCTAGCCCTCCTTTAACGCACAAACTAAAATTTATCCTTATTTGAGTTATATAATAACTATATATATATATATATATATATATATTAAATTGCATTACATTATATACTAAAAAAACAATATAAGGCTAGGAATGGGCTTATGGTGGATTTTTGGGTGGGCCTGAAGGCCCATGAGCCGGGCTGGCTTGTCAGGTCTAAAATAAAATCCATAGCCTAACTCTTTTAAAAATGGGCTAGGACTAGATTAGTCTTGAAGTGAACTGCGTGTCTCGGGTTTTTTGGATATGCTAGGAACTCATTTTCAATCGTTTATAAAACTTACCTCCCCTAAAAGACGTTCCATCTAGCTCTAATTGTTAAGAGTCTTAAAAGATGTTTTATTGTTAATAAAACTTAATTTAAATAGTTAAGAATTCAAATATGTATAAAAATGAGAAGAGTCTTAAGTTTAAATCTCAATGAAAACAAATTCATGAGGATGGGAATAAAGTGAATAGATAAGAAAAAAAAAAAATACACACACATAAAGATGCCCCAATTGAGAATGATTCCTGACTCAGCCACTGATAATTATTATTATTAATATCAATAGTCAACTTCTCATTTAATAGAATTCTGTCCCTAAACTCCAAAAGACAAAAATAATTTTCTGTGGCGTTAGAAGATTTTTGATAGGCCCCTTTATCCTGCTCCGTCTTCGGCACCCAAAATTGTAGTTGATGTTAATCGGAGTAAAAGATAATTCTTAAATTTTCATTTTGGGTGCTATAGATAGTTTTGGATTTATATTTGATAAGGAAGGATAATAGGCACATAAACAATATGGTTGGCAATGGAGCTAATGATTGAGAGATAAGACCTGTGAATATCTCTGATCCGAAACTGAGATGACGTCACACTTAACCCAAAAGAAAGAACAAATGACAAATGGAAAAGTAGGACCCAACCAAATGATGGTCTGTCTAAGGGGGTAATCGACAAGAGGAAGATCGGACTGAGGATCCTCTGCTCTCCCTCTAACTGAATGGGAACATATACGATCATATTACATATATGATATAAATTAGTGTTGATGTAATGTTATGAGTATACACCCACATTGTGTGTCCGCAGTTAGAACACGATTCCTTTTTAATATCCATGCATCCACTGTCCCCCCCATCTGTACCACTACCCCCCCAACTTGTCAACCCATTCCCGTGGACGGTGGACCCTTCCCAGTTCCCACCCCTCCCTTTTCCTTTCTTCCGATGCATTAAGTATCAGTAGTAGTCATTGGGCATGGGATTCAAACAATTAGTAAATTAAATTAAACAAGACATTATATGTACATTAATCTCACACATTCTTCATCCTTGATCATTGGAATCACACATTATGTACAGTCTCTCATGTACTAAAAGAAAAAACAACCACCAAATCATACACAAGACAAGTATAACCAAGGGGCCGGAACTGGGACTCAGCAGGGCCGTGGCTCCATCATTGACTTAATCCACAAAAGAACCGCGTAGAAATCACGCCCCTCGACCAACTTTGGAAAGTATGCATGGGAGCTGTCTTGCTTCGTAGCACACATCCCTTATTTGCTTAAGATTTCTTAAGGATCAATGCTTGTACCTTTGGGGGGAAAAATTTTAAAAAGGGGGAGGGGGACGCCTTAAGGGGAAGAAGGAAATAGCGTAGCGTAACGACAAACTTGTAGAAGAAGGATCGAGTACAAGTCTAGAACTAGAACAACTAGAAGAGTCGAGTGGGGGAGGAATGACGAAGGTCGATCTCTTGGGTCCAAGCGGCCCGGTCTTGAATATGCAAGTGCCAGTAAGTTTGAGCCACCGCATCTGGGTCCATTGACCCGTCCCCTCCTACGCTCTGCTGCTCCCCAACTGACGATCTTTGCGACGTCGATGGTCCCGCCATCACCCTGCATCCATCACCCACCACCTATTTATTGCTAATCATTCCTCTTTGGTCTCTATACCTAGCCTTCCCCTCCCCCTTTTCCTTCCTTTTCCTTTTCCTGCTTATGGTCGGAGAGAATTGAATAATTGAGGTATCTTATAACACATCTCGACAACAAAATAACCTATTTATTTTTAACTTCTAATCATTTGGTAATGATAGCAAATGCCTCTACCCTGGACCATATCATTCTGACGAGGATCACATCAATTACAATAGCAATAAAATGCTCAGTCATTGCTAAATAAAAACAGAAGATTTGGTATATATACTTCTGCATTAGTGAAAGCTCAATTTCACTGTTTTGAGAAATACCAGTTATCAGATACTTCTACAATTGCAAACTTTGAAATCGTATGAATTTATTTTTCAAAATAAACTTTACATAAAAAGTAAATGAAAAATTTTGTTATTCTTATTCTAATTATTATTGTGTTAAACTATTAGAACCGTTGTCAAAAAACTATAGGGGACTGTTCTGATTTAGAAAATTTTTTAAACTGCTTTTTATTCCAAAATAAAGGAAATATATGCACACGTTTGATTACTGTTTTTTTATTGTTCCGTAAAACACAAAGAACATGGATAATACTAAATTTAGAGAATATGAATAGTCTTTAAAGGCCATCAAAATATTGTTTTTGGTGTTTTAAAAAACCATTCTTGGAAGCACAATAGTTTATGCAAGCAAATGATCTCTTAATCGTTAAAGTTATCAGCAGTTGTTTCTTCTCGAACGGGAAGTGAGTAATCCGTAACAAAAAAAAAAGAGAAATAATCGGTGAAAAATAAAAGGGAATCTACGAGGGAGAATCAGTGCTCATCACGCAAACATCTTGACTAAAAGAAAATAAGAAAGGGGAGGAACCTGGGTGGGCCGACAACACCATCGATGATAACATGGGCCACGTGTACGCCCAGAGGCTGAAACTCCCTCGCCAGAGATTGTGATAGAGCTCTCAAGGCGAATTTTCCACAACCTGTTTGTTTAAATGGAAAAACAGGAGGAGGAAAAAAAAGTGAGAAATTCTTTACTGAATCTTTCAAAAAAGATTCCACTACTGCAGTTGGCTTGATGAGATTCAGTGAAATTACATAATTCGGAGTAGCCGGCAATGCCGTTAAGCGAAGCCGAACATCCGGTGAAGAGAATTGTACCCTTTCCTCTGTCCACCATGCCAGGAATTACCTGATTCCGTTTCACCAAAGCCAATTCAACAGTTTGCTTAACAAACATCACCGAGTAACAAGTTTATCGATCTCCTGGAAACTTAAGGAACACGAAATAATGCTTGTGCGTCATATTTTCGGTTAGGTTTGGGGAATCGAGAAAAACCTGTTGAGCGCAGAGAAAGGAGCCGATGGAGGAAACGGCGAGTGATTTCTGGAAAGAATCGATGCCGATGTCGGTGAAGTTGGTTGGATGCCAAGGCAAGGGCTGGTACGCATTGTAGACTAGCACTTCCACGAATCCGAGAGATAGCACACCTTCGAATGCCTCTCTTACGCTTCTGGAGTCGGAGCAATCGATTCTGATGGCGAACACTTGGGCCTTTTCCTCTCTCGCTATCTCGTCCGCGAATCTCGATAATCTCCCTGTCCGTCCTTCACCAATTAGTACTTAACAAAACAGAAAAAACAAGTCATGGAAAAAACGCCTCCGTTAATTTGGTCCGATTTTTTTTTTTTTTTTAAATAACAGTTTATTTTTCGCAATTAATTTCTTTCCAACCAAACGGAGGGTAGGAGAGAGAAAGAGGAGAAGTGCCTAGGTCGCGGGCGAGAATGGCGACGGTGTAGCCCTCGTGAGCGAACTTGCGGGCGATGCAGCGGCCGAGCTTGGGACCGACGCCGACAATGGCGACTATGCCTCTAGAAGGGGCGGAACTGGCCATGCTGCGCATCTTAAAGATTGGAAGAGGAAGAGGACCTGAAATGAGAAAGTAATTTATTTTACTTTTTGCTGGTCTAGCCTTAAGGAGCGCTGTGACTGTGAGGCAAGCGGAAAGAGTGAGCTTAAGAAGAAGTAGATGGTGTGGTGGATGCCTCTATCGCTGTCTGTGTCTGCCTAACTGTGCTTCCCCGCAACAGGCATTATTTTATTTATTTCTTATTATTCTGCTTATTAATATTTTTATAATAATAAAACAGCCATATACTAGGTGTTTTTTTTTTTCTTTTTTGAAGGCATAACTTTTAATACAATATAGCATATTGAGTTAGATACCCGGACTAACAGACATTTACTCTTAAAAAAATTAGCATTAGGGCATAGAAAGGATGGTAAATTCGAGTCGTATAACAGTTTATTACTTAAAACTAGCCTGTATTAAAATAATAATAATAATAATAACTATTATTGTTTGTTTTAGTCTTCAATCCCGCGCATAGCAATGACCCAGGATGGGAACTGGGTATGGGCAGTTTACCTTCTATCCAATCCATCACTTAAATTTATTTTCATTACAAATTCAATTTTTTTACCATTCAAATGGAAAAGGTATAATTTTTCATACTTGTCCCACTTCAATTCATTTGTATTCACTTAAATTATTATTACATAAAAAAATTATTACTATTATCATAAGTTTTACAATTTACTTTTAATAAAAAAATAATATTTTACTATGAATGCTTTGAGTGAATGAGATAAGCTTGCTACGAACTTAAATTTTTCCTGTGTAACATTTCAGATAACTCATCCTTTGGGACAAGAGCAGGCCATTTTCCACTTATTCACATGTCACTATCAGTTTTATACTAAGAACCTAAAAGTGTATAACACTGAATAAAAAACATTCTATTGGATTAAGAACTCTTCAATACTTGAAAACTCGACCTCAAGGTTGATTGGGTAAGACTACATGCGATGGTCTCCTTGTTTAAAATACTCTATACTCATTTGTAATCTCATGGCTTGCAATCGTTTTATAATTATAAGATACCTATTATGTACAGGTTATATGGGCCATAGATCCACAAGATTCTAAGATAACTCTATCATTTTTCATACTTTCTTCATGTTTTCATTTATGTGTGAACTCTGAAGGATCTTAGAATCTTTACGATTAAATATCATAAAGTATTTTCAAGACTCTCAAATACTACACTTAACTTCAAGTCTCCCTCACATGTGCATGTATAGAGGAATGTTTACTTTTCTAGAACCTTTTAGAATATCCAAACCTTATGTAATCATAGCTCTATGCCTTTAATTTTTTCCTTCTTAAGTAAGGACCATAGATCATTAAATATAAAGGTCTTTCATATATATATCAAAGAGAATATGGCATGATTATTAAGAGGTCAAATCCACATAACTTTTTCCTTGAACTAAAGATTTTAAGAGAAAAAGACACTTTATAAAAATCATCAAACTAACTGATGAATAACTCTTTCATTTCTATACTCACATTCCGTGATAGATGTTACATAATTATTATAGAAGAACCCATATTTTACCCAAATAGTTCTTAAAATTAAAAAAAACCATTAGAACATTTAAAGGTTAGATATTAAGAGTATAATCATGGTGGAGGAAAATACAAAGATTTTCCTTGTGCTTCTTTATTAATTAAACGAATCAATTAAGTTTAGTTCAACATGAAATATGATTCAAATAGTTTTATCATAACACAGCAGTGGTTTGAAAGGCCTACCCAGAACAGAAAAATGCGGTGGCCAATCCAATAAACGTCATCTCTCTCCCGACTCCGCTGACATGCATATTTTCCATACTCACATATTGTATCTGCAGAAAATACTTTCTAATATCAGAGAAGATTTCCACAGTCTCACATTAATCCTAGATAGAAAAGTTTAAAGCTCACTTGAACAGCAAGTCACTTCAGAGAGAAGTGAGTAGACCATAAGAACTTTTCTCCTGGTCTTCAAAGATTCTTTCAGAAATGATCACGGTATTAATGTCATTTGATACTAATTACAACTGGGATGAATGTTAAACGTTTTCTAATTGGCATCTTAACGGTTAAGTCTTATATGGATGAACTCCAAGGTTTTGTGCCAAATGATTCTCGTACACTTGTAATAGATTCAAAAAAGTCTATTTGGCCATTCTTCACAGTCTTCGTATAATGGTACTTGAAGTTTCATAGTTGTTGTTGCTTCATATGGTTTTGTTGGAGAACAAAGTAGATCAAATGTATATACTTCATATACGTGAAGGAAATTCATTTTCCAACACTTGGTTAATGATGATTCCGCCATAGCAAGACCGGCTGATCGACGGCATAAAGCCATGTTATTACAAAGAACTGATATGAAGGACCTCGCGAGGCGCTCTTCGTTCTGGCATCGGTGACCACGCGGAATCCGTCGGACTATCGGGTTTATCTCACAGATGACACGCTGGATCGTGATTCTGTGAAAGATCAAACACGTGATATCAGTTTGCGAACGCCCTCCCGCCCGGTACGCGATAAGTCAGTCTGCCACAAATGTCCCACCATACTATGCTTTAAAATTGTTAATGATCTTGATGCTGAACACTTGTATTAGCGGTTCGGCATGCACTAGGCCTCTGATGGATTGTTGAGAACAGGATTCCCAGGCAGACATCATCAACCAGACACACCATTATCGGCCACGCTGCTAAGGTTACGGCGTGACTTAAAGATGGTTAAAAGACTATATGTCATTACAACAGAAATGGCGACCTACAACATAACAAACATTCTGATTCATCTGGCTTCATCACGGATAAAAAGAAGTCAACAAATGTGTCACATCTTTAAGTTAGCGTGATACGCAAAGATCACAGCCAGAACGTGAACTAATAAGATCCTCATCATGCTCAGTTTAGAAGGCTTTTCAAACATTATTTCCGTGACGTTCAAACCTCACGTTGAAATGAACTGTATTCATCTTGTTACAGCCCATACGCCTGTATCAGGATTAATATAACTCACTGGTTGTTTATTGTTCAACATGTACTCCCGCCGCCTAAGATTACTTTATGCCAAAGACTGTAATTATACAGGAAAAAGTTCAAACTGACGTTAGAGCATATCTCGTATGATATGGATTGGGTGATCTCATGAATTCAGCGCCTCGCCTTGTGTATTTAACGACACGCCATTAACATTCGCTTGTGAGATCGCTGATAACGCAAATTATTTGAGCCGTAAGTAAGTTTTATGTTGCTCAAGAGCTCCCGAATCCGATTCATTACATTTTGTAATATTTGAATTCTCAGGGATTAACTTTTTCGCATTCAATACGTATTTAATGTATTTATCAAGTCGAAGGGCATATAATTGTTGAAAATCTCGAGGATGTCACAGAAACCCAGCGACAAAGTACGCATTCTCGCATTTAATTTTTAATTAATATAGTCTGCTACATAAAGTAAAGTTCACTCATTCAGTAACACATATACAGTTCGGCTGGAACCATGACGAATATCACGACACACTGTGCTCATGACACTTGAAAATATAGACTTGACTAACAAACTATAAATTACACAAGCATCACCCACATACAGATCATCCATTTAACACACCATCATATCGAATCCATATCAAAGATAGTGTTGAAGATCTCGCGACTGGCTTACCACAAGATAACACGCAAATACACTCGCTTAAGGATTCAATGTTTCGAGACTTTAGCTGAATGATCGACTATTAAGAATAACTTTAATTAATACGGTTACAGACACAAGTGATCTCAGTCTAATATCCTAAAGCCGGTAACGAAGATTTTCCTTTAGTGTGGG
Source organism: Tetrastigma voinierianum (assembly GCA_016808115.1). Taxonomy (NCBI): domain Eukaryota; kingdom Viridiplantae; phylum Streptophyta; class Magnoliopsida; order Vitales; family Vitaceae; genus Tetrastigma; species Tetrastigma voinierianum. Next base: position 414,572 of record JAEQBH010003125.1, on the reverse strand, counting down.
CTTGATAATTAAAATTATCCGAATTAAGTTTATTCACTTATGAGAAATATGATTCTTAAATAGTTTTACATGCCCAGGCTACATGCATGAGTACTACCGACCCAGAATGAGGGCCTGTGGTCGAACTCTATAAATAAGCGCCAAGTCCTCCAACTCCGGCGATTAATGCTATTTTTATACTACACAGCGATTCAGAGTAAATACTTAATACGTGAGAGGATTCTACGTTCGGCTGGCTGACCTTGAGGCAGAGAAGATTCTAGATCAGATTTCATAGATCTTCAATTCATTCCGCATCGCTAAATCCAGCTGATTCCAATCAGGATAAATTTTTCATATTCCTTTATTATTATGTTAGACTTAACACATATCTAGGAAGAATTAATCGTGTTCTACAAAACAATTATAAAATAAAGATAAATATATAGAGATTATATGAAGCCAATAAAATTATAGAAAATGATGAGAGCAAAGGACTTATAATTTATATTCTCTAGTTTATATAATTTTCAAAATCATTCTTTTTTCACCCATCGATATAAATATAATTATTTAAATTAAGTTAAAACCTCATGATAATGTTTAGTTTCAATATGGCCATCCATCTTCAACATGCTCCTTGGTATGTCAGCCATGCTTATGAGTTCATATATATCTCATTAAAACATTACAAAATCCCTTCGAAAAAAATTAAAGAAAAAAATGTTACTCTTTTTTTTTTTTTTTTTGAATCATAAAAAAAAATGTTAGACTTTCTTATTTCTTTAGTACTCCACATAACTCTTAAATATATTAGATGGATTTGCTACATCAATTATAAGTATCTCTGAATATTAATGTTTATTTTTTATATTTTCATATTACATATTCTATTTAATATTATGTTCTATGACGGTTTAAAAGACAAGTTGCACCCATACAACTAAGTTGTAAACTTGAATTTCCTAAATAAACGAGACTTAAATTAGTTGTCCCATAAAGATAACATAATATATATTAGCACTTTTTTTAAGCCTTCAAATAATTTTGTAGTGTTTGATATTATGTTAATGTTTAATATTTATTGTCATTGAGGTTAAGTTTGAAACAATGTTGATGTTTAAGAAATATACATTACACGAATTATAATTTAGGAGAGATTCATCAACAACATTTATCTCATAAATTACCAAAAGATTAGCATGATTCTTATATTTTTACCTAGATCAAAACAAAAAGAAATTAGTAAAAAAAAATTACAAATGTAACTCATAATTAAAAATATATAACATTTAGAGATTATGAGAAAAATAAAGAATATTCTAAAGATAACATTATAGCTATTTCCATAACCATTCAAATTAATGCTCATTTTTTTTTATTAGGGCTCATTAAAAAGTTTGAGACATCTTTATGGGTTATTGTTATAAGTTTATTTCCATCAAAGTAGTTCATATTTTATGATTTTTTTTCCATCTAGGTCTTGTCGTATGATACATTAGCATCAAATGTTTTTTCATGCTACATCTTTATAATTCATTTATTTAATTTTTGTGTTGTTTCTTTGTTGTTCCAGTTTTGGTGGTATTACATATATGACATGACTTTTTTTATTACGAGAGTTTGATAAAGAATGGGTTTGGCCCACCATGGTGTCCATGAAATATGAATATGACGGAGACCACATTCTTACGGTCTTACCTTTGTAGACATGAAGTGACATTTGTCTGGGGGAACGACAGAGAGCTGGTTGAGCAACAATGGTAATTCTTAATAATAAGGGTCGTCGTTTTGCTGAAGTACTAGAAACATAAAAGCATAAAAAATAAAGTGCCTTATTTTTATAAGCTCTTGGAAAAGACATTAGTAAATTGTCTTATTAGTTTAAGAGTATTCATAAAATGTAATAGTTACATTGATTCGTTACATCATCAATTAATAAGGCAACTACTAGATACAGATGAATCTACTCCAGGTCAAACCGACGACTGTTTGCAACATTAGTTCTGGAATTGCAGGAATAACGACAAAACCAGTAGATTCCAGAAGATTTAATACATTTACTAATGACCTCAACATGGTCCTACTGTATAATGACCTCAACATCCTCCGATTAATTGAACTTTAGAAATCGCACTCCTCTCAAATAAATTCGGATACTTCAAATCCTGCCGTTGCAACTTATAAAGCAAAGTAAAATTGAAGTTGGCAGCGCTCAGGAGGAAAATTAGTGGGCATCTACTTGCATCAGCCTGCATTTTAATTTGGAAGTCCTGATGAGGAAGAGGAAAGCATGGAACAAACAGTCAAACATAATTTAATATGAGGAAGAAGAACTGATCAAGAGAGGTTACTCGGAATCAGTAACCCTTTTATGCACCACAGCTTTAAGGATTTCCTCAAATGGACCAGACACTTTCCCTTCCAAGATGGGATGAGACACTTCCACTTGCAGCCCTCTATTCCCCCCCTCCACTCCTTAATTCACTTCTCCAACTTGTGAATCTAACTTGTCCTTGGTTTCTCTTTGCATAGCTTCTGTTGATCGTCGAAATTCAAAAACATACTGAGATTTTTCTTAGGGATTCAAGTTCGAAACCTACCTGTGTGCGAATTTCTTTTATCACTTAAACCAAGCCTAAAGGACATGCTTTACTTAGTATAAAGCTTTTCAAAAATTATGAATTTTTTTTTCATTTTGCGATATTTCTCTATGGGATCCAATCGTGGTGTTTGCACACTCTTCCGAACATTCAGTGGTTTAATTAATTTGTGGGTCAGAGCCCTCTTCATTAGCGGGATCAGAGTAAATTTAATAAATTGGTTGGCCGGGCATATTGGTGAAGGGGGAATTTCAAATCCTGAAAATGATTGACCCAACCTCCCACTTTGGGCCAATGATTTCAAGCAAAATTAGTATGTTAATGGACACAAACACGTTGCACCACTAAGTAGAGACTAAAATCTGAATTCTTTATTGGGGAATCGATCCAGTCAGTCAATTCTAATTTTTGAAGAAGAAAGTCCCTCAACTCCAATCATTGATTAGGGGACCAGTACAGAAAATCCCTGCTATATCTCAACCTTCTTTATTATTTATTTTTTTCAACTTGTAAAAGACCTTAAAAACTTGAATGGACCATCTGTAAAATATCTGGGCTAGCTCTTTCATATGATTTGAGCTAGCTGTTTGTTCTGTATCAAGAGATTTAAGTCTCAATAAATCCAACTTACATACTTCAAATTCTGATGCAAAATAACCAGTCCCAACTTGTCAACCCTCGTATCAAGGCAATATGTAATTATCTGGCTGTCATTATTCTTGGGCCAACATGTGTAATGGACCACTTCTAACTTATCATATTCTTCAGGGAATCCCAACTTTCTAACACCCTGGTACTGATAAAATCGCTGGGAAGCTTGATCTATTGCAAAAAAGATGCATGTTGAGAATAAAGCGAGAATGAAGACGTCTTCCATTTCCTTGTTCCGTAAGGATGTATATAAAGAACATAAAAAAGAAAAGAAAAGAAAAAAAAAAGAGAGGTAAAAAGAGAAAAGCAACAGGCCAGACAACAGTGTTAGGTTATTTTCATACATTCTATCAATATTCTCCTTTTAAAGACGTCCCATTCCTTGGCAATAAGAAGGAAAGAAAAAAAATATGAAAACGGAAAAAAGACAAGAGCGATGGAAAAATAGAAGATGACAGACAGGGTCTTAATAGCTAATATTCAAATTGTATGGCCCCGGCCCCCCAGGCCCAGGGGAGGATTTTTGTGGCTGAACTTGGATGTGAGGGAGGCGAAGAGGCGTGCAGCCTTAAATGAGATCACATGTGTGGCTTCCTAACAGCTAGTATGCATATCCCAATGCTTGTCTTGATGACGTAGATGGTGGTGGAGCCGCTGCTTCTGCTGCTGCTGAGTGTTGGTGATTGACACCAACCGTAGTTAGTGACGGAACAAAACTGATGATTAGCATCAGTCTCAGCTTTTTTGGGCTAACTGGAGGCCTCCATTTCTGTACAAATGATTGGAACTAAACTCCCATGGTATTCTTTTTACAAGTTATTATTAATATTAGGACCATTTCTTTGAGGTTGGTGTTTTGGGACCGGCGGATACTTCCGCGACCCATCTTTGCATTAAATGTCATGACAGGACTAGAAGTCTAGAAGCAGTATTAGTCGCCCATAAAAAATGATTGTCATCATAGATTTTGAACATTGTAGCCATAATTTTTATATTTGGTTGTTTCTAAAACATTTGATATGTCACATCGTATCACAGTTAAATTTATACATAATTATATTTTATAGTTGCATTAAACGTTACTTTTAGTTAGCATCAATGACCACGATCATAGTTTTCATTTTTATAGTGTCAACTCAAGCTTTTAAAAAGAACAGTCAAGTATGAAAAAACATGAATGTATGAATCAGGCAAAATCACTTGCATGTGTTCGCTTCTTCTTAGGCTATACCTAAATGAAACCCATTTGGATCATGGAGGCTACTTGGTTACCAGGGTCTATGACAATGAGGCTTTAAAAGGAATAAGAGTCGATCCACTACACAATCTAACCAAAATGTACGTGGTAAATAGATTCAGCTATGCTAAGTTGTCAGTGCTGAATTATATTCATTGTCTCGTAGTAAGACAAGTGGGTGTCTCAATTTTCATCCTTTATCTATCCTGAAAGTGGACCAAATATGGATCTAATCCATTAATTGTACTTTATAAAGGCATAATGTGGAATCAATACATTATCATTGGTACAACCGTTGGTAAGCACCTAATTCCTTCACGGCAAGTCCATACGCCAAAAAAGATCTATTTGGGCTGTGAATGGTTGAGCTGTTATTTGCATTCATCACAATTTGTTGAAGTTGCGAATACGCTGCAAAGCCTTATAAACGCTCTTACAAATACTGATTTGTTCTGGTGCAATACGACATATTCATCAGTGCTAAAACCCTTTTCTCGGAAATTAAAAAACGTAGCAGAGGTGTCCCTCCAAACCTTACTTGTAATCCTCACCTAGTTTGTCCTTCGTTCATTATATATACATTGCACAGCTTGGAGGCCAAAACAAGACATCTAATGTCTTAAACCTTTTATCTCTCTCCCTCATCTATTTACTTATTTTGAAACCTTAGTGCTAAGTTGGTTATTGGAGGGAGATCTATCGAGAAACCAACACATGGCATTTCATGTTATTGCATTAAACGTGAAGCTAGCTAGTGAATGCATGGATTTGGAGATTTGGAGAAAAAAAAGGTCTATTTGAGGGTTTGGCTCTAATTATTGGTGTCATCTTGTGGAAATTTCTAATAAGAAGTCGTTTCCCCATGAAAATGACTTTTAGTCAAGTAGAAGCGTCGTATAAGAGCATTTTGGTAAAGGAAAAGTTGTATTGGATCATATGAATAGTCCTTCTAAATTGGGCTAATTAATTAATTAATTAGGACCCTATAAAACTAATCAATTTACCATAGTCTAAGTGGACTATATTAAATAACCTCACTCCAAGTTAAGTTAAAGTCACACAAACCTACAAAAAAGTTTATATGAATCATTTTATATAAGTCCACAAGTTAGGTTCAATTTTGTGTTCTTCATTTTAAGATTTCAGATAACAAGTCTAACTTTTTTCTAGAAAGAGTGATCATGTGGAAGATTGCTTGGTTGGTCATACTTGTGAGTTGTGATTCACTCTACGTGAGTTCATCCAAGTAAAGTTGATATGAGAAATATAGATCACATTATTCTCTTAAAATTTATAATATAGTTTACCTCTCTTTTTTTTTTTATTGTGATTAGATGTAGGGAGTTCCAAGTTTAATAGCATATACGCTGCGTGATCTAGAGTGGAAATGAAGAAATTTAGGGATTCGCTATAGGTAACATCTCATAGAAAGAATGAGGTATATATATATATATATTTGACAGAAATGAGGGCGTTATATGTTAGTTAATGAATGGGATTGTTACAAATCTCAATAGAGTTACAAAATGAAGATTCCAATTTATCCCTTATATGGATGATTGTAAGGTTATGTTTTTCTTTTATTTTTTGAAGAGTATTTGTTTTAATTTAGATGATAAAACATTCTCTCAAAATAAATTTTAATAAAAGAGAAGTCTTTTAGGTTTCAATCATATTGTGATTATATAATCAAATATAAATGAAATGCATTGTTGTTTTTAAATCAAAATAAATTTGGCTCCCATCCTAAAGCCCATAGTTAAAACCCAAATAAAATAAAGCCCAAATCCACAGAAAGCCCATATACAAGGCTCGGTTATATTCTTATTTTGGAAATTTACAAATTGGAGATAATGTGACTTTTTCTCAAAATTAGAATATGATAAGAAGATATGGGCTGTTACTTGGGGAATAAGCATCCCTACCGGAGACGTTAGTAGTTACTTGAAAAATCACCAACAACCAATCAAACAATCAACTCAACAAGTATAAATGATAATCTATTTCAATTTTTCTTAGCTTTACAATTAGCTTTCATCAATTACAACAATCTATTTTAAAGTTATAATCAAGTTGCTTTCGATTCTCAGCATTATTTGTTTCATTCATTTATAATGCAACCAAATATTTTATCTAGCTTTTATTCCTACAATCTTAACATTTTTATGACATTATCTATTTAGATTATGAGGAACTGTCAAATGAATAAGAGAACCTGCTTTATCTTATTAAGAAGTTTGATTTTTTGATGCAATCTCAGTTTGACAATATTTTAATTTATTGGCGCACCCACAACCACATGCTTTTTTTATTTTGTATGTTAGAGTGAAAATCACAAAATCACCATAATAGCTTTTTTGACTTCTTGCTAAAAGCAATTTACTTTCAGCATTCAACCTGTTTTATTTTTAACTTTTAATGACTTATTGGTGAATAATTTTTTCCAAAATATTTGTTTTTTTTTGGAATAATTTTTCTATTACCAAAAAGCTAGATATTCAAATATAGGAAAATTATATATTTTATAATCCAATTGAAACTCTCATGATTTAAATCAATTTAATTTAGTTTCTCAAAATTTAAATAAAATTTAAAAGATTAATATTTTAAAAAACAATTAAATACTTAATTATATTAAATACTATTCAGATAAAAAATTATATTTAACATTAAGTAAAAAATAAATAAACGTGTTAACATATTAGTAGAATGTTCAAAGTTTAATAAGGTATGGGAATTAATTCAAGGAGGCAAGGGGATCCCAAATTATTATATGATGATAAATTTAATATATCAGAACAAATATTTTTGTCAAAAAAAACAAACCCGCCCTATTTTTATTATTTTTTTAATAATTGTAATTAATGGAAACTTTTTTCGAAAAGAGGAAACTTTGGGACGCCCATTTCTTTTCGGCCTTTCCGACGCTCAAGATTGGACCTCTAGGCCCGGCCATGGTCTTTGGAACATTAGACTGGCCCAGCCTTAATCAGCTAAACCTGTAATTGGGCCGGATTGCCTAGTCCATCACTGTCACTAAAGAAAGAGTCCAATTTTGGGGTCGTCCCCGTTCCGGTTTTGCGTTGCTCTGAACTCGTTCTCCTCGATCTCTGCTTTCTTCCTTCATGTTCAGATGAGCTCCCATCCTTGAAGTTTCAGGTATCAGGCACAAAAATTCTCTTCCCTCTGTTACGTTCGCGCCATTAGATTATTTTCCATCCACACAGATCTGAATCAATATCGCTCCCTACTACACTATTTGGTGATCTCTACAGCAGAAAAAGCACAGGATCCATGGAGTGGGCGACGGTGCAACATCTGGATCTACGCCATGTTGGCCGAGGTCAAAAGGCGTTGCAGCCCCACGCGGCCGCATTTCATCCCAGTCAGGCACTAGTTGCCGCGGCGATCGGAAACTACATAATAGGTATGACTTAGTTTCTTTAACGACAATCCCATACACACAACACTTCTTCGCCGCGAGATCTGCCGTCGCTGATTTGGTCCTGATTGCTTATATTCTTAAATTTATGTCGACTACTGAATAATTTGTTTGTTTTATCGTCATTTATTCAAACCATTTCCTAAAATCTCGTGGTTGATGGCAATAATCTTTTATGGTTTCGCGTTATTATTTTTAGTTAGATTTCTTAAATTTTCTGTAATTAGATCCTTTTAACTTTTGGAAGCTTCCAAATAAAGGTGTGTTGTTATGGTTCCAAGTTCCAACGAGCATTGAGCTTTTCCCAAACTGCATACTTGTTTTCTCTGTGCTCATTCCATATTAATGCCCACACATTGTTGATAAATTGTTAACGACTGCATAGGATAGTAGGGAAATAGAGGCGGTTGATCCTATTATTTAAGTGTTTGCATTCTTGGACCAATTTCCCTTTAACAGAAGAAGGAAGAAGAGAATATCATGTTCTTAGTTGAGTGAAGTGTTGTAACTGTGATTTTAATTTGAGTATTAATCTCTAAGGTTTTCTACACTTGGGCTGAATTTTATGGTGGATAATTACATATTGGGTTAAATGATATCTGATATGTTAACAGAGCTTACTTGCCTGTCCTTGCATTTGTTTTTCATTGTGTTTCATTTTTTTTTCTTAATAGGCACATGAGCTGGCTGCATATAACTTTAATGTTGATGTAGTTCATAATGTACATTGTGTTGTATGGATGACAATTTGACATTTGGGATAGATGCAGTAAGGCACTTTGTTACCATTGCTTCCTTGTTGATGCCTGGAAACCTATTGTAAGTGCTCTAGATTATGATTTTTTGGATAAGTATTTGTGGACAGGATTGGTAGTCATATGGCAAACCTAAGAATCTGAATACAGAACCATGATTAGGATATTTTTATTTTGAATTTTAAATCTTTCTCATTCTACTGAAAGAATAGAAGTTTTCTGGCATGTAGTTGTTTACTCAGGACTGGAGAAGCCTAGCTGTGGCTCTTTCCGATGAGCACTTGTAAATACCATCTGTTGAGTACAAACAGAAGTTCAGAACATCTTTCAACATATACACATGGAGATATTTATCCAAAAAAAAAAAAAAAAAACACATAGAGATTTATGTTTGCATCATTTCTTTTGCTATTATAAACAAACTTGTCCTATGATGATCATTTATCTATTTATTTTTGGTATGCAGAATTCGATGCATTCACTGGAAGCAAGATGTCTACCATTGACATTGGTGCTCCTGTTGTCCGTATGTCTTATAGTCCTACAAGCAGTCATGCTATAGTTGCTATCCTTGAGGTTGGTTCCATTCTAAATATTTATCTTTTTAGGCTGTTTTACTGATAAAAAAAAAATCTTTTTAGGCTGTTTGGATTATACTAGGCATCTAGAAGTCATCAAAGGTGAATATTATTTCTAAAAGACTCAAGGAGTACCAAAGCACAAAATCTCCTATAGCTTAAGCCAAGGTGTTCGCTTAAGTAAAGTGAAATGTGATCTTAGATACATATCAATTTTATAAAATATGATTTAATATCTAATTGTATTAATAAAAAATAATTTAAGATTCATAACATTTAAAAGAAACATTCAATAAAAAAGTAATGTAATGATATACATTTGAATATACAATTAGAAATATTAAGAACAAAAGCGTGTTGAAAGAAATATTTTCCAACCTCAAATTCACTAATCTTAGCATCTGGGGCAACTACATGAAATAGATAGGCAAGTTAAATAACATGCTCCAAATGAGAGTGAGACAAGGGGGGGTTATGTAGATATGGTTCTAGAGGCGAGGGGAAAGTAGCTAAGGTAGTTTGGATCTAGTGCAGAAGAGGTTCATCTTTGCCACCTCTAGGTGGTATGATTCTTTGATGATGTATTGTCCATCAAAGAAGGATTTTCCTTTTCTTCTCTAGGATGTGGATTCCCCTATTTTTATTGTGGTAAGGTTCTCTATGAGTTTTGCTAAGGTAGTAGGGGTCCCTTTATTGTTTTATTTCTTTGCCCATTTTCTAAGGGATTCTCCTAGGGGTTTCTCCCTTGATCAGGCCACTATATTACATGGCCATCTCTTAATAACCCCTCAAAATCCCTCTATATTGCTCTTTTTTGGTTGTAGTTCATTTATGCTATTATGCTTGCTTGTGATAGAGCTTAGGGTGTCTAGCATGAACATGGTGGCTAGAGTAGAAGACTCACTTAGATGGGGATATATGTGTATCAAGATTGTGTCAATGAGATTGAGATGAAAAGGGACCAATCAGTACCTGTAGGACACATGTGAACGACGAAGAATAACATGCTGTATTAGGTGACCTTCAGGCCCATACTTGTTCCCAAGGCTTTGCGGGCCTTAATTGTTAGGTTTGTCCCAATCTGCAAACCTGTTCTGTTGGACTTCTATGTAAAAGGCTCAAGAGGGCTCATTGATGGTACATTTCCAGGGCTCTCAAGCTCTTATTCTTGATTCCTTTAGGTATGCCCTAGTCTTTCTAGAGTTCTGATTTCAAGGTTCCACCGCCTCTCAATTTGCTCTACTTTTTTCTTGAACTTCAGCATCCCACCCGCCAAATGGCTGGGCTGACCTCTACTCCTACTAAGCTACTTAGACCAAAAGATGGGTTTTTATTATGTATTGGTTTTTACCATGTAAGAATGGACCATTTTAACATGCTTTCAGGTTTTTCTATGTCACTTACGTTATTACCAGATGTAAGAATTGTATGTCATGGGTAGTAAGTTTCTTTGCTGTATGTGGTTATTTTGAAAGTTCTCATTGTAATATTTCTGTTGAAGTTTGTTTCCTCTTTTCCTTATGCAGGTCAATTTTTTTAAATATTTATTTATCAATATATATATATATATATATATAATATTTATTTTAATGTATTTTGGTTTCTATTTTCAGGATTGTACAATTCGGTCCTGTGATTTTGACACTGAGCAAACATTTGTGCTGCATTCACCTGAAAAGAGGATGGAACAAATTTCTTCCGGTACAGAAGTTCATCTTGCTTTGACGCCTCTCCAACCTGTAGTGTTCTTTGGTTTCCACCGAAGGATGAGTGTAACAGGTTTGATGTTATTTTCTATTGCTATCATTCACTAATAGTGCTGCTGTTATGGTTGTTAAAATTTGAAATTTCTGTTGTATCAAGTACCCGTGTTCTTTATATTTTTTGTGCCTAGTAGTGTTTCTAATTTTTGAACTTTTTCATCTGTGTGAAGTTGTTGGAACTGTTGAAGGGGGGAGAGCACCAACAAAAATAAAGGCAGATCTGAAGAAACCAATTGTGAATCTTGCTTGCCACCCTCGCCTTCCTGTCCTGGTAACATGTTTAATTTAGTTGAGATTGCTCTACTTACCAAATCTTAAGTTTGCGAACATTTCGACTCTTGTGCTGATGGATGCTTTTAGCAACTGTTTTCCATTTCTTTTTCAGTATGTAGCTTATGCAGATGGTTGGATTCGAGCTTACAACATTCATACATATGCTGTTCATTATACACTACAACGTGAGATGGATGTGACAGTCTTTTTTCTTGAATATTTGACACTTTTAATCCTCTTTTTAACATAAAACTTCTTATCTTTTCTCCTTGGTCCAGTTGATAATACCATTAAGCTCATTGGTGCTGCGCTGGCCTTCATCCAACTTTGAATGGATTTACAGATAGACTCGCACACTACTTGCACGTGGATGTATCAACCCGAAAGACCTTGGGTTATGATAGGACAAGCTCGGCGGTTATCTTTTCTTTGAATGTAATCAGATAAGTTATTCAAAGTTTTTTGGTCATTTTAATGATAATAGTTGTTATTATCTTCCCAAAATCCAAATTTTTTGGTATTAATTAGAATATGATAAAATGACTTGGTTCTCTCTCTTGGGATGCGCATCGAGAGAGGAGGCAAGGCTTGGTTCGCGATCGGCTTAAGCCTGTGATCTAGATATTTGGCTGGAAGATTTTGGTAAACAGTGCTCTACCCGGGAAAGATGCAAATGGAAGGACGCCTGGTACGATTCAAGATTTAGTCTCTAAGAAAACTTCATGTAGGTGGAGGATCGCGACAAAATCTGGGTGAGAGAAGAATGGGCGAAAATGAAGGTAGGGCGGACGGTTTAGCTTGTCTCAACGCTCAAACAAGGCAAACTCATCTTCATGCTCTGAGATGCCACGGTAAAAGAGATTTAGCTAGTAGTGCCCAAAGCAAAGGGTTTACTGCTGGTGGCTACTTGCTTGCGCAGAAGCTCCGTTATCAAAGTACATGAGAAGGTCAATAAGGATTATAGGAGTAATGATCCTCTGTGTCGAAATGGAGTTCATAAATGGCATAATGGAAAACGCCCTGGCGTGGAAGTGGTAAAAACCTAATTTTATTCGTTAGGAGTCTGCTCGTTTAGAGGTGGGGAGGAGGACTTTAAGGACAGGCAGGGCAGATGGAGTGTGCTGTCTGGTGATGGTGGAGGAGTTTCGCCCCATCTGAGCTGGAGGCCAAAATGGGTAATCTCTCTCGATGCCCAAAGGACACCTTAATTCCGGGTAAGATTGTGAGGAAACTGCCGCCTTTCGAGTTTGAAAACCTGGGCGGCTTGATCGAGTCCTCAAGATTGGAAGATGGAGTCTACAGGGTTATCTATTACACTCGGAAAGATGGAACCAAGATCTTGGTTGTGTTCGGAGCAAGGATCTGGGCAAAGAGGTTTAGGCGGCAGGGGCTTCTTCCCGTCCCATCTCCCGAGTCAAACGCTCTCAAGAAGATCAAATGATGAGTGCAAGTGGGGTTTCATCATAGTGGATGAGGACACAACCCTCCTCATTTAACTTTTTATGGGCTGTGGACCTTAGTGGAAGTGGTAAAGGAAGAGACACTTAAGATTTGGCCGGTGTAACTAATGTGATCCGTAGTTTCCATTAGTTGGCAGGGAATTTCCTCCGAACTGTGGTTTGTTGGTGGCAGAGCAAAGCCATAGCTGCCAAAGGGGCCAGCGGAGACGTATTTGAGGCCTAATGCTGCAAAGCAACGCTACTCCCAAGAAAAAGACCTCTATAAACCGATGGCAAAATCAAGAGATGACTAAAGAGGCTGACAAGGTCTACGCCTTAGTTCACGAGGGGCATTTAGTGGCATGGGCTCTGGGTCTCGATTTAGCCATCTTAACAAGTCACCCGATCCCCTTAGAGGAACCAAGTCGGGGCCAAAGGTGGGCTCGGGTCGTCCTCCCGCTGAGCTGACAGATGGAAGCCTTTCTCAATTTCATGACAACCCACTCCTCGGAGACCCATCTTGATGGCCCCATTATTCGGGGGCGGCACGGTAAGCCTCCACAGCCCCAGCCCAGACCCGAAGCCGTTCAAGCCCGGGAAACTGTGGGCTAGAGACTAAGCCAGCTGAGGCCCGAGCCCAAGTCCATGGTAGATTTAAATTGCGATGAGGTGGATGCCGAGGACTTCAACCCTCCTCTCCTTGTTGCCTTGTCGGGAGTTAGGGCTTCGACTTCGAGCCTGATGAAGATGCTATGAGCGCGTGATGTCAGCAAAGGGATTCAGCCTCTTAACTCCTTTGGAAAGCTTCTATCAAGCCTTCCCTACTACATTAGGTACGGTGCTCACAGTCCCCAATGGGGAACCATGTTTTTTGTAATCCCTCTTTCTTCTCCTTCGTCTAGCCTTCCCTGGGGAGCTCTAGCCCAAGCTCTATTGCTCGAGTCCGCCAAGAATAGAGGTCAAGTGAGAATGGTGACTATGATGAAGAGAGTGGGCTGATTATGAGCCTAGGGTTGGTAGGATTCGTGAGGGGAGCCTCCTGGCCTGTTTAATGCATGGGGTTTCTTCGACAAGATAGCGCCTTAGTCGGCCCATGAAGCTGGGCCTTAATCAGTGACGTTACGAGGATGAGAGATCTGAATCATACGTAAGATCCATAGGACTCTCAACCCAGACAAATGAAAGGTAGTAAAATACTAAACGAAAGGAATCAAGAAGTTGAAATGCATCATTAATTACAATGGGAGAAGCAAATGGCAAAGGAGTAGAAGAATGGGGAATTTATTTTCAAGTTAAATGAAAAGCTAAAATTATGGTCTTGGAATGTTGTGGAGGGGCTTAATAACCATGATAAGAGGAAAGGATAGCTTCTATAAAACTCAGAGAAGGGATGTGGTCTCATTCAAGAGACTAAAATCCAGACAGGATTGCGTGATTGCTCGCAGTTCAAAGGTAGATTTTGACAGGGGCCGTGGAATGCAGAGGGAGCTGTGGGGACTGGGTACTGGGGACAAGAGGAGTTCGAGTTGGTTGATCTGGTTGGTTTATTCTCGCCTCGCTCGCTTAAAACACGAGTGATGGCTTCCTGACTTTTTTTCCTCGACGATGGACCGCCTTAAGCCGCACAAGCGAGGACTGGGACTAATCGGGGGCCATTAGAGCCTCGGGGGTGTGGGCAGAGGGAGAGGGGGAACCAGGTACTGGATTTCCTTCAATTAGAAGGTTTTCGCGCTATCGAGGACCCTAGGTTTGAGGGATTCCTCTCAAGTGTGGCCTTCACTTGAGTGGAGGCCAGAATAACCAGCAAGTCCCATTGATCTGACTTGCCTTCCGATCGGGAAAACACTAGCGGGGTACTCAATGCATTCTCCCCACACCTGTCCCGATCATTTTCCTATTTTACAGACGAGGGGGCATTAGCTCGGGGCCTCAACTCCTTTCTAGCTTGAAACATGTGGTTGAACACCTCCTTGGTCCAAGATTTTAGCAAGCCTTGTGGCTTAAGTTTCAAGCCACAAGGATGTAAATGTGAGAGCTACAAAATTAGTTTCCAATTAAAACCGATTTAGCATGGGTAGTTCAATGCATTCTCCAAGACTCATTCCCGCATCATTTTCCTATTTTGCTGGGGATGGAGGGGGTAATAGGCCTGCTCTAACTTTTTCTGGCTTGAAAACATGTGGGCCAAGGTCAAGGTTTTTAAAGAAAGAGTCGTTAAAAGTCAGCAAAATCAGCCGACTTTTGTAGCTCACGCCTACATCCTGGCTGCTTTAAAGCCCCAAAGGCTCAAGCAAAATCTTAATTTGGTGGAGGTGTTCTGCGGATCGGGGATCTAGAAAGCTCCAAGGCTTCTTCACAGGTGACTTTCCGGGATGATGAGAAAAGACAGGTGTCGACTCGAGAAGCCCAGCTAGAGCTACAAACTACAAGACTTCAAAAGATGGTGTTTATTGGAGGAAATGTCTTAGGGACAAAAATCTCGGGAACTTTGTTTGAAAGAAGGTGATAGGAACACGAACTTTTTTTCACGAATGGCTAATTCTATAGAAGTGGAGAAATTTCACAAAGAAAAATCAAAATTGGTAGATGGGGTTATGAGGAAAGTGAGATCTATAAGGTCGTCGTTTTCAAAGCTCTTTCTACGATCCCGGCAACAAGGCCCCAACTTCCTAGCGTTGGTCTTCGGAGACGGCTGGAGTTTGCAACCAAGATTAGTGAGCCTTTATCGGCGAGAGGTTTTAAAATTTTTTTTAGTCGAATGGGGACAAAAGCCCTGTCCGGATGGTTTTCCATGGCTTTTTGCAATTTAAATAGGATTTTTTTGAGGAATGATGCTGGGCTTTTCGAGAATTCTTATGAGCACGTTCGTTAGAATTTGAATTATCTTCTTGGTATGGCGCCTGTAAGGGCGATGCAGAGATCAGAAAGACTTCAAAGCCTATAAGTCTAGCAGCGGTCTATACAAGCTGGGCTAAGGTCTTCAAGTAAAGTGATTAGCAGGGATTATTCAGAAGGTTATTATATCCCCACTTCAAAAGTCTTCATGAGGGAAAACAAATTTCGATGCGCTTATCGCTAATGAGGGGGTTGACTCATGGTTAAGAAGAAAGCAGAGTGGTCTGTTATGCAAGCTGGATATTGCAAAAGCTTATGATCACATAAGTTGGGATTTTCTCCTTATGGTGTCGAAAAGATTATTTGGTGGGAGCAGACACAGCAAAATGATAAATGGTATTTCAGAGCTACTTTCTGGCTGGTAAATGGTTCCCCACTGCTTTTTTCCGTAGTGAGCTGTGAGGGTTCTAGGCAAGGTATCCACTTTCCGAATCGCTCGTAGATTGGCATGGAAGGTTCAATCAACCGCTGAGTTGTGGCTATGGAGGTAAACCCGACGAAGTCGCGGGGCAAAGAGGCGTTTTTACATTATCACATCGCTGATACTTTAACTCAGAACGATCGATTTTAACGACATCAATGGTATTACGATGTATTTAGTTATCTTATCGAGATCGATCTTCCAATGATCATCCCTATCGAGGATCGATGATGTCAGCATTAGCTGCCGCTAGGGTTGTAAGGTGGGGTCGCTTTCGCCATTTGGTCTTCCGAGCTCCTCTTAACTCCATTGGTACCGGGATCCCATAGAGTGAAAGATTTCGAAAACGTTGGCTCTCCGGGAAATGCGATTATCTCCAAGGGAGGAAGACCACTCTGACCAAGACTTGCTCAGCATGCCACTTATTTTATGTCCCTGTTCCGCCTTCCCAGGATTGTAAAGAAAAGGTCGAAACGTATCCAGAGGGACTTCTTATGGGGAAGGGGTGCTCTTAAGAAAAAACCCCATCTGGCCACTTGGCACACAGTGTGTCTAGCGAAAAAGAAGGGGGGCTTAGGAGTAAGGGGTATGTCCAACCTGAATAGAGCGCTCCTAAGCAAGTGGAATTGGCACTTCGCTCACGAAAGAGACTCTTTGTGGAGATCTGTCATTGGTACAAAGTTTGGGGAAGATGTAGGGGGTTGGTGTACACACGATTTCAAGGGACCCTACGGTACTGGCATGTGGAAAGAGATAAGAAAGGATTGAGAGATTCTACTTCCTAGAGTAGGGTTTGATGTTAGGAATGGTAGAAGGGTGCAGTTTTGGAAAGATGCTTGGTGTGGGGGAGCAACCTTGTGCACTTTGTTCCCTTCCCTTTTTGCTTTGGCTGTGCACAAAGGGGCTATTGTGGCTGATGTTTGGGACAATTCGAGGGATGCGGGGGGGTGGTCCCCTCACTTTAGCAGAATGTTTAATGATTGGAAATTAGAGGAGGTGGAGAGGTTTCTCCTCATTCTTCAACAAAATGTTGTACTAATTTCTGAGGACAAGCTCTTGAGAGAGGCTGGCGGTGGGCTCTTTCAAAGGAAGTCGGTTTAATTTCAGCGATTTATCCGATTCAAGCTGCACCTCTTCCACTCCAATCCCCACATTTGAACTCTCGGGGTGCCTACTTGCTGCGGGTTTCTTTCGTGGAGGCCTCAGCGTGATCCTCACCTGATTAGATTAATAGCGCGCAGCTCGCTAATAGATGCTTTCTTTGCTAAGAGATGAGAAACTGTCGAGCACCTACCAGACCGCAAAGGCTAAAGTGTCAGGAACCTCTTTCTTGCAATTGTCAAAGGGGTTTTCCCCTCTTAGTGAGATAACCTTGTCTTGCCATGGTTCAGGAAAATGCTAAAGGTGTGGATAGCAGCCCCTTTTTGTTTTGATCCATTTGGCGTGAGAGAAATAGGATTGCTTTTGATGATGAGCGCTGCTCGGTTCATAGATTGAAGACCTCTTTTGTATTTAGTTTGTGGTCTTGGTCCAATGTTCATATTACAGAAAAATCTGATTCTTTGATGGATTTTGGTTTGATACTAAATGAGGGCTGGTGGGTATAATTGTAAGCCAGGGTGTTTCACCTCCTTTCTTTCCTGGGTATTCCTGTTGATGCCACAGATACTTTTGTATACCTTTCGGTAGCTGGTGGGCTCTTTTGTTCTGGTTTCAATATATCCTGTCTTTTACCCATAAAAAAAAAAAAAAAAAAAGAGAGGCTGGTTGAATGTCCATCAATGAGTTCCTGGTTTTGCATTTCCAGAGAGTTTTATTAGAGAAAGGAAGAAAGTGAATAAAAGATTGTATAAATGGATAAGCTTGTGTCACCTTCTAGCTACGCTGTTTCAATTTTGGAAAATGACAAATGGCATATGGCTTGGTCCTGTTACCACAGTGCTCACATCTAATGTAAAAAATTACATCAATATCCTTTCTAAATGGATAAGCTTGGTTCTTTTGTTCTGGTTTCAATATGTCCTGTCTTTTACCCATCAAAAAAAAAAAAATAAAAAAAAATGAGAGGCTGGTTGAATGTCTATCAATGAGTTCCTGGTTTTGCATTTCCAGAGAGAAGTTTTATTAGAGAAAGGAAGAAAGTGAATAAAAGATTGTATAAATGGATAAGCTTGTGTCACCTTCAATTTTGGCAAATGGCAAATGGCTTGGTCCTGTTACCACAGTGCTCACATCTAATGTACAAAATTACATCAATGTCCTTTATTATTATTATTATTATTATCATCATCATCAATAGAAAGATCGCTACATGCATATATTTTTTTTGGGGGCATATGGAATTGAACCTGCAACCGTTGCCTCTCCCTACTTCAACTACTTCCTACCTAAGCCAGGATTCAAGTGCCTACTTATGTCATATATTTTGGTTGACTATTGTAGGATTTGCACTTAATATTTCCTTTGATTTCTGACATGCATGATTGACTAATGACATTAACTATTTTGATGACTATCTGGCAAACCTGCTTTGCTCTTTCTCTTGTGCTTGTATTAATGTACTATGAGGTATGTTTTTAAGTGATATATGACGACTGTTTTCTGAAATTTATCCGCTGAAGGTGGGAGCTCAGATTGATTATTGTGATGGATGAGCTAGATTTTTTTAATGGTTATTCATCTGCTACTGACCTTAACTTTTTTTTTTTTATATCATTTTCTTGCAGGTTTAAGATGTTTTTTTCATTGTAGAGCTATAAAACATCCAACATAGCTCCTAATTAATTGCACTTGCTTTACAATTTAATGCACGAAATTAGTGGTGTTCTAGAAAGTTGGGATTCATTATTTTAATTCCATGTTTATCATTGTAATCATCATTTTTTTTAGGAATTGACTTTCTAATGGTTCATTTCTAATTACTTTTCAGTACACAAGTTGGCTCTCAACCAATAACATCAGTTGCTTGGCTCCCAATGCTGCGGTTACTTGTCACTCTTTCCAAGGATGGTACTCTTCAAGCATGGAAAACACGGGTGATGTTGAATCCAAATAGACCTCCTATGCAAGCAAATTTTTTTGAGCTTGCGGGTTAGCTGATTTGCTCGACTCTTTTTGCCTTTACTAGAAAAAAAAAGGAATCTTATGTGATGAAAATTCTAGGTAAATATGCGGAATTTCACTTTGTGAGAAACAACTGTGGTTCACATATTTCTCATGTTTCATTCTGCAGCAATTGAATCAATAGACGTTCCTCGTATTCTATCTCAGCAAGGTGGAGAGGCAGTTTATCCCTTGCCACGTATTAGAACTATAGAAGTTCATTCAAAATTAAATTTGGCAGTGTTACTGTTTGCAGTTAAGTGCAGCCATGTATGCCATTAATGTTTGATTTACTAGCTATAATTTGATGTGTAAGTGATGTTCTCTGTTTACCAGAATATGACTGCCGGAGATAATTTGAAAAATAGAGCTGCATACACTAGGGAAGGAAGGAAGCAACTTTTTGCTGTTCTGCAAGGTGCAAGGGGATCATCAGGTGATTGTTTATTCGTATCTGATTATGTATGTTTGCAAAATTTCTTTTGCAGTTGAAACTCAGACAACTTTTTTGGGTTCACAACCCAAAACACTTACATTTTGGTTGAGAAAGTTAACAAAACTAAGGCTGTTTGAGGCCTTAGGCACCTCAACCTGAGGCATGCATATGTTACTATTGACCCAAGTTCATGTTGTTTCTTATGTTCAAATGCTTCTATTAGAAAAGCTGTGTTATGGATTTCTCCTATGAGCTGTTTTAGTCTACCATACTTATTCTTTGATGAGGTTTTATGATTAAAGGGAGGAAACCTTGTCTTTTGATGATGCTTTTGCCATTATAATATCCTTATCAATATTTTCATGCTCCCATGTTCTTCATTCTGTTTTGATTAAAAAAAAAAAAAAAAAAAAAATTCTTTGGTTAGATGATATGCTAATGGTAATGGTATTTTGCAGCATCTGTTTTAAAAGAAAAACTTTCATCCTTGGGCTCATCTGGAATTTTAGCTGACCATCAACTTCAAGCACAGTTGCAAGAACATCATTTGAAAGGGTGAGTTTGAGGTGGTCGTCTTTTGAAAATTATTAAAGGGTTCAAGCTTTTTCACTGAGACACATTGCTATTAAATTGCACAATCATAATTTTCCAATTTGGGATGATGCGTTGCTATAAAATTGCATAGTTTTTAATTTGCCCATTTAATATCTGTGACCTCATCTTCTTTTCATGATGATATACATATGTCCTTGTAGTCTGATAATTTTGAAGAAACTAAGGGTCCTTTTTTTGGGCTGGACATGTTAGATAATTTTTATTAGGATTTGATATTGTGATGTGAATGACCATAGAGATTTTTTATTTTAAAAATTTTATGCTGGTATACCAAAATATTCAAATAGAGTTGCTAATGTGTGTGTTTGTTTTTTTTTGTATTTTTTAATTTATAAGTTTTGATTAGAAACCAAATAGATCGTTTCTGTTAATTAAAAATGAAGAAGGACAAGACATCTTTTCACAATGGACAAAATTTGATCAAGACAAAGGAATGGATTACTTTGCATGAACCCATAGAATTGAACAAATAGAAGAAACCACAAAAAGTGAAACAACAACAAGAATTAGCTATAATCAAGGTGGAACATAATCTCCAACAAAAGATATTCTAATTAATTCTTGTGTAGTTGTAAAACTATGAAACCTAGGTTTTAACTGTAAAGACTTTAAGATGTTAAGTGGCATGTAAATGCCTATTAGATTGTATCTCTGTGCTTTTGGCGGTGGTCTTATCTATGTGCTAGTGGAGGTTGATCTATACGTTATGAAAAATTTCCTCAGAGTTCCACTAGAGTACAGCGCAATATCATTCAATTAGTCAACCACAAGCTTTATGTAGTTACCAATTTTTTCTTAATGCAAACCAGTGTAAGTGCATTGCGTAAGGATGAAAGACGCTTTAGAGGCTACTTTGAGCATCAATTTCCGGTGGGATTTTTTCTCTCCTATGAATTTTGATAAAAGTAAACCCTCATCCTCATTTTATTATCTTCAAAATTTCGGATTGACCAAACCTTGGGCTTTGATTGGCTATCCTTGAACTGTCAAGTTGGAGTTGGTTGTGTTTCTATTCTCAAACTATACTTCTATTGTGATGCCAGACTGGAAATTTTCCCCCTTTTAACTTCAAGAGGGTGTAAAAAATCGTTCAGCTATGCAGATTGCAGTTATTTTTAGGGCGTACGACTGCATAGTCAATTTTTCCATTGAAAAAGTCCTGCCAATTCATATGTAGTAAAAACAGTAAGAGATGACTGGATCCCTTTTTGGTGATGTCTACTGTCTACCACCTGCACCTTTTTCAACCTTTTTTGGGTTGCAGGTAGTCACTGAATGATGGGTGGGTCTATGTATGTGTTCATTATTACATTATATTTCCTGGCTCGAATCACCACTTGCCACATCAACAAGGAGCAAAACGTTATGGTAAAGGAGAGAAAATTGACAAGGCTCTTTTCTAGAATAAACCACTGTTTCATTGTAATTTTTTTCATTTTTTTTTACATTTATTACCTTTTCAAAACGTAATCTTGTTTTTATGTGGTATTTCATGTGAAATTTGTCACATGGATTTGTGTTGCTGATCACAAAAAAAGAAGAAGGGAATTTGTGGTTGTGTTGAGAATATTAGTAGTGCTCGGAGGTTGTTACAGTGCCTCATAAACTATTTGTGAGTTTTTAAGAGGTATTTCAAGTGAAATTTGTCACATGGATTTGTGTTGGTGATCGCAAAAAATTGGAATTTGTGGTTGTGTTGAGAATATTAGTAGTTCTTGGAGGTTATTACAGTGCCTCATAAACTATTTGTGATATGTAAGGATTTATCTATAAATCTTAACTGTTCTCTCTTATGATTCTGTGTTGAGTGCATTAGTAGTGCTCAGAGGTTGTTACAATGCCTCACAAATTATTTCTGATGTGTAAGGATTTATAGATAAACCTTGATTGTAGTTCTCTCTCATGAATCATGATTCCTTCACTTGATGCTTTTTCAATGATTTGGAAATTTGTCTTTTTGCATATTTTATGCATTTTATTCACCAAGGATGAAAATTTATTTCTATCAAATATTATCAGTGACAAATTGTTCTTTATGCCAGCCATAGTCAGCTTACAATCTCGGATATTGCACGGAGAGCATTTCTGTACAGTGTATGTTGCTTTCTTACTCAACTGTACTAATTTTGTTATTTGGAAACTTTTCATTTTAGATGTCACTTGATTATATGGGCAATTTGATTGGCCAGTTGACTTGAATAAAAATCCACTAACTTTGTTCAAGTCTTTTTTTTTTACAAGTTTATTATCGAGAATTGAAGCATGGTTAATTTGGTTTTAAAAGTTGTATTCATCTCTCTATCTCCTAATTCATGACTGGCACATATTTAAACTGTTTATATTTCATAGAGTATGATGAACACAGTGGAAGAAAGTTTTTCTCCTATGTATCAATTAACTGTGGCATACTAAGAACAACAGAGTTGACAAGAAAGAGACAAATGAGGAAAAATCAATTCTAGCCTAAGTACAGACCTGATTTCCTGGACTTGATTAGAATGACAGCTATACAGACAGTTATCACATGTATAGCTATACAAGTCAACTATAAAAGACTAACTATAGAAAGAATTGTGTCTAATTGGATCCCTATTGTTTTACAAATCTTCCAAAATGCAACTGGTCTTTTAAAAATAACATACTCCATCTAAAGTCTGCACTTGTATCAAAGTCTCTGTATATGACTTGGCACATGAAATATGTAATCAGTATACTATTCTTTTTGGTATCTGAATGACACTTTGATTATGTGTAGAAACAAAAAACTAACAGTAAAATTGGTGGTTGAATCTGTGTATTTTCTATTGAAATAAATATGTATATATACAGTGTAAGGATAGTCTATATTTTCTAATCACTATAACTCTATATGTTATTATGTTTCTTAATCTGTTATAACTCTACATGTTAGGATTTCCTTAAACTAGTTACAACTCTATATGTTAAGTTTCCTAACCAGTCACAACCTATATGTTAAATTTCAACTATTAACAACTCTATATGTTAACATTTCGCCAGATATTAAACCACGTCTGTAACTTGTTACATAAATAGCTTTAACCCGTCCCACTCAAAGCCTTCCTTTGTGGAAAATATTTCTCACCCCAACTCGTTTCCTCCTGGGCTCTACATATCCTCAGAAATCAAACTGCTTGTATTTTTCTCACGAACTAAAGTGGCAAATAATCTCAATATGCTTAGTCTGCTCAAGTGAATATAAGACTGCAGTACTTGAAGGCGGCCCGGTTGTCAGCACCAAAGTTTTTGGCTGGGACCATACTACACAGTCGATCTACCGGAAGAGTTGATGTAGCTTCAAGGATTGTTACCTAATCGTGCCATTGCTCTATTTTTCTTCGATCAGACTTGAACGGAACAACCTCGTGTTTCTTACTCTTCCATGAGACCGTGATTTCCACCAACAAAAAACACAAGAATCCAGATGTATCTATCTTCCTTCGACTTCACGAATCAAAAAGATTCCGTAGCGCATTCAACCTACTTCCACCATGATTACGAGTATGAAGACTTCTGGCCCTGCCTCCTGCGAACATGTAATACGCTCTACAATCGCTTTATTTGTCAAGGCCGAAGACACGTATCGACTAATACATCGACTGGCGCGGTAAATTATCGTGATTGAGTTACATCGAAGGTAGTTCCAATTCAACTCAGCCTTCAGGTCAAAGATCCCCAAACAACTCGCCTTCTCTTAGTAAGGTGAGGTCCCAGAGCCACACAGTGGGAACCATGGCTTTGCTCCCACCTTTCCAGCCTCTGATAATGTAAACTAAGGTTTATTTCTAGATAAGAAGATCTCCATGTTTACTATGATAACTTCAACACTCAAGAAATATCTACATCCCTAGTCCTTAAAGAAACCAATACAATAGGCAGACTTATGGATAGATTCCTTATGTAGTCATTCCCACATAACAATATTGTCCACATACAATTAACAACAAAATGATATTCTAAATCGAGTTCCTAAGATAAAGACGAAATGGTCAGATTTACTTTCAAGCCAATTTTTAACCCGGCTGATCACTTTATTCAACCAAGCACTGTGACTCGTCTGCCGCATAATCTACCTCCAAATAAACCTTCCCATCTCCCCGAAAGCAACAAAACCCCCGAGGTCGCTCCATATATACCTCCTCAGATCGCCATGAAGAAACAAACACATCGCTGATGAAGATCCTAAATGAGAGTGCCAAATTGTGGAAATATTAAAGCCGAATGTATGTCATTCTTAGCAATATGGAAAAGATCAATAGTCCACACTTATAGGTCCGAGCGCATCTTTAGCCAAGCTTTCAATCGGCAATCAAATCATCTGATTAACTTGACCAAGAAGACCTAACGATTCAATGGTCTTCCCGCAGGTAAATGTACCGTTCCGTTACCATTCCCATTCAGAGCATCCATCTCCTCTATCATGCACTAAGCAACAACCAGGTGAGACAAGGCTTCTTTAAAAGGTGTTAGGCAACCAACAGAGTCTAAAGAAGCATAAAGGTAAGAACATGATCCAAAAGACAATCGGTTATAGGGAAAATGAGGGAAATTGATGAAACACAATGACGCCTACTTGATTAAGAGCACAGAGATCATCATCTAATCGGATCTGATGTCAGTTAGCCTGGCATAATAGAGACTGTGGGTTCTAGTTTATGTGTACCTGAAGTGATAGAAGGTCATTGAACAAGAATGTGATAATGGGCTTTTTAATTGGAAAGCAGAAACAGAGGGGCCACAGGGAGGCAATAGTATACACTAGTGTTCATCCGCCTCTCCCCTTACTAGTGTGGGCCTGGGGTGAAGAGAAAGTGACATTCTCAAAAACTCGAGCATCCGTAGAAACCAAGGCCCACTTAAGACTGGTAGTAACTCCGAAGTCCTTTCAACCTGGAATTAACCCTATGAAAGATACAATTTAGATTTAAAGGTCAAGTTTAGATAATTCTACAGGACGGCAACATCTGGTCAAAACATGCACATCCAAAATATCCAGGTTCAAGGAATAGAGATTTCATTAGTGGAAAATGATGTGATACGGTGTATCCTAATTCAAGATTGATGAAGGCATCCTGATAACCAAAAACAAGTCAGGTGGGAAAGTCACACATCACTTTAAATGCTGTATATGATTTGGAAAGGTTAGAGCTCTAGCATTTTCAAGGAGGTGTTTGGTCTTTTCTTTCTAACCCACTGCGTGAGTGTCAATGTATAAGTCTGGCGAAGGATGCCAAGTGTTGAAGCATGAAGGACCGAAATTTGTCTGAAATATATTTTTATCATCACTGATTTTTAACAAACATGAGATTGAGTATGAATCAGTGACAAAAGGCACGAATGAGAAAATTGAATCTGTGAGCAGTTTTTCGTTAAATATAACCAAGTGGTCGAATAATCATCAACAAAGTGACAAAGCATGAAACCTTTGCCGACAATAACCGGGCAACCACCCCACATTTGAATGGACTAATCCTGCATGGAGCGACTAACTCAAGCGATTGACTCTAAGACTGCAATCATGATGATGTTGAAATCGACAAGACTCACAATCTAAGGATAAACTCTAAAATCGATAATACTTTCTTTAATAATGGCAACAAAGATGATCCAACTGCAACAGCTCGGGCCGGTGTGGTGACTCCAGAATGCCAACAGCTTCTCAATCGAGATCAAGGATGAGAAACTCCCTGGGACTCACGCACTTACCAATAATCCGCTGTTATAAGATCCCCAGCATGCACCGTGAAAGAACAGATATAACACTTAAGCGCCTGAGCACTTGCTAACAAAACATCAAATTAAAAGCAGTACTTTGGTAAACTCAAGGATCGAACAAAGGAATAGATGAGTGGTACAACGTTTCTTCACTTCGGGAGAACACATGAATGGATCCATCCCATATGATAAAAAGCATGTAGCGTTGTGACCGGAAGCGTAGAGGGCAGCACCAGAGTTACCGCTGTGTGGATCCGTGGCTCCAAAGTCAGCCGACCCATTTGAAGACATAAAGAACATGCCATTTATCGTTATTTAATCAAAGAATAAATAGTAACTATAGAGTTTCAATGAGTCTTGATTACAATTAGAACTCACACTCGCATGGAATTTTGAACTGGATCGACGGATGTCTTAATAGTAGAAGCTTATATGAGCAGATCAAATTTCTGGATGGATTCTGTATTTCACCCGTGACATGGCTGGGATTTATGGTGAATAATAATAAACACACTCCAACTGTGCCCTCTAGTGTTATCACCGACCACTGCTTTGTTTGCTCTCTTACTAAAAATGGTCTCATTCACAAGATAACTTTGTCCGCAAGATACAAGGCAGAAGAAGAGGATGATACCTAGTGCCAAGAATCTCATTGAATGTCTCCTGAGAGATGATATCTCAAGACTGATAAAATCATAATGAATTAATCATACTGTATTGAAGAAAAACAAGAAACCCCATAATTTCTATCTGCTATCATTGACTTCACGAACTTTGACTTCTCCGGACTAAAGGGCATTTAACAACATATTAAGCTCTTTTCATGTATCTTTTCAGAGGCCATAAAAATTCAGAGTGACTGATCCCTGCTTTCTGATCGATGAATGCTTTACACACATCAAATATACGAGAAACATTCCCTGGGTAAAACACAAACCAACAATCAATTAATCTTAACAACCACGCGGATTAACGAGGGGCCCAAGATCATTGCCGATAGAATTACGATTCAGATTAACGGCACGACATCCTCCCTCCCATCCATCGCTTTTCTAACTACCATCATGATCCTTAGCGAGTGCGATCCCACGCACGCTCCCACGTGATATCTCAATTTGTTCGTCCATTCCAACACACCGCCGCTGGTTCCTCCCTGATTTCGGGACATCATCAAGACCACTCCAGCTCGTGCCCGCTTTCCAATCACCCACATATCACAGAAGAAGATCAGAGCAAAGAGCACTTGAATCTCCGATTTTGGAAAAATCACGGCAACCAGAAAGAAACACCCATGACAAAATAAACTACGCATTCAGAAACCAAACAGTGGAAACCAAGTGTACCGTATGTTCCATCTAAGGGATGGATCTAATTCGAGTGAGCAGGAGCCGGGTCGCACATTATCCCACGCCCACATCGCAAGGAAATGTGGAATCGATCCGATCTGGAGTGGCATGAGCTTACGCGTCGAACCCGCCACTTGATTTTTGGTGCAGCGGGACTCGTCAAGGGGCCACCAACCTCCACGCCACATAGACTCCATCGCTCCCCAGGGTGGTGTTTCCAAAAGAATCCCTCCAACAAAATTGATTTAACAAATTTTCAAAAATTCTCCAAAAATTCTAAACCCTAACCCAGTTCGAATACTATGTAGAAAAGTTCAAGAAACTGAGTAAAATAATTCCTGTGTATTTTTTTCATTGAAAGAACATGTATGTTATACAGAGGGATAGTCTATATTTCCCTAATTCATTACAACTCTTACATGTTATATTTTCTAATCCGTCATAACTCTCCATGTTAGGATTCCTAATCAGTTATAACCTAACGCTGAGTTTCCTCAACTAGTTACAACTCTATATGTTAACATATTAAAATTGTTTGTGCCATAGGAGGGCATGTGTACACATCGAATACAAAATTCTATCCAAAAGAAAAAAACTGAATGTTAGGGTTATTTGTCACCAACTTTGGCTTTTGTATGGAGTGCATCTTGTTTATTCAGAATGGGCAACCCCATGAATCACCTTTCTCAATCTAACCTGAGGTTGATTAATCTGCGCTGGATTCTGGCAGTATCTCATGAAGGCCATGCCAAAAGTACCCCATATCCCCGCTATTCTCATTACCGTTTAGACACTAGCATCATTTCTTGAAGGACATTCTTGCTTGCCTGCAACTAGCCAATTTCTGTTAATAATTACTGATACTTCTGCTGCCTTGCTTTGCTTGAGTTAAATTTCTGACCATTTTACTGATAAAAAGAAAAAATGTGATTGATTTACAATACTTCATTTTGGAGCTAAATTCTCTTCTAATAAAGCGACCGTGTTCTTCATTATCCAGTCAGGGCTTTCTTTATCTGGATGGTGTTAACCTTATGTTGTTATAATCTTTGTTCTGGAAATTGACATTTTATAAGAAGCTTTACACCTCGGTAATTTTTAGAATTTGAGAAGTATTTTTCCTTAATGAAAATTTTGAGGTAATTTACTTCACCCATTATTTTAAGTTTATGCAAACTTCAGATATACGGGCATTTTTGAGTGGGTTTTATCATTTTCCACTTTCAGATTCCTGGAAATGTTGAATACCATCCAAAGTACATGATTTATAGTAAAAAGCAGCACCTATTTCTTGTTGTTTATGAATTCAGTGGTGCAACTAATGAAGTGGTTCTTTATTGGGAGAATACTGATGTGCACACAGCAAACAGTAAAGGAAGCACAGTTAAAGGTCTGTCTAGCTATTTAAAAGGTTTATCTTTTGCTATCAATTCAACTGCTCAAAAACTTTATCCTGTCTGCTTCAGGATTTGTTTCTGCTGTTGTGCATAAAGTTGTGTAGTGGGAGCAAAATAATTACCTCACCCATTTCCTTTTTTTCTTTTTTGACTTTGTTAGGTCGGGATGCAGCATTTATTGGTCCCAATGAAAATCAGTTCGCAGTTCTTGACGATGATAAGACTGGACTTGCTTTGTATATTCTTCCGGGACTGGCTTCACAAGAAGTTGATGAAAGGAATGAACCAGTTGAACAAAATCAATCAGTGGATAGTAAAGTTGGTTTAGTTCAGGGTTCAATGCAGTTTATGTTTGAAACTGAAGTTGATCGTATCTTTTCTACTCCTCTAGGTGATTCAAAGAAAAGACCCCTCATGTATAATATTAATCATTAAAAGATACATCATGCAGATCTTAGTCAAGAACAAATCATGCTTATTGTAGTATTCTGTAATTGTAGAGTCAACTATCATGTTTGCTTCTCATGGGGATCAGATTTGCCTGGCAAAGCTTGTCCAAGGATACCGTCTTTCAGCTGATGGTCATTACATATCCACAAAAGCTGAAGGGAGAAAGTCAATCAAGTTAAAAGTGAATGAAATTGTACTTCAGGTAACTAATTCAACATTTTCCTGGATTCCTTGGAATTCAACTGGCAAACAAGCTCTCTGCTCATCAGAGCACAGGAACCATGAGATCTGGCCTCCACTAAAAAAATGTAAAAGAAGAAAACTAAACATATCAAATATACTCTGGTAATGCATGACCACTTATGATAACTAGCCAAGCCCCTCTCACCCTTCTATGTCTATTGGATTTTCTTGGTATCCTTCTCATGCTTTGCATTAATTGTGCCTTGCCTTACAGGGGTAAAAGATGTCTGGCATGGTGGCAACAGAACCCATATTTTTGTTTCCAGAATGCATTAATGTTGCTGTATGTTACACTAAAAATGATTAAACTAGTCATGCTGGTTTTTTCACAACTAATTGATAAGTCTTTCAATTTGTTAAAATTGAGCTTAAACCTCATCTATAGGTTTTGTTTCTTGACTTGATCCTATGGATTGTTAATCAATAACATAGATTGCTTTCTATTCCTATGATATGAACTATGGTTAGAATTTTTTGCATTTTCTGCTAAATGTTGGTATCCATTTATTTTTAGATGACTTCATCCAATGCACAATACGCTGTGGAATTTTTTTTATGAGATATTTTGTGTAAATTTCTTTTGATGCTCCCTGTATACTCCCTTTTTTTTATGGGAAGGAATTTTTTTTTTCCTTCTCCTTTTTTGTTTTTTGGCTGCCTATATACTCCCTGTATATTTTGTAGCTCCTGCTTTTTGCTGGTTTAT
The DNA here is from genome assembly GCA_016808115.1 of Tetrastigma voinierianum. Classification (NCBI taxonomy): domain Eukaryota; kingdom Viridiplantae; phylum Streptophyta; class Magnoliopsida; order Vitales; family Vitaceae; genus Tetrastigma; species Tetrastigma voinierianum. The sequence continues at coordinate 384,508 of JAEQBH010003125.1, read as the reverse complement.
CTATAAAAAAAAAAAAATCTTTTAATTCTCCAGATTAAAGTTATTCCGAGTCCTTTCTTGATGGTACATTTAGGTCAACTTATTCAGCAAAGCATTAAACTACTTGGCTTTGGCTGCATGAATCACATTTTTCTATTCAGCTGGATTCACTGCAGACCTTGGGTTGGAACAGTAGAGAGGGCTCACAGAAAATTTGCCACTCTTACTTTTTTGCCATCTCAAACTGCCCCCTGCAGCCAAAGGAGTGCTTGTATTATAGGGAAAAACTTATTGAGACTAAATCAGCAAAATTAAGAACATAAATTAAATATTCATAGTTCATTAATCAACATTCAGTACAATTGTATATCAATGAGAATGGAGAAAGGGTTAGAGTTCTACATGAAATTTGTCAAGTCCTCTTATTGGCTTCATTATATGGTCTGGTCGTTTTTCTTTTTCTATTCTTCATTAGTTTACATTCTTTCTTTGATGTTAATTGTGGGAATATAATCTAAATATATGTAACTTAAATTTCTGGTCATATTAAAATTTAACTTAAATTACATGTGGGTTATAGCTGGATTTTTTTCTATAAAGAAACATGCACTGTGCAAACAGATTTACATGCGTATGAGATGAAATTTAATTTGATTTGGTTTTTTCAACTAATAGTTATGTCACGCTAACATGCACCTGCATAGTTTGGTGCTGTGATGAGAAGCTACTATCACCACATACAGTTATTATTTGGGGAATGGATAGGTATAAAACTCTGTTGTCCCAGAGGTTATCAACCTCCAGATTTTCTTGTATTTTTATTTTAGTTTGAATCTCAATCTTGTGTGAAGACCCAACTGCAGATTTGATTAAAAAATAGAATGTAAGGCCCATTTCAACACTATTGTAAAACCACACTGCCTTAATAATATTATGATCATTTAATATAGTAATTAGTCCTTTTTCTAGGTCTGTCCCACTGCTTTTTACTTACATTTTTGCTTCATTTTTTTGAAATGCATCCTTTCATAAATGAAAATGGAGACCATGTTGTAGACATTGAAGTTATTCAACTATAGGTTTGTCCTTCCAGAGAGTTTAGTAAGAGTAAAAATAAAATAATTATGGTGCATTCTGAGACCTTTCTCTTTGATGGGGTTTGCCATATTGAATACAACACCTTGGCAGTTTATCCTTCTAATACTACTGTTCTATTCCTAATGCAATTCAGATACATTAACAATGAGGTTTATATTGACTTCATAGCATGTTGGTTAAAACATAAGCTAGTACTAATAAACTCCGTGCAGAAACATAAAGCTCAACAATCTGATTTTAGTGTATTTTGTTTGTCGTTTGATCCTAATTCAAATTTCTATATTATTCATTGTTGATATAGATGCATCTTGCATCTGTCTTATGAACTAGTTGCTTACCAGAAACTGCTATTTTGTTGGACAATCCATGTGGATCTGGTTCCAATAAAGAAGAGTTTGCTCTTAGAATCAAATATAGAAGAGTCTTAAAACTGCTAATTAAAAAACTATCTGTTTAACTCGGTTTTCCAGGTTCACTGGCAAGAAACTCTTAGAGGCTGTGTTGCTGGAATATTAACTACCCAAAGGGTGCTAATTGTCTCTGCCGATCTAGATGTACTGGCTAGCAGTTCTGTGAAATTTGATAAAGGGCTGCCTTCAATATCCTCAAAAATTTTCCATGGGACTTATTTCTTTTTATTTACACATCTTAGTCATATAATTGAGGTTTCATTGGTTTGCTTGGGAACTTAACTTATGTGCACTTTAGATCGCTGTTGTGGGTTGGGCCCGCCCTTCTTTTCTCCACTGCTACAGCAATCAGTGTGCTTGGCTGGGATGGAAAAGTGAGAACCATTCTCTCTGTTAGTATGCCCTGTGCAGGTTAGTTGCTTATGTTGCTGTGAATTTTGGTTGGCTTTCTTTTCACCTGTGGCGTTTCTCTGCAGCCTGTCTTTGTCTCTATTCATGGTGTATGACATGCATTCATTATTTGCAAATTCTTATATCACTATCCTTTTGACCAGTAGGATGAACTTCATTTTTGCAGTCTTAGTTGGTGCTTTGAATGATCGACTACTGCTGGCAAACCCAACAGAAATAAGCCCCAAACAGAAAAAGGGGGTTGAGATAAAGAGCTGCCTTGTGGGGCTTCTCGAACCTCTTCTTATTGGTTTTGCCACAATGCAACAAAATTTTGAGCAGAAGCTTGACCTGTCAGAGATATTGTACCAAATAACATCAAGGTGGTCTTCTTTCTGCTTATATAGATTTGTGTTTTTTGTAACATGTAAAACTTCATTTTACTTGCATTTCACCTCTGGATGCTGCATAAGATACAGGATTTTGGTGTTCTTTTTCTCCTTTTTGCTATATTAAAATGTTTCCATGCATGAGAGCAGTGCTGACTAACTTTTAAATCTTATCCGAGTGAAGGTTTGATAGCTTGCGTATTACTCCAAGGTCTCTTGATATTCTTGCTAGAGGCCCTCCTATTTGTGGAGATCTGGCTGTGTCCTTATCCCAAGCAAGTCCACAGTTCACGCAGGTGAGCTTTGGTTCGTGCTTAGGTTTTTTTTTTCCATGTGTTATGATTTTTTTCTTTTTTCCAGTTTCTGAATTTCTTATGAGTAAAATCAGGTATTGCGGTGTAGCTATGCAATCAAAGCTCTCCGTTTTTCTACTGCTTTGTCTGTTTTGAAGGACGAATTCCTACGTTCTAGGGATTATCCACAATGTCCTCCAACATCTCACTTGTTTCACCGGTTTCGTCAGCTGGGCTATGCCTCTATCAGGTATTTGGATGAGGCAAATTTTTCTTGAATATACAAAGTTATATAATCCTAATGCTGCAGATGTTTTTAGTAGATTATTTCATCATAAACTTCCAGTATGCTCTCTTTGTTGCCACTTGTCCCCCTATCATGTAAATCTTTTTTTTAGCTCAATATTAACCCCGGCCATGTCTGTAAGTAACTACTCCACACTTGATTTTTTTCAGCAATCCATCATGAGCTGTTGTTTGGAATCTTAGATTAGTGGCCTCCCATGATCTTGTGTGTGTGTTTCAATCTCTTTCTGTTTTCATTTCTTTTATTTCAATGAATTCAAAGAGAAAAGCTGTGAAGAATATGGTTATGAAAGTTAAGCACATAAAGATTTGTCAAGATGGTTTGAAACCAGATGCCAGTCTTCTCTTTGATAGGCAAGATCAATTATATCAATAGCACATAACAAAGGGGCTCACAGAAGCATACAAGATTTATGTAATGACAGAAGGCCAAACTCAATAGAGGGATACACAGAAAATAACTCCCTCACTTTGCTTAAGAGCTCAACTAATCGATAACATCAATAATAGAAAATAAAGCATTTCATGGATAACTAGCAAACTGCTATGTACATTTTATCCCACTCCACAAAATTGTATTTGAATGATCATTTGATTCCCTGATCCATTTTTTCTTGTATATCCAAACTTTTTCATGTTTCTCTTTTTCCATATAGTCCTAAGCACGCACAAAGGAACTACTGTCCAAGCTTTCTTCTTCTTCCCAATGACAAGCAACTACTATCCAAGCTTTCTTCTTCTTCTTCCAATAACAAACCCATGCTAGTTTAGAAGGGCATCTCTAACTTAGAGCATTGCCCCCTATACTCCATAACATGACTTCTTTTGAGCAATTAAGAAGAATGTAATTAGTTTTGTCTTCTCCTTTAAATAGATAGTAGATGTTTGAAAATTGCCAATACTTCATTCTAGTTAAACCAATGTCCAAATTATTTCTCATATAGCTTTCCAAGTAAAAAATTGAAATAAATAAATCATTAATCCTCACCAAAACCCATGGATCCGGACAATGCAAGATGAGAGTGCCTCTGTTTTCCCATTAGATTAAGAGGAATATGGAGCTTAACTGTGAATTTATCCTTTATATATATGCTAATTGTTTGTGCTTATAATCTCCTAGGAAAAGCTTCCACCTCTTCTTGCTCCCTGTGAAATGAGAGAAGAAAAGAATACTTTTCTTTATTGAATGAGTGAGTGAGTAAAATATAGTATATGTCCTACCTATTTATATAGGTTAGGAAGACACAAAAAGGAAACAGATAAAAGTACAAAAATGAAGGAAAATAATGTACAAGAAAGGAAGAAGATAAACCAAAGAATATCCTAAGAATATGATTCTCAACACTCCCCCTCAAGCTAGAACATATAGGTCATATGCACTAAGCTTTTTACATATGTACTTAATCAGAGAAAGTCCGTTGAAGAGGGTCCGTTGAAGAGGGTCCATCGAAGAGGGTATGATGGAGAGGGTTCGACGGAGAGGGTTCGCTGAAGAAGGTTCGATGGAGAATGTCCGACAGAGAAGGTATGACGGAGAAGGTCCACCGAAGAAGGTCCGTCTGAAGGCTCAAGGTGGCAGCCCGTCTGGCAAGCCTGCCGTAGGCGCCCACGTGGTAAGACGACTGAGAAAGTCCGTCTGAGAAGAGTGCTCACCTGCAACCAACCATGACTCGATACCATGTGAAATGAGAGAAGAAAAGCACATTTTACTTTACTGAATTTAGCTGAATGGAAGAAGAATATAGTCCTGTACTCATTTATATAAAGGTAAGACAATGTTAAACAAATAAAAGTACAAAACGAAGGGAAAATAATGCACAAAGAAAAGGAAGAGATAAACCATCATCCTACATTCTAAACACTCCCAATCATGAATCTATCTTGTGAACCTAGGGTTTCAATAACTCCTCTTCCTTTCTTGCTCCCACACCTTAGCTACCTAAGGCATCTCCTAGGGATTGGTGGAGCCAATGCATACCCAGGAGGGGCATATGCCCCCCTGTCCCCTGCCCTTGCCCCTTGCCCCTTGCCCCCTGCCCCTCATTCTACTTTCCGAAGAAAAAAAAAAAAAAATAAAATCACAAAGAAGGATCTGATCACTTTCTCAAAAGTCGGGGATGAATTCCTTGATTAATATTACACTATAGAAAGTATGTGTTGATTTTTTTACTGCTTAAATAAATCGATCTTGCACCTCCTCATGCCATTTGTCGGTCCACCACCACTTCTCCCAAGGTTATGTCACCACGCCATATAGACTTCCAAAATTTCACTCTTCAACCATTTCCACCCAAAATCCAACTCTATCGTTAAAATTTTTTTATCCACTCCCAATTGTGTCATATGCCCTCACCTTGTACCCTTCCCTCCCCCTCGCTCCTAACCCATCCTACCCATTCTTGTAATTTCCAAAGGCATTAATTCTTGATTGTGAATCTCAAATATTAATTACTAGGAAGAGCCTTCTTGGGTATGAACTAACTTTTAATACTCAAAGCTGTCACTCTTATCCATTCAAATTTATAACCAATTCTCTAGATATGGGCGGTTTCTCTCAATAGCATCCGCCACCTCTCATAAGGGAAATCCTTTTAGATCTTTTCTAGCCTTGAACCAACTTTCTTCAGTATGAAAAATGATGTCATGTAGTAAATTGGTAAGCTAGATAGAGTGCTTTTAATAAAGATTAGTCTTTCTCCTTTTGGTAGGTACTATCTCTTCCATATAGTGAGTTAGTTCTGAAATCTTTCCTCCATCACATTCTAAACTGCTGAAGATCTAAAAGGAGCTCCCAATGGAAGGCCTAGGTAATTGGTGATAAGGGTATCCACTCTACATCTCAAAACTCTAGTTAGGTCCTCTACATTAGCAACTGCTTTAAACAGTATCAATTCAGTTTTCCCCAAACATCTAGTAAACATTATTAGATATGTTCTAGCAAAGATATGTGAAAGGGAATCAAGGGTGTCATTGGTAATTTTTCAGGACTCAAGCAAATATATGTTCTAACTTCAATGGATAGTTTTAATGTTTACTACTGATGCTGTGCATCATCTGAAATCCAAGATGTTCAGTTTTTATGACCAATGGCTGATGATTCTTTTGTATGCTTATGACTCTGTTTAAATTAATAACTCCAAATTGCAGGTATGGCCAGTTTGACAGTGCGAAAGAAACTTTTGAAGTCATAGCAGACATTGAAAGCTTGCTTGACCTATTTATATGCCATCTTAACCCCAGTGCCATGCGGCGACTAGCTCAGAAACTGGAAGAAGAGGGCACTGATTCAGAATTGAGACGATACTGTGAAAGGATTCTACGAGTACGATCCACTGGATGGACCCAAGGCATTTTTGCGAATTTTGCTGCTGAAAGTGTGGTTCCCAAAGGACCTGAATGGGGGGGTGGGAACTGGGAAATCAAAACTCCCACCAACATGAAAGATATACCTCAATGGGAGTTGGCTGCAGAGGTGATGCCATACATGAAAACAGATGATGGCTCCATCCCATCCATTATTGCAGATCATATTGGTGTCTACCTGGGGTCAATTAAAGGAAGAGGCAACATCATAGAAGTAAGAGAAGATAGCTTGGTCAAACCTTTTACACCTGCAGGTGGTAACATCAAAGAAAATGGAGTTCCCATATCTCTGGCAAAACCTGTGTCCAATATGTCAAAGGAAGTACCAGCTAGCAATTCCTTGATGGGTCTGGAAACCCTTAGCAAACAAGCTTCTGGTTCCACTTCTGCTGATGAACAAGCAAAAGCTGCAGAAGAGTTCAAGAAATCATTATATGGTGCTTCTGCTGATGGTAGTAGCAGTGATGAGGAGGGAGTATCAAAACCTAAAAAGTTGCAAATTAGAATACGTGATAAGCCAGTTACTTCTGCTGCTTTAGATGTCAACAAAATCAAAGAGGCCACAAAGCAGTTTAAACTTGGTGAAGGTTTTGGACCACCCATGAGTAGAACCAAGTCATTGCCTGGTGGACCCCAGGATATTGGCATGATTTTGTCCCAGCCTACGCCTCCAACCACTGGAACAGTGATGGCTCCAACATCATCTACCCCTGTTGATCCTTTTGGCACTGAAACACTAATACAACCTGCACAAGTGTCACAACCAGGTCCCCTGCTTATAGGTGCAGGAGTTGCATCTGCACCCATCCCAGAGGACTTCTTCCAGAATACAGTTTCATCTCTTCAGGTTGCAGCCTCACTGCGTCCTGCTGGGAGTTATCTTGCACAATATCAAGGGATTGAAGGCAACAAGGCTACACCTAACCAGGTTAATGCACCTGTAGCTGATGTTGGTCTTCCTGATGGTGGTGTCCCACCTCAAGCCACTCAACAATCTGTTATTTCCCTGGAATCCATTGGACTGCCCGATGGTGGTGTCCCACCACAAGCCATGGGTCCGGCTGCTGGCTTGCCACAATCCATGGGCCAGGCTACTGTCCTGGCCCAGGCTGCTATCCTACCACAGTCTGTGAGTCAGGCTGCACAGGTGCCAGTCTCCACACAGCCTCTTGATCTCAGTGTGCTTGGAGTTCCAGGTTTGACAAATTCGGGCAATCCTCCTGCACGTCCTACTTCTCCACCAGCATCTGTTCGTTCTGGACAAGTGAGTATCTTTCCCTTTTTTTCATATTTTTTTATTTTCTGGCTGGTTCTTTAATTACTTTACACTTTTTTTCACATTTCTGTTTTTATTTTTTTGTCATAAATTTTTGGTTAGTGAAATTTAGAAGATAGAGTTGATCCAGATTTCAAAAAAAGACATTCAGAACTGTTGCCTACAGTAACAAGGGGCTGAGATTCTGGCATTTGCCTCTTTGTTTTCAATGGGTTTATGCATTCAGATGTTCCAACATTTTTTTAATCTTGTTAGAACTTGATACTTATCAAAAAAAGAAAAAAAAAAGACATTCAGAACTATGTTGTGTCATGATCATTTCACGTACTCAGTGGTTTAGATGAACCACATACTTGTAATTCCTGTGGTGAAATTGGTTAGCTAGATTGATTGGTGGTAGTCACATCATCATCATCATCATTATTATTTGCCCTTTTCTGTATCTCTAGACTCTAGCTCTCTTTGTATTGGGCAACGATTATTCCAAATGTGGATATTTCTATTGTTACATCCCTTATGAGTGTGTATAGGTCAAGTTCTAGGAGCTAACTTGGTTGTGGGCGGTTTGTTTTCTCTCCACCCTCTTTTTTGTTTAGGCTTGCGGCCTTCCCTTGTTTACCCCCTGTAGACTTTGGGTTTGCTTTTCTGGCTTTTAATGAAGCTTGCTTTTTGCTTATCAAAAAAAAAAAAAAAAAAATTATTTGCCCTTTTTGCCGATTAAAAAAAAATCATTATTGTTAAGTACTTCTCATCTATATGGGTCCACCATGCTTCCACTATTATTCCCTTTTATACGTTTTTTGACCAAAATAGTTTCCGGGAAGACAAAGCTAGACAACTCTGTTAATCCCTGTTCATACCTATGGTAGGACATTCCTTCACCGTGGGAACACCTTCAGAAACCATCAGTACAACCTTAATTCGTTTCCTACTTTAAGGCGTACACGTATAAAATGAAATACTAATGATTATAATAGATTCATATGGACAAGATTTACAACATATAATATTTTATTTATAATCACATAAAACTCATAGTCTTAGAATAAATTCTTAGCCTGCCATAATACAAAATAAAACTTAAAACACTTACAGTTTTACTTCAGAGTAGCGGATTCTCTTATTGATAGAAGAGAGAGATCAACTTCGCTTGCCCCTCTTACAATACCACACTCATATTTATACTAGAAGCCGGACATGAAACCCCGAACTTCAGAATGACTTATAATCTTATCTACATAAATCTATGGGCTGGTTTTCAAATCCGTGGGCTGGTTTTTTAAAACCACTGGTTTTTTAAAACCAGGGGCACCAGCTGTTTTGAAATTTTTTTAATTGTCTTCTTGCTTTTTAGGTTTTGTCCATTTGCATGGGCCATATTTTGGTCGACCGTCGTCTTCCATCAATCTTCTTTCCTCATAATCAAGGGTTTGTGGGGACGAGCTGAGCTCACCTACTTTAATCATACCTATCTTCAGCCAGTAAATCTTTCTGAACTGAGTAGATTTTGTGGTTCACTAAATCATGATGTTAATCACGCTTGCCGTAACTTATGAAAGGCTTTTTTAGAGCATTCTCCATTTGCCCTTTAACCACAATAAGTCCCAATCCTCTTTGATAATAAACATTATCTTCAGTATATTTTCTGAAAATCTTCTCTTCTTTCGAAATTGAAGATTTTTCATATCGTACTTTTCACATTTTTATAAAATGTCAAACGGGATAGGTTTGATTTTCATCAAAATCTGGACTTGCACTGAAAAAATCAAGTGCAATTACATCATTAATCTTTATCATTGGGTTGTTCCTAAAATTATCTTTTACACCCTCCTTAATCCATCCCGTAATCTTCATTTTCTAAAATTAGAGATGTCATGTATGTGGCATGGTGCTACCAAAATCATACCTAATCATGTATTTTCGTGGATTTGCTCCTCAAGGAAATGAATCCTTAGATACCATCCACAATCATTCTTTAGACCAAGTAACTAAACAATCTTTCCATGGTATCACCACAATTTACAATTTCTAGAACCGAGAAATAGGTAATTTTTTAAAAATTGTCGAAACTTTGAAGCTCTGCGGGTCTAAAGAAATAATTGTAGATGCTCCTGCCTGTGAGAGCGGTACATCAGTATTCATTGGATTTGAATCTTTTGAAGTGTTTTTCGAACTTTCAAGTTTTGAAAAATCAATGGTATCATCTTTTAGTAGAGATACTAAATTCACTGCAAGGTTTACAGTTTTTAACTACCCTTTCTATATCGACGATAAAGCTCTTCATAGTAGCTTTAGCTTTTTTGAGTGAAGTCTCGGTTTCGACAAGTCGATCCAGACAATCGGTTAAAATAATAATCTAATCGAAATTTTTTGACATTTCCGAGAGGTTATCCACTATCTCAATCTTTGGCTTTTTGCTTATCTGAGCCATCTCGAGTAAGAAAATCTACAACAATATTTTTGTCAGATCGAATTATATCAATATCAAAGATATATTCAGAGCAATAAGTCTACCATCTAATTAATCTTTTATACTTGGGTTTTGATGGTAAATTATTTTTTATAAATGTTTTTACCTGTGTATTATCAATTCTAAGTAAAAATTTTTTTGGTAATAGAAAATAAGAGAATTTTTTCAATCCTTTTATAACAGCTAAGAATTCTTTTTCATTGATATGATATTCTTTCTTCCGTAGGGAGTAAAGTTCCCGAAGTATATCTACATAATTCTTCTTTCCATTTTCTAATTGTTTAAGCATCACGCCTATAATTTCTTGTATTAACTGCTTCTATTATTAAATCATCATTATCTAATGGTAGTTTTAGTTTTGGAAAACTATTACATTTTGATTTTATATATTTTATTTGATTTTCATGTTCCTTAATGAACTGAAATCTTTGTTTTTCACTTGTTAATTTTCTTAATGGTTTTCTTAGATCTGCCAAGTTTTCTATAAATCCTTCAGCATAGTTTAATATTCCTAAAAATCTTTGTAATTGCTTTCTATCCAATATTTTTTCTGAAAAGTTTTTAATTTTTTCTAATATATGAGTTTGTAATTCTATTCCTTCAGAATCTATAATCAAGCCTAAAAAATCAATCTTAGGTTCTCCTATAATTGTTTTCCCGATAATCCAATCATTACTTATACATAGATCTATGAATTTTTCTGGGTGTTTAAGATGTCGGGTCAAGGTTTTTTAAAGATATCAACATATCATCAACATAAACATGTATAAAATCATATTCTTTAAATATGTCATCCATTTTTCTTTGGAAGATTTGAGGAGCATTTTTTAATCCAAATGGTAAGACATTCCATTCATAATGTCTTTGTGGAGTACTAAATGCAGTTAGTGGCTTGGAGCTTTCAGCCATCTTAATCTGATAGAAACCTGATTTACAATCAAACTTTGAATGTATTTTCTTACCTCTAGTTTTATGTATTAATGTTTCTTTGTTGGGTAAGAAGTACCCATCAAAAATCGTATTATCATTTAATTGTTTATAATTTACCACCATTCTAGCTTTTCCTCTCTTAATCTCATTTCTATTTCGAATCATAAAAGCTGGACTACTATGTGGGCTTTTAGGTCTTATTAACTTTAAATCTAACAATTCTTTTATCTGTTGTTGAAATTCTTTACATCGAGTTCATCAGGACTCATAGGCCCACTCGATAATCTTATTCAGGTCTTTTTAACTCTAAAGTTGCATAAATATTAGTGTCCCAAAATTGTAATGGATTGTCAACATATAGAGATTCTAATTTTTGGCGAATATTGGCACATAAATCTAATTTATGTAATAATAGGGTTTCAAAAACTAACAGGGGTTGATCAAAATCTTTGCGATTGAATTTCACGAGATAGAAGATCAATACCGTCGCGTAGGGGTAAAGGAATAGGGATTTTATGTGCAAAGACCCGTTTAAGCGAGGAGCTTAATCCAATGGATTGGCGAGCTAAATCGGACAGAAGGATAAAGATTATTTTGAATAATCGCTGAAATCAATAAGAAAATTATTTTCAGTATAATATCACAAATTGCGGATATGAAAAAATAAAGAGAGGTAATTTGACAACATATTTGTCAATAATACCCTTGCCTTTTTATTCCTCGCTGTAGAGTAATAGCATCATTTGAGATATCTTTCCTCTCTTTACGCTAGGTAAATTCTCATGATATCGTTAGAAACAATCTTCTTAGCAAAACACAGTTCCATCCGTAATCAATATAAGCAATAAGTTTTCTACTATAATCGTGGATAGGTTAATCCAATAAGAATATATATTGAATAAGGACTAACATGGAATAATTATTTCTTTGTCAGTTTCATAAGGATAACCAAATTTTGTGAAGTAATACGCTGTGGATTGTATTTTCTCGAGAGAAAAGTCATTCCTAACATAATACTTATAGTATCATTTTTTCCTTCATCTTCTACCATTAAAGGTAGCTGTATTTCTTGATTTGATAATCTAATTAATACAGTACAAAATTTTGTTACTCTAAATTCTTCACCATTAAAATTTATATATCTAATTGGTTTTGTTAAATCTTCTAGTTCTAACATGAATGTTAGACTTTTTGATATATAACTAGAAGCCGCTCTAGTATCAATTAAGATATCAATCATTGTCCATTCGATGCCATCAATATATTCTCCTTTAATTTTGTAATTTGTAATTCTTATGCTTTTTTCAAGATTTTTATATGTAATTATGTTATTAAGATGAATCTAATTATCTGTACTAGATAAACTTGAGCTAGATGGTCTATGTTCTATAAAATTTGGTTTGTCTCCTATATCCAATAGGAAATCTTCATTAAAACGAATGCTTGAATTTTTAAGGGGGTAAATTCTACCAATATTTTGAAATAATAATGGTAAGTCAATATAATCTTTCTGGGCAAAATATTCAATATGATGAGTGTTAGATAAAGCATAGACAATTTTATAAGTTATAGATTAAGGCTTATTACCTACTCTTATAAAATCTTTTCTTTTGAAATCCTGTATCAAACTAAAAGTTCACACCTTTGTTCCTAAAATTATAGGCAATTCTTGATAGATATTAACTATCAATTCTTGCATTTTAAATTCCTCTAATAATGTTCTAAAATTGCTTCTTTTTTATCCGTGATTCTATTATCTAAGAGTGCTAATCTATTGGGGTGTCTATTCCTTCCCTAAAGGTTGCACTTATTATCATTTGTATAGATCCAATAAATCCATCCAATTTTACATCTTTCTTTTTCATCAATTTTTGCAATTCTTTTTAATAGCTCTCTTTTTTCCAATAAAGGAATTTCAATTTTATTAGATGTTATTTCAATGTTTGAGGCTTTTTCTGTTAGACTAAGCCCATAATACATAATATGTTTTCTGGATTTTAATATGAATTTATCCCAAAGCTTTCTATTAAATCCTGAATGTTCTGTTATACTATAATCTACTTTTTTAATTTTCTTAAATAAATTGCTAATAATTAATAGATCTTGAGAAAATCTCCATTCTTCTAGTATTTGGATTATCACGATATCATTCATTCGAATGTTCTTTCGAACTAGTACATTCAAGCCGCTTCTATTTCGAATAAGGACTTTTCCGAGAGAATTTCATCTATTTCTTCGAGTCTATTTATTTGAATAAATTCTTTTGGATCTATCATTTTTTTTTTCACTTCATTATTTAATTCAATTTTCTTTTAGTTAAATCTTTTTGGGCATTCATTAGCATAATGTCCATATTCATTATAGGAATAGCACCTGCATTCTTTAGCCTTATTGGGGTTTCTTCTATAAATAGGTTGTTTTTTATTAATCCAAGGTTTTCTTTTGTAGTATCTTGGTTTTCTTTTAACAAAATATTTTATTGGGTTATATCTTTTGTTAAATCTTTTAGAATATCTAAATTTCTTTTGTTTTTTATAACCTTTCTTCTTTAGATCTCCTATAACAGTTATTAAATCATTTCCTTTACAGCATAATACATTATCTCTTCTGATTATTTTAGATTTTTTAATTATGCCTGATGACACCAATGACTTAATTTTTCTTTTAAAAAAGAAATTCTTCTTCCTAATGTGTTAGAACTAACAAAAGGATATTCTCTAATCAAAGCAAATTCCCATGGGTCTGGTATCTTAGAATAAAACATATTAAGATACATGGTATCTGTACCAATTTTTCCGTATATGTGATAGTAGTAATCCTGAAATACATATATATATTTGTCTATTAGACAAATATCATTTAGTTCCAGCTTTAATAAAGCATGAACATATTTTTTAGCGTATTAAGGTGACTCTCTATCGATGTACCCTTCTTATAAGAATTTAGTTCTTAGTAGATGAACAACTTTTGTTAATATGTTTATAAGACTTTCTCCTTCAAGAGCACTAGCTTTTGTTTTTGGGTTTAGATTATGCCAGAATTGTGAAGCGGATTTAATCATTGCCATACCTATATATCTTTTTCCATCTTCCTCAGTCATCCTATTGATTGCGATGACTAATCTTATCGAAGTTTCCCATCTATTAAGAGTAGAAGATATATCTGGATTACAATCTAAATCAAGATATAATCCAATGGGATTTATTCCTTCAGGTCTTAATATATCTATAGGTGAATTATTTTCTTCTTTTATTGCTCTGAATACAGAAGTAGCTCCTTTTGCTGTTGGAGTTCTAGAATATCTAGGTTGCATTAATCTTTCAGTAGTTGAGGATTTAGGATAATCTTGTATAGCAGTATCTACCATTGGATATTCTTCCATTTTTATATTGAAAGTAGGGACTTTCAATCTTTCTAAGGCTTCACTTAAAGCTTCTATGTCAGAATTCTCCGCTGATTCTAAATCCATTAGTTTTTCTTAAAGAATTTTTTTAATTTCATCACTAGAAAATCCTTTTCCAGGTTCAAATATAGACTGTTTTGGATTATTTGGAGTTTTCTCTACTCTTTCTATCTTGGATTCTAAATTCTTAATACTTATTTGTAGTTCTCTAATCATTTCTCTGTAATATTTTACTATGTCCTGAATTATTTTTAAACTTTTTATTAAATCGTTATTACTATGAGGTAATTCTTCACAGGGTAAAATTATTTATGGTTCAATCTTCATCATCATGATCATTCATTAAATGATCTCCATAATTTGTATATATAGAAGCAAGAGTTCTAATCATTCCGTCTAATCTAATCCTATCTTGTTCTATATCATCTAATCTTTGACGAATTACTTCTGTAACAACTCTAGCAAACATTAAATAATTTAATCTATTCTGTTTATTTTCCAAATTTCTTTCAAATGTTTGTAAAGTAATTTTCACCAAATTTATGGTTTCTATATAATTTCTACACTGTTCACACAGCCTTCCATTTCTATAATCTTTTAGAATCTAGCTCTGATACCATTTTAATGGATACCAATCCACACACACGAATTACTGTTCACAGGTTAATGTTCACTATTCACCATTAAACCAATTTTCTTGATCAGAATATTCGTTATCCAAAAAATCTAGAGAATTATTATAAGTCATTTCATGATTTCCTTCTTCTTCCTCTAAATCTTCAGAATTATGATAAACAAGGATTAAAAGTATTATTTCGTTAATCTTCAATAAAAATATATCTATGAAAATCATACAATCATAACCAAACGCTCTTAAGATCGCATAAAAGCTTCGAATAATGACACAAAATAACTACACAAGATAAACACAAATTCACAATAATCAAAGTATTCTAAACCTTATGAGTTTAGTATGTGATACTAAATAAAATTATATTAAGTACTTCTCATAATAACACCTTATTTTTTGGTGAAGATTATTTTTGTACATTCACTTATTTATTATAGATGACATCTGGATGAAACAAGAGATTTTAAATTTTGTTTGCTTTAATTTTCAATGTTTACAGCGGGAGTCGCTAAATACATGGGATTCCTGATTTTATCCTCACATTCTGAAACTTCATAAGCATGAGAGAAAAAATAAGGGTAGATGTGAAAGGTTACAATTCTTTAATGTCTTTAATGCCTTTTTGTTACATAGTAAAAGATGTTAGAAGTGTACATATTTGTTTCATAATTCTAGGCAGGGTAAAGTTTCTGAAGATGTGGAAGTTACAAAGTCAAAGCTTAAAAGTATTTGTTAAATGACCAACTCTCCTAAAAGCTCAAGCTTGTAGGATTTGGGTTTAATATGAATATCATGCTTCAACAGTATTGTTTCTCCAGTTTCTGTATGTGGTCCATTTCTCTTTTCTTTTTTCTTTTCTTAATTTTTCTCAGGCATTTCTTGCATGCATCCCATGTACAGGTTTTGCCTCTTTAGTTTTCATAGTAATGTACTGGAGACCCTTTCCTTGCTTAAAAAAAAGGAAAATTTAGAAGTACAATAAATCAGCAACACCCAAGGGTGTTGAAATCCATGTATCGCTTTACTACAACAAACAATCATGTATCAACCACTTAACTCTTTTAAGAGAACTGACAATCTGATATATTTTTCCTTGGTTGAGTATCTGTTTTTTCTGTCTTTCCATTTTTTCCAATAACAAGAAGTGAAAATCAGGGAGATGGGGAAAGAGCCATTAGAAAAGATTTATAAGTGAAGCAGATATTTTTCTTGGTTTCTACCCTTGGGGGATACAAACTTAATGTTATGTTTCATTCATTTTCAATGTTTCAATAATGCATATTTTTCTTTTCAGGTAATGGGACGAATTAACTTCACCTAGTTTCATGAGAAATTCTAGCTGTTTTATTATGTTCAAAGTAACTGTAACTTAAACATCAATAGGTTCCAGTTTGATATTGTTTTCCACTGAGAAACCCTCATGAATGCATAGGTCATAAGAAATTACCAATCTGATTTTTGTCTGCTGAGATTTCATGTGCCTATTGGCTGTTTTGCATGTGCAATGTTTGTTGGGCCTTTCTTCTGATCCAGGTTTCTTCATTCTCCAACCTTATTGGTTTCCTTGTAACAGGTTCCACGTGGAGCTCCTGCACCAGTATGTTTTAAGACTGGAATTGCTCACCTTGAGCAGAACCAACTTTCTGATGCATTATCCTGTTTTGATGAGGCTTTTCTGGCATTGGCCAAGGATCAATCTCGTGGAGCTGACATTAAAGCTCAGGCTACCATCTCTGCTCAATATAAAATTGCAGTTACTCTTCTTCAGGTAAATCCAAACTCTGAACGAAATAATGGGAACACGCTCATTTTTTGCATGGTGGGGGTGAGTTTTGCTCTTTCTTGTAGTTCCCCTTGGGTGCAATTTTTATCGTCCTGTTTAATTACATTTCTTCTTATCAAAAAAAAAAAAAAAAGGTGTGCACAAATATCAAACACACCTGTTGTTTCTGTAAGAAAGCTTTTCTTCCATGGATGTCACACCTATGCATGAAAACCTTAGATGGCTGACCCTGGGGAAGACTGGAAGAGTTGAACTTTCTAATTTCACTTTTTTAAGTTGTTGCCAGATTTTAGTAGATTATTCTTTTCACCTGCACTTTTATCCATGTCTACTATGTTTAATAAGTATCAACGTTGAGCAAATTAGCTTCATATTTTTCTCTTTTTTTTTTAATGACAGAGGAACTTTCTATGGCTAAGCCCTTAGGACTCTGTTAGGGCCCAAACCTCAAGGTACTGACTGCCTTGCAACCAACCCAGGACCATGTCACTCTTACTAGGACCGCACTTCTCAACATTCGCTATGACCCTTGGAGTGAATAAAGCGGCTTCATATTGGAGTCAACTCTTTAAGACTGGTGTTGAAAGAAAATGAATTCTGCATTCTCATTAATTTATAGAGGAAACATACATATTTATACTCTAGTGTTAGGGCAAAAAAAATACTCTCACAGGAAAAGAAATGTCAGGCCGAGTGATAGTGAGATAGTTCAGTTTACTTACAAGTCGTCGATATCTCCTTGGATCTCATAGAGGCTTTCCCTCGACCGCACAAGGTTTGACATCTGATCTAGGAGTGCCCACAAAGCCGCAAATTCAATATACTAGTGTCTACCAATATATCCAAGGTATTCTTCCTTTGAGAAATAACCACTCCAGAATTAGACTGAGCTACCTCAATGCCTAGAAAATACTTGAGTTTCCCCAAGTCTTTTGTTTAAAAGTGGTTGAAGAGGTGTTGTTTGAGTTTCTGAATACCATCTTGGTTACTGTCTGTAATAACAATGTCATCCATATAAACAATCAAGTAAATACATTGTCCAGGAGAGGTATGGTGATAGAAAACGGAATGGTTTGCTGTGCTTCGAATCATGCCAAACTCTTGAACCATAGAGCTAGATCGACTAAACCAAGCTCGAGGAGATTGTTTTAGACCATATAAGGAACGATGTAATTTGCATGCCAAACCATATTCCCCTTGAGCAACAAAACTAGGCGGTTGCTCCATATAAACCTCCTAGGCGAGATCACTATGAAGGAAGACATTCTTGATATCCAACTAAAAAAGGGGCCATGAGCGCATAGCAGCCATAGAAAGAAGCAAGTGAACAGAGGCAATCTTGGCCATCGAAGAAAAAATGTCATAATAGTGTGAGCCATATTGTCGAGTGTACTCCTTGGCAACCAAATGGGCCTTAAGCCGATCAACCTGGCCATCAGGTCCCGCCTTCATTGTATAAATCCAACAATAACCAACTGAGACCCACAGAGGAAGAGCTTATTAAGCTCCTATGTGCCATTGATAAAGAGCATCCATTTTCAAATTTATTACTTGTTTCCAAATGGGATGAGAGCCTCACTAGTGCTTTTAGTAAGGTATAATAGTTATTACAATGGAAACAACTAAAGTAGGGTAAAGATAAACAATGAAAGCCGAAAAATTATAAATGACGCAAGCAAGAGAGTCACACTCTTCGACAATACCTAAGCAGCTGTGTAGATCATCGCATTTAATGTGGGACTAGAGCAGAGATGACAGCAGATAGATAGCACATTTGTAGGTGGAGAAGGGAAATTTGGAGATGGTAAAGACAAGAGGAATAGATAAGACATCCGGAACAGGAGGGTGTGTTGCATAAGAGAAGGAGGAATCCTTAAAGAAGGTGACATCAACAGAGATAAGTAGAGATTAATGTCAAGAGAATAACAACAATAACCCCTTTCAAGGCGAGAATAACCCAAGAAAACACACTTTGTGGCTTTGGCTGAGAGTTGCCCTAGAGTAAGAATATGAACAAAACAGACACAACCAAAGACACGAGGAGGGAGGCAAAAGAAAGGTTGATTAGGTAGTAAGACAGAATGAGGGATCTGATCATGCAAAACAGAGGATGACATATGATTAATCAAATAACATGCAGCTAAGATAGCATCCCCCAAAAAACGTTGAGTAACCTTATGATGAAAGAGGAAAGTGCGAGTTGTCTCAACTAAATGATGGTTCTTATGCTCAACCACTCCATTCTGTTGAGGAGTGTAAAGACAAGCATTTGACGCATGGTTAATCCTATGGAAGACATAAAAGAAGAGAATGACATAGAGAAATATTCCTTTGCATTATCACTTCTTAAAATATAAATAGAAGTATTGAATTGAGTGCGAATTTCAGCATGAAATTTTTGAAAGATAGAAAATAACTCAGTTCGAGTTTTCATTAAAAATAACCAAGTACATCGAGAATAATCGTTTATAAAAGTAACAAAATAACGAAATCTTAAAGTAGACGCAAACCTAGGACCCCAAACATCAGTGTGGATAAGCTCAAAAGGAGACTTTGTCCGAGGATCTAAATGCTTTGGAAATAAGACACAAGTATGTTTCCCAAGTTTACATGACTCACACTCAAGCGAAGATAAAATAGAAAAATGAGGAACCAACTTCCGAAACTTGGAGAGGCTTGGATGATTGTGGAGGAGGAGAGGAGCTTTCGTGGAAGTGCAAGCAGTGGAACAAAGAGGCGAGCTAAGGTGAAAGAGGCCTTGTGACTCATGTCCTATGTCAATCGTCTTCTCCGTACTCCAGTGCTGCAAGGTTACGGAGTTGTGTGAAAAAGTAAGTACACAATGAAGGCCAGTCAACTTATTAATGGAAATAAGATTAAATTGAAAATTAGGAACATAAAGTACAACGGTAAGGAGCAAGGAAGGGAGGGGACAAGCCGAGCCCATGCCTTTAGCTATGGTTTGAGAACCATTAACTTAGGTAATAGTGGGTAGAGGAGTTGGAAAGGTAAGAGAAGAAAAAAGGTCTTTATTACCAGAAATAAGATCAAAGGCTCCAATATCAAGGATCCAAGGTGCAGATGAATGTGGTAGGCAATGAGAGGCATTACCGGTCTGGGCAACGAAAGCAATAGAGGAAGATTTGTTGCTTGAGTGAGATGAAGGTACTCCTCATATTCGCCGGGCATAAGAATGACCCCTTGAGGTATGTATGAGCTCCTTGAGACAGAACTCGAACTCGCTGAATGATTAGAAGACTGAGTCAAATGAGTAGTATAGGGAGGTCGACCATGTAATCGATAGCATTGATCAAGGGTGTGCCTAAGCCTATGACAGTATGTGCATTAAGGACATTGTCCTCTACCTTGGTTGCTACCGCGTCCACCTCTGGAATCACTTCGAGAATGAGACTGAGAAAACATCATAGAAGTGTTCGGTGTAATCTCAAATCGCATGGACTAAGTGGCAATGGACGTATGACGAAGTAACCGAGCAAGAGTCTCATCAAAGTTTGGAATAATAGCTCTAGTGACTATCTGTTCTCGGATGTTCTCAAAATCTGGCCTAGGGTTAAGCAGAAGAATGGTCATAAAGACTCGATCCATCTTTGACAATGAAGTCTTAGTATTAGTAAACTTTGGCAAGATAGATACAAGTTCATCGTTAAGGGCAGGCATTCGTCCACCATAAGAAGATATATCCATATCGAGTTGTTTCAAATTAGCAATAGAGGATATTACCTGGTAGAGACGCTGAATATCATTAGTGTCTAGTTTCTTCACCTGATTCCAGAGAGTATAGCAAGTTTTATAGGCCAAAATATTATATAGAGTCTTGGCATCAATAAATTGCTGGAGAATATTGCATAGTAAAGCATCAGTTTTTCGCCACTGAGGACGTTGATCTTCGGGGATACTTGTGTCCGTAGTAATAAGATGATCCTCACAACCATTACCAATAAACCATAGGTCCACAGAATCAACCCATGATTGATAATTTTCGCTTCCCTTGAGTTTATCCAAGGTAATCATAGGAGTTCCATATACAAAGGAATTAAAAGTCCGACCTTTTTCAGCCATAGAGACACCTTTCTCGGCCATGGAGATGTCTTTTTCATCCATAGAGATGAGAAATCAGTAGAGAGTCACAAAAGCAACAGAATCAGTACTTTAAGAAGGAACAAAACAACTCCAAATGGTGAGAGGAGCTTCAAAGGTGTCGGACTTAGAAGGAAATTCAAGAAGAAGCTGAAAATATATGCCGCAGGAGAGAAAAATGGACAAAAGAGGATGATATAGGTGTTGGATTAAAAAACCAGGTATATAGACTTGTAGATCGGCGGTAGGCAACCCTAGTGATGAAGTCTGGTGACTGGAGAATAAGCCATGTGACGGCGAGTGAAAGACAACGGCGGTGCGTGGGCCTGCATGTGGAGGCGTGTGGGTCACATCTTTCGAAGAGTCTTCCATCGGCGGGGAGCGTAGGCCCCAGCGATCCTGGTGGAGTGTCCATGCGCCGGAGTTGGGGTTGTTGGAAAAAAAGTTTCTGATGGCGGGTTGTTCTGACGATGGCTGTGGCTCTTAAGAGGCTTTGTGACAACTGTATTACGAGACAGTCGTTGGATGGGTCGTCGAAATTGACCACACGGTGAAACCCTAACCCTAATATTCCAAAACTCTTATGTGGCTATGATACCATGTTAAGAGAAAATGAATTTTGTATTCTCATTAATTTACAAAGGAGGAAACATAAACATATTTATATTAGGGCAAAAAAGGAAACAAAGTTAGAGTTCAATTAAGAGACTAAAGAGAGAAGGAAAATGATCTAAAATAGATTAGGAGACTAAACCTTAACAATTGGTATCTACGATGATAGAGTGTCCTATACTGATCACAACGTAGTTGAATCCAGCCAAACTTAATTCCAACTTCACAAGTGGATGGGTTTGGGCAAGCAATTTTAGATGCAGGGATGGGATTTGGGGCTAAGGTCCCTAGTTGATTTGTTAGATGCAGGTTTGAGATTCCCTGAACATTCCCAAATCAAAAGTAAGCATTAGGCTTTGTCGAAATAAGGAGTGACAATTTGATTTATTTGGCCAACCCAACGTATATAAGCTGTTAACTTTCAGATTCGTCCCAATCTCAGCTCAATTACGGTAGCTGCACAGACCATCTGCTAAATTAGTAGAATGGCTTAAGGGTGAGAATAAGCAAATTAAGGCATACAGCCTAACTCCTTAAAGCCACAGACAAACCTGACCTGATATGGTTGAGTATCTTTGATTTCACTATATGATAAATTGGTGGTGGTGGTACGGGGACAAAAGGGTTAGCAAGGTTAGGTTATATGATAAATTATAAGTTGTTGCAGTGGTGGAAGCATATTAACAGTTAGATTTTACTTGGCAAGTTACTTTGTATTATAGTTAATATTATTAGCAATCATGGTTAGTATACTTATACGTAGCATGTTGGTTAGTACACCCTTGTATATGATGTCTATTTTTAGAATCCCGAAGGTTGTTAGTAAGAGACTTGAGAAAATTCAAAGGGATGTCTATTTTTAGAATCCTGAAGGTTGTTAGTAAGAGACTTGAGAAAATTCAAAGGGATTTCCTTTGGGGAGGTGGAAGTCAGGAAGGGAGAACGCATATAGTTAATTGGGATACAGCCTGTCTGAATAAGGACAAGGGAGGGTTAGGAGTTTGCAGGCTTTTAAATCTAAATAGGGCTCTATTGGGCAAATGGATTTGGAGGTTTCTAGCTGAAAAAGAAGCTCCTTGGAGACTTTTTATTACATTGAAATATGAGACTGAAGTTGGAGGTTGGTTCACCAAAGGGATTAGAGGTCATGGGGTTAGCATCTGGAAAGAAATTCACAAGGAAGCTATAAGGCTGAACAACAGTTTGGTAGTCGGCAAGGGGGATAGAGTGAGGTTTTGGGAGGACAGTTCGTGCAGTGAAATCCCTTTGTGTGACCTGTTTCCCAGATTTTACTCTATGGCTGGATTGAGAGAGACAAAAGTGATGGAGGCCTGGGAGAATTCTGAGCAAGGGGGAGGGTGGAATTTTAATTTCGAGAGGCCATTTAATGATTGGGAAATGGATATTGTTGAGAGCTTGATCAGGAGAGTTAGGGGCAGAAAAATTAACCTTGTAGAGGAGGATAAAATGGTGTGGAAAGCTACTAAAGATGGATCATATACTGTGAGGTCCAATTTGGATGTGTTGGAAGGGGGGAGAGGGGCTGAACCTTTTCCAAAAAGAATGGTTTGGAACCGGTTAGTTCCTACAAAAGTAGGATTTTTTGTGAGGGAATCTTGGTGGGGGCAAGGTTTTGACTTTGGATCAACTAAAGAGAAGAGGATTCTCCCTTGCTAATAGATGCTACCATTGTGGGGAAGAGGAGGAGAATATAGACCATCCCCTTATACACTGCCTCAAAATAAGGACTTTGTGGTCCTGTTTGTTGACAGCCTTGGACATTGCATGGGTGACACCTTTGATGACTAAGGATGTTATAATTAGCTGGAACAAATTCCCTTAAGGAAAGATGATCGCAAGATTTTGAGGACTACTCTTTGTTGCTTGTTTTGGGCAATTTAGAAGGAGAGAAAAAAGTGGTTTTCAAAGATGAACAATTCTCACTAAGCAGGCTGAAATTTTTTTTTGTATATTCCTTGTGTTCCTGGGCATGATTGGTCGTTTGTGATGATTCTTTGATAATTAGAAAGCTGGTGCATCTGGCTTGGCCTTAAGAGGGGGGTTTGTGTTTTTGCTTTTTTTTGTTTCTTCTGTATAGGCCTGGGGTCTTAATGTATACTTCCTGTATACTCTTTCTAGGGTTGTCTTGGTCAGCCCTCTTAATGAATTCCCTTTTGCTTATCAAAAAAAAAAAAAAATCATGGTTGTTGTAATAAAAGTAACGATAGTGGATATATTGTTCAGCATGGATAGTCCAGATGATAACATCCTCTCACTACCACTAATACAACATTCTTGTTCAGATTGGCTTTTTGGAAGCTAAAATCTTTTTATAAAGCTGAGTGTGTATAATTTCATTTTTTGAGAAGGGCAGAGGAACATAGGTTGCTTTAGGACTTTAATATATTTGTTTTCTATGTTTACCTAACAAAAAGAAAATACTTCTTTTTTTTTATGTTCACTGTAACATTCTATGATATAGTGGAATGATTAATTCTTATCCAAAGATGTTGATATGATTCAAACCATATTAAAACCTCATGTGCTTTTGTGTGGATTTATCATTGTGTTTCTGCCCTAATATGTTCGAACAGAATCTTCCACTGGCACAAGTGGTATTAGAACTTTTTTCCCTACACGAGATGGTATTAGGACTTCTTCCAGCACAAGTAGTAAAATCAAGCACCAAGTTGAAGATTTCTAGAAAAGCCTAAGACAAGATTTTTGGATGACTCTAGGTTGACATTTCTAAAAGAGCTCAAGTTGAAGATTTCATGAAGAGGGGACAAAAGCAGAACACAGAGAAGGATTACCCAAAGAATTTTGATTCAGCATGGATTCAATTGTTCTTTCATTGAAATGATGAGCATGTACTTTATCATCCAAAACGAGTGCTCTCTTTTTTTTCACTTGATGGGAACATTGGAGGTGGAAACAATGAAGTGATTAGATAGTTTGAATTTGCGATAAAGGGGTCTCTAGTGCATAAACAGCCACATGGCCATGAAGAGGGTTGTGATACACAAGGACCATGGTGCATGAAGGGCACATGGCCTACAAGAGGATCATGACACCCAAGAAAGACATGGCATGAAAGATGCAATTGAATAAGGTTTCAAGTGAAGTATATTTGACAACTACCTTGATCATGATATATCAAACGACTTGTGTGCATCATGTAGACATATCACATAGAGGTGTAAATTGATTTGATAAAATTGGATCCAAAATCGAGGTTGCTAAAAGAATCTCTTATATTCTTAATTTGTTTACATTCCTTTGGAAAATACACACACACACATAATAGAGCATTTTATATATTACTAATTTAGTGTTTTTTGGTAGAATTAGTTTTCTTATATAGTAAGGAAAGTTATTAGGACAATATTCTAAATCATGAGATGAAATGTTATGAGATAGATTTGGACATGTAAAGTCTATACTGACTAGGTAGAGATATGAGGAGGACCACGAAATACCCAATAGAGAAAGGTTTTGTAATTCAAGAATACTGTTAAGGTTTAGTCTCCTAATCCATTTAGGATTCTTTTTCTTCTCTCTTTAGTCTCCTAATTAGACTCTAATTTTGTTTCCTTTTTGCCTTAACACTAGAGTATAAATATGTATGTTTCCTCATTTTGTAAATTAATGAGAACCAATGTGTTTCTTTTCTCTCAACATGGTATCAGAGTCATAAAAGAGTTTGAGAATACTAGAGTTAGGGTTTCATTGCAGGAGTTAATCTTAAACCCATCCAAAGACCTGTCGTAACTTGTCGTGCTAGCGCTCTCACGGCCTCACAAAAGCCAAACCATCAAGCCGAGTACCTTCGTCAGCCGGCAAATTTTACGGGCGAGATTTTCCGGCGACCTCCATTCTGGTCGAAGAGTACACCAACAGGAGCGCCTCCCTCCGATCTACCTTTTGGTGGAAGCCTCGCCGGAAAATAACTTCACACGCGCCGATCTCATGTCCGGCCAAACAAATTCACACGCAACGCTGGCGGCGGTGTGACACCGCTTTTACGCGCTCCCAGCAAAAAGGCCCGCCACCGACAAGCCAACCATCCACTCCACGCGCCATCCTAAAAGCCCTTTCTTTCACCTTTCTTTTCTCCTGGGCCACTCAAGTATTGGCGCTTTTTGTCACCCGAATCCATCGTTCTTGTGTTTTCCGGGAGCTCTACGACATCTTTAGGACCTTGGGAGTTGTTTCTGTTGATTCTTATTGATTTCTCATCTCACAACGAAAAAGACGCTCCTATGGCTAAAAAGGTCGACTTTTAATTCTTTTGCATTTGAAACTCCTATGATTACCTTTGATAAACTCACAGGAGGAAAATTATCATCATGGGCGTAATTTTCTAGACCTTGGTTTATTAAATGGCGGAACTACCGCACACGTGCCTCAAGATAAACGACTGAAATGGAAAAAACGATGCTTTACTTTGCACACTTTCTAAGAATCTATTGATGTCAAGACTCTATATAATATTGGGGCCTATAAAACTTGCTACACTCTCTGGAATCAGGTATAGAAATTGTACACTAATGATATTCAGCGTCTCTATTGAGTAATATCCTCCATCGCCAATTAAATGTACTCCTGCATGGATATATCTTCACGGTGGACACGAATGTATGTCCTTAAGGATAAACCTATCTCTATTTTGCCAAAGTCTACTATACTGAGACTTCCCTGTCCAAGATGGATCGAGTCTTTATGATCATTCTTTTGCTTAACCTTGGGCCAGATTTTGTGAACATCCGAGAATAGATACTCATTGGAGCAGTTATTCAAAACTTTGATGAGGCTCTTGCTTGGTTACTTCGCCACACCTCCACTGCCACTCAATCCATGCGATTTGAGATTACACTGGACACTTCTGTGATGGTTTCCTCGCCCTTTCTCCGTGTGATTCCAGAGGTGGACTTTGTGAGTAATCTCCGAGGTAGAGGACAATGTCCTCAATGCACATACTGTTATAGGCTTGGACAGACCCGTGATCGATGCTATTAGTTATATGGCCGACCGGCATCGCTTCACTGGCCGCCTTCGATCATAAGCCAACATGTTCGAAGTTCTCAGCCTCGTGGAGTTCATCCACACCTCAGAGGGTCATTCTTATGCCTGGTGAATATGAGGAGTACCTTCGTCTCACTCAAGTAGCCAAATCTTCCTCTATTTCTTCTGTTGCCCAAACCGGTAATGTCTCTACTTGCCTTACACCATCCGTGTCTGGATCCTTGATACCGAGCCTCGACCATATCTCTCAGAATAAAGACTCCTTTTTCCTTTTCTACCTTTCCGCTCCTTTACTCATAATTACCTCACATCGTTCTCAAAACCATAGCTAAAGGCATTGGCCCGGCTTGTCCCCTCCCTTCCTCGCCTCCTTACCTCTGCATTTTTATCTTCATAATTTTCCTTTAATCTTATTTCCATTAGTAAGTTGGACTCGCAAGACCTTCATCGTGTACTTACTTTTTCACACTACTCCTGGTAACTCTTTGCAGGATCGGAGCACGGAAGATGACGACATCGTACATGAGTCACAGGCCTTTTCACCTTAGCTCGCCTTTTGTTCCACCGCTTCGCACTTCCACCGAAGCTCCCTCCCTCCTCCACGGCCGTCTCTGGGCTGGTCCACTCTCTCCAAGTTTCTAAGCCGGTTCTCAATTTTCTAGTTGATCTTCGCTTGAGTGTGAGTCCTGTCAGCTTGGGAAACATACTTGTGTCTTGTTCCCAAAGCATTTAGATCCTCAGACAAAGTCTCCTTTTGAGCTTCTTCCCACTGATGTTTAGGGTCCTTCTAGGTCTACCTCTACTTTAGGATTTAGTTACTTTGTTACTTTTATAGATGATTATTCTCAATGTACTTGGTTATTTTTAATGAAAACTCGAGCTTAGTTATTTTCTATCTTTCAAAAATTTTATACAAATTCACACTCAATTCAATACTTTATTCGTATTTTTTTAAGAAGTGATAATGCAAAAAGAATATTTCTCTACTATTCTCTCTTTTTTATGTCTTCAAGGAATTTCAATTAATCATCTGAGGCTTACACTCCCCTCAAACAGTAATGGAGCGGTCGAGCTTAAGAATCATTTACTGGCATTACGCACTCTCCTCCTCCATCATAAGGGTTCCTCAATGTTTTCGAGGATGCTATCTTAGTCATTATTTGATTAATCGTATGCCCTCCTCTGTTTTACATGATCAGATCCCTCATTCTATCTTACTACCTACTCAACCTCTCTTTTACCTCCCTCCTCGTGTCTTTGGTTGTGTTTGTTTTGTTCCTATTCTCACTCCTGGGCAAGACAAACTCTTTGCCAAAGCCATGAAGTGTGTCTTCTCAAGGCTCTCGCCTTCGCAGGGGTTATTGTCATATTCTCCCGATACTAATCGCGCGATCCCCCGCGATGTCACCTTCTTTGAAGATTCCTCCTTCTTCTCCTCTACAGTGCGTCCTTCTGTTCCAGATATCTTATCTATTCCTCTTGTTTTACCCTTTCCTGATTTCCCTTCTCCACCTACAGATGTTGTGACTCGACCGCTTCAGGTCTATACTCGTCGTCCTCGTCCTCCTCCAAGGCCTCGTGTCGACTCATCTCTTATGCCGCAGTCATCTCCTGCTCCGGTTCCGCAACCGTCTGATGATCTACCTATTGCCATTCGGAAAGGTACCGCTTCTACTTGGGAACCCACATCCTCGTTTATAATTTTCTTAGTTTTCATCAAGTATCTTGTTCTACTTTGCCTTTGTTTCCACATTGTCTTCTGTCTCTACCCTTAAAAGCACTAATGAGACTCTCTCTCATCTCGGGCTGAAACAAAGTAAATGGCCGAGGAAATTATAATCTTACTCCAATGACATAAACCACGCCTTCCCTCCCGGCAAGTCTCCTGCTATTGTCAAAGGTTTATACAAGGAAGGTGGGACCCGATGGCCGATTGATCTGCTTAAGGCCCGTTTGCTGCTATACACTCAAGAATATGGCTCAAACTATTATGATGCTTTTTTCTGTACAGATTGCCTTATTCACTTGCTTCTTCTATATTGCTATGCATTCATGGCCCCTTTTCGTGAGGGGGATATCAAGAATGCCTTTCATGGTGATCTCGCCGATGAGGTTTATAAGGGCAACCACTTCGTTTTGCTGCTCGCAAATGCCATTTGCAGATGCAAATTACGCTCCTTATACGTCCGGGAAACGCTTCTTCAGAATGGCTTTACGGCGAGCCTGGTTCAGAGTTTGGCATGATTCAAACGCAATGCACCATCTCCGTTTTTATCACTACCATCTATCGACAGCCAGATGATTGATTGTTTACGTACTTACATTGTCATTACAAAGTGCAGACCGTGATGGTATTAAGAAACTCAAACAATAATTTCAACCACTTTCAGATTAAAAAAAGCACTTAGTAAACTCAAGATTTCTAGCATTGAGGTAGCTCAGTCTAATTCCAGAGTGGTTATTTCTCAGAGGAAGTATACCGTAGATATATTGACAGACACTGGTATGTTGGATTGTAAGCCTATAGACACTCCTATGGATCCGAATGTTAAACTTGTACCAGTCGTGGGGAGCTTCACGATCCAGGAGATATCGACGACTCAGAGGGTAACTAAACCATCACACAATCACCTACCGACATCCGCTCTCCTATGAGTGAAGTTACCTTCCTACAATCACCTTATATGACAGCTTACTGAGGATGTTGTAGTTCGTATTCTCCGTTATATCAAAGGAACACTAGGTCAAGGGGTGTTGTATGAGAACAGAGGTCATACCCGGGTTGTTGGCTGCCAAAGGATGTGCAGATCGTGCTCACCCGTAAATGGCTGCATCGCTCTACATCGCAGACGTTGCCTAATGGGACGAACTTAACATCCCGAAGAGTAAGAAACAAGATGTAGTAGCCGATCCAGCGTCGGGCCGAAATCGAGCCATGGGCAACAACATGAACTCATATGGTTGAAGCATCTTCTCCAAGAGCTAAGATTTGGGAAGGATGAACAAATGAAGCTTATATTTGATAACCAAGCCGTCTTTCATATTTCATCTAACCCAGTTTTCCATGAGAGGACCGAACACATTGAAGTGGATTGCCACTTTATTAGAGAAAAGATTTCATCGACATGCATGACTACTAGTTTTTTCAACTCTAATGACTAATTAGCAGATATCTTCACTAAGTCTCTTAGAGGTCCTAGGATAAAGTATATATGCGACAAGATTGGTGCTTTTGACCTATATGCTCCAGCTTGAGGGGGAGTGTTAAAGTTTAGTCTCCTAATCCATTTAGATTCTTTCCTCTCTTTAGTCTCCTAATTAGACTCTTAACTCTGTTTCCTTTGCCCTAACACTAGAGTATAAATATGTATGTTTCCTCATTTTGTAAATTAATGAGAATCAATGTGTTTCTTTTCTCTCAACAAATACATAGGAGTAGGGGAATGTAGGATGTTTTTAGGACTCAATAATATGTTTTTTTATGTCCTCTATAATACTTTCTATGGCATTATAGATTGATTCTCTTTCATCCATGATAGGATAAAAAATTGTTGACTTTTATATGTTATTCCATTAATATATTAGAATTGAAGCTTTCATTGGTAAAACAAATTGTATCAGCATTTTTGCTGACACAAGTGGTATTTCAGCTTTCCTTTTTTTTCTTTAACATAACAAGTGGTATCAAAGCTCCAAGCTCCATTAGTACAAAGGCATTAGAGATTCTGGTAGCATAGCAGTTTATTTCTGAATGTTATGAAAGGTGATGCTGGGTCTCTTCATGGAATTTCTCGGTAATAGGGTCTTCTAATAGGATATTAAGTGCTACCTTCTTGGTGTCGGTCCTAAAGAAATGAGGTAATTGCCCATAGACTTATTACCTAGTTATAGTTTTGTATAAGCTTTCTACTAAAGGTGTTGGCAAACAAGCTGAAAAGAGTGGCAAGGAGGGAAAGTAGTGTTTGTACCCTTAGGGGCAAATTTTGAACATAGTCCTTATTGCTAATATGGCCTGTGTTCAAGTTTTGAAAAGTTCTAGACATGGTATCATTTGTAACTTGGAGAAAGCCAACAGCTGTTGGGTCAGCCATGTCCATTGCCAAAATGGCAAGTGGAGTTTGAATATTTTGTTGGCTCAGACGACAATTGAGTTGGATTGGAGGATTAGTTGTCTCGGGACAATTTTGTTATGACCTCAAGGTGACTAAGAGGATGTCAAGGCTAAGCAATTCGAAGATAGTGATGATAAAAGGGTAGTGGAAAAGAGAATCAGTCATAAAAATGAAGATTTAAGTACAGAGGAGTTTGTTTAATCTTTGTGATCTGTTTGCATCTCCATCTATGGTTGGATCTCTAAGTTGTTTTTTATGCTAATAAATATTACGATAAAAATAAAAACAAGAGGAATGAACCCTGATTATATGTGAATGATTCATCATAATTCAATGTTGCATTTGTTTCCTTTGTGTTATCTGGACCTGTGCCTTTTCTTTTAACTTGAAAGTTGAACCTGAGGAGTATTAGTCAACCACCCAGTCTAACCCAACCCAAGCTTGATTATGCACCTCAAGCACTAGTTGGATTGCATTTTGTTAGGGTTGGGCTTCAATCCACTCTGCTCAAATAACAACTATACCAACAATCAACCCATTATCAATCAATGTGTGCTTGTGTCAATATTTTCACCAAAGATCTTAAATGAAATCAACTTGATTTCCAAGTTCTGTTCTATCTTCATGGCCTTGACCGACTCCTTATTGTTTATACATGCAATGTATAATTGTTCAAGTTATCTTAATTGTTTCCATTGCAGGAAATTGGACGGCTACAGAAAGTCCAAGGCCCTAGTGCGATCAGTGCAAAAGATGAGATGGCAAGACTGTCACGTCATCTGGGTTCATTGCCTCTTCTGGCAAAACATCGCATAAACTGCATTCGAACAGCCATTAAAAGAAACATGGAGGTACAGAATTATGGATACTCGAAGCAGATGCTTATTCTCCTCCTCTCCAAAGCACCTCCAAGTAAGCAAGATGAATTGAGAAGCCTGGTTGAGATCTGTGATCAGAGAGGTTTGTCCAATAAGTCCATTGATCCTTTGGAAGATCCTTCCCAGTTCTGTGCTGCCACACTAAGCCGTCTGTCCACCATTGGGTATGATGTCTGTGATCTATGTGGAGCCAAATTCTCGGCTCTCACAGCTCCAGGATGTATTATCTGTGGTATGGGAAGCATTAAAAGATCAGATGCGCTGGCAGGACCTGTTCCTGTCCCTTCACCATTCGGCTAGGCTAACATCAAAATCGGACACCTTCCCTCTTGTGTCAATCCATCAGGAAATTTTGCCTCTCCTGTCCCTAGGGGTTTTCCCCCTTCCCTAAAACGAAATTGTCTCTCGTGAGGTTAAAATAGCAGCTACCAGGTCTAGGTGTATTTTATAATGATTATGTTTTGCGGCAAAACAGGTATATAACGTATTGCTTTTGTATTCTGAGGCTTTTGGCTCTTTTTTTGTTTTTTTTGGTGTTGTAAATTTCTATATGAACATCATTCTTTTTTTGTTATATATTCTTCAATCCTTTTGGCCTGGCATTTCCTGTCACAACTATTTCTCACCTGATTTCAATTCAGTTGCTTGGTTGATCAACCTGTACCACCGTCGATGTTGTAACTGAAACAATATTATATTAATGGTGGGGAAGCCAGCGCCGGCTAGGATTGGAAAATGACTAGGAGTGGCAAACGCCAGGTAAGAACTTAGTTTGCCTCTTTTGATGACAAGCAACAAGATCAACAAACTCCTGCTGAGAAGAATACACACCCAGTGAACCTCCAATCTGAATGGCAGTTCTAACTATAAAATGAAAGACCTCTGCTTCCAAACAAATCTGTCCATCTTGAATTCTAATCTTATTATTGAAGTTTGTCTGTCAGAATACTGCAGCAAAGTGACTTTTCTTTTTCAGCATAATCTAGCGGAATACTCGTGGAGCAGAGTTTTGGATTAAAATAATATTTTTTTAAAAAAAATTATAAAAATAATGTGTATTTGAAACTATTACCCCAATCCGGTTCGTCGGCGATACTTAAGCAAAAGCTGTTGCCCTCAACAACAGCTTAATAATTTTTTAAAAACAAATGTCGTCTTGAACAATGGTTTTATAAATTTTTTTAAGAAGGTGTTATCTTCAACAGCCGCGTTATAATTTTTAAAAATGATTTTTTTTTAAAAATGATTTCCTCAAAATATGCCATTGTTCTTAATTTTTAAATTTTTTTAAGAAAATCCACTTTTACACATTTGTTGAATCAATAAAAAATCAAATATAAATTATTAAAATTAATGATATCTCACTTGATTCAGTATTATTTACTTACCTTTTTAAATAACTTGTTTTTGTGTTTGAGAAGATTTATTATAATAATAATTGATGATGCATTTTTCAACTTGAATGGGCGGAAGTGATCAAAGCTGGTTTTAATTACAAGACAATGAGGCTAAATTAAGATGCGGACATCAAGCCAATGCAGACAGCCGCACCAAGTTGATCCGCAGCCCCGACGAAATACTTCTCCGCAAAAATCGAGAAAAAGAGGTTGGCGAGGCTGCCCAGCCAGCCCGACGCCAAAGTCAGATTCTTCCCCTCAGTTAATGCTTTAGAGGATTAGTACGGTGATTCGAATGAAACAGTATCTTTCACCGACAAAGCAAGTTGTATTTATAAATGATGACGTCCGATTTACCAGAGTCCTTCCCATCGGGAGATATGTGTCCTCATATTGTTAGCCCAGATTTAGCAAACTGGGATTAGTCAAGGGGAGTTTATTCGCATAATCCTCTCATCGAGGATTCCATCCAACCGCCTCTACTTTTCTTCCTTTATAATGCGACTCGATCGACTAATGCGCTATCTGCGAACGCTCTATCTTCTCATCGGCGATTCACGACCTACCGAATACGCCCCTATTTTCCAACCATGTCGGGCCTAATGAGCCGGACCGCTTGGGTCGCTATGGAGGGACACCCGTGAGGCACGGCCCCATTGCTCTATCGGGCCATGAGCCGCTACTGGTCCACCCTTATATCCCCATCAAGGTCCCCCAAATTCTCAGGTAACGGGACCGCGTGGGAAAGGGTCGACCGCCTCGCCGATTGCCATTCGTCCATCCTGACACCCCGGCCGCCATTAGTCTGGGCATTAATAATGACCTTCGGTTTCGCGTGTGGCCCGTCTCTTCGTTTGACGACCCTCGCTTCGCCTTCCTCCGGCCCTAACCTTTTATTTATCCGCTGCTTGCGGCTTCGCCGCCTTCCCGATTTCCTGGGTCCTGTGTGGCTTACGTGTTTCTTGGTTATACCGCCCGCTTATGGTTCAATCGCTTCTTCATTTTTGCGATCCATGCTAGTCCCCGTTGATGTCGATTCGATTCAGTTAGGAAGTCCCCAATCGCTTGATCGCCGCATCCCCCAGATGCTTCGCCCCTCCTTTGGGTAAAGGCAAAAGGAAAATAAACCTGATCAAATATCCTAAGGGGTCGGATTTCCCATAAAGTCAGTCATGCCATGAAAGTAACTTATAAGAGTCACCTGATACGAGTCGATTTCTTTTTGTTGTTCACAATCTACTTCTTCCCGGTGTTCGTATGGTCTCCCCGATTTTTCGACCGTTACGCTACCCACATTCTAATTGCGATGTTTTTTCGAGGTCGCATTGATAACTCGCCTCCGCTGCTTTCCACTGGGCACTTTCATCAAACAAGTTCTTTCAAGATTTCATATCCGCTCTCTCCCCAACCGGCCCCCAATGGTCGGGGCATTTTAGTAGGCTCGTCGGTCTTTAGGAGACAGTAGACTTCGCCCCTAATCACGCTGGCTTTCAGCCCCGCATCTTTAATCCGACGCCATACCGAGGTTTATTTATTTCCTCGACGTCTCCGAGCTCTTCGGTGATTTCGACCTTCCTTCTTCTCATATAGGACATGGAGTCTGACATTTCCTTTGTCAAGGGCTCCAACTGAGTACAACTCTTAGACAGGAAGACACCCCAGCGCACCCGCAACGTGTGCGCCCCTGATAACCTTCGTGAGTATCCTCCTTACCTTTGGTTTGAATTCATCTAAGGTTGAATAATTTCGACCTCGGGTTTCTCATTCTTCGGGAGCGTTCGACTTCGAAGCAGCGATTTAAGATACCGCTGCCGCTTCGCTTGATCGATCGCTTCGCTGCTCTACAGAAGCATAAGGTCGGATGTCCTGCTTCATCCATGAAGTCCATAAAATCTTCCGCTTTTAGGCCTTTCGCCTCTCTCTCTACTGGAGTTTCTCTTCTTCGGGCCCATTGTATCGCTCCTACCCGGCGAGATCTAAATATTTTGGCTGAGACCTCAAAACCTCTGAGTGCAAGATGGAAACAGACTCTCCCAAGATGGGGATCACCAACCGCAACAAAGTTCGAGATTAGAAGCACCTTCAAGTCCCCCATCCCAAGGTCCGAGCTGTCCCGTCCCCGTGGTCGAGATTCCCGGTTCTTGTGTTCTTCCAACTTCCGAGCCCATCTACAGGCGTAAATCCCAGCAGGGCGCGACCACCGCTGGGCGCTTGCCCTAACTATGTGGAACGCCCTTCAGACCCTATCAAGCCATCTCCTGAAGGTGGCCGAGTCGAGGAGAAAGAAAACAAAATCGAAGGTTGATGAAGTCATGATTCTTGCTATCCACGTCAACTTTCGGGCGGGTGCCGCTTTTACCCATACTCAACGACTGGATAACAGAGATCGGAGTCGCTGATGTAGCCTCGCCTGTTTTTCGTGGATTTTTCTTCGTAAGCTTATAATTATGCTAACTCCCGCTCGGCTCAGGTCGAGTTCTAATTCAGGTTTGTCTCTATGTGCCGCCACTATTTGAAGGGCTTAATAAAAAGCCAACCAATGAAAACATGTAAGGATCGCCCGAATTTATAAGGCTTAAAGCACTACTTTGACTTCTCGAGTAGACGAAAGAAGGTGGACGAAAAGTGCATTTATCTCAAGTAGAAAGACTTCTACGCCATCTGAAGCATGCTTCGCTTCTGCTCGTGGATCGGCCGAAAGTGGGAAGGCGAGGTCCGAGTAGCTTGACGATCAGCCGAGGGAGAGCTTCGAGAGGTCTGAGATGAAACTTCAAGTTCCGCAAGATGATTTGATCAGGCTCGTGAGGGTTTAATCGCCTATGAGCTTCACTGGGTTAGGGAGGAACCTATCATCTCCCGGCGAACAACGGATTTGCAAATGGAGCTGCGCGTGGTCACTCTGCGTGGTTCGACGAAATGGAGAAACAACTCAGAATGGCTCGCCGTGAGATTTTCGAGTGGCGGCATATTTATAGAGAGACCGCCTCGACATGAGTCCTCCGTCGTGGATTTATCAGACAAATGG
The DNA here is from genome assembly GCA_016808115.1 of Tetrastigma voinierianum. Taxonomy (NCBI): domain Eukaryota; kingdom Viridiplantae; phylum Streptophyta; class Magnoliopsida; order Vitales; family Vitaceae; genus Tetrastigma; species Tetrastigma voinierianum. The sequence continues at coordinate 348,640 of JAEQBH010003125.1, read as the reverse complement.
CGAGTGTCGCTGATTACGTGACCGAACTTCCACCGCGCGGTGATATGGTTGTTAAGAGGGACGAGGTCATTAGGTAATTATGGACCAGCCGCGCTCGCGGCTTCGGATGGCTTGCTTTTCGCCATAGCCGCCCGCGCACCTCGACCGATTTCGACTCCTCGACCTCCCCACGATGAGAAAGTGTGAGAACCCTGCACAAACAAATCCCCAGAGCCTAGTACTCATGCTGAGGCCCCTTCTCATTCTTCTTCGTCTGATACTTGACATTCGAGGCTCGTCTCCGCTAACCAATCTTTGTTAGACCTGGGGCCTGCTTGATACTTGACATCCCAGTACTCATCATTTTTTTTTTTGGTTAGACCTGGGGCCTACTTCCTGTATTAACCTTCTTTTAATGGATACTCGCTCCCTGGGAATTCTATGTTATTTGCTCTTTTTTCTGAATTGCGCCATCTGAGTCGAGGGTCATAGAAATTTAGTCTGCATCGTCTTGTAGATCGCTCTCGTCCCAAACGTGGTTTCCTCGGCTACGGGACGTGTGATGGAACTTTGTTGGTTCAGCCTCGTGGCCCCGTCGTCCGACCCGCGTGTCGAATTGCCTTTTCATTCACGTGCCCTGGCCTGGAAGTTCGCTGGCGCTAGGCTCGCAAAGGTATGTGGTCGATTAGAGCTTGATTATATGTCGAAAGGAGTGTCTCATGAGCTCGCAATAGGGAATAGTAAGGAGGAGCCCGCTCTGCTTAGTGCATAGTGAAGCGGCTCGCCCTTATAGATAGTAGGAGCTCGCCTCGTCTGTAAGGCCGGCGGAGAAATTGGCCACGAGCTTCAGGGAGGAGCCCGTCTGCTTATAAGCATGCAGAAGGCTAACCCAGGTGTAGGAGCTCGTCACTCGTACCAAGGAGAGCCTCAATGAGATTTGTAGAGGAGCCCGCCCTCGGTTTAAGACAGAAGGCTCTCGTCCCGACGCAGCAGGAGCTCGTTTCGCTCGCGGCCGAAGGGAGAGCTCGTCAATGAGATTTGTAGGGAGGAGCCCGTCTGTTTGTAGTACAGAGAAGGGCTCATCCTTATAGGTAGTAGGAGCTCGTCTGCCTGTGTTGAAGGGAGAGCTCGTCAATGAGATTTGTGGGAGGAGCCCGCTTGTCGGCACAAGGAGAAGGGCCTATCCTTATAGGTGCAAGAGGGAGCCTGTCTCATTCTGTACGTATGGGAGAGCTCACAATGAGATTTGTGTGAGAGCCTCAGAATAATCCCAAATTATACCATAAATAGCTTTTATAAACATGTTTTGGGTATAATAAACGTAGAAGGTATATTTATTCGAATAAAATAAAGATAAAAACAAAGTAGGAATATGCATAAGTTAAATTACAAATAATAAAGAAGATTTGAGGCTATTGTAAAATATTATAAATTGACGGTAAATATTAGAAGAGTCAAGGACCAAAGAGTAATAAAAGAAAGATATTGAATGAAATAAGGATGAAAATTGTGTAAGCATGCTATTAGAAGGAAAGAGGGATAAGTTTCCTCCTTTGATTAGAAAGATAAATAAAAAGATAAAGACTGGTAAATAAATATCTCCTTTTTGGTCTTGGAGAAAAGGAGAGCAAATACGAACAAAAGAGAAGAGAGAAGAAAAGAAGAAGAAGAAGAAGAAGAAGATTACAGGTATGGAATTTGAGTATGGGTACGGATACATGTCTTGGGTTGTATGGAACTATGATTTTGTATCGAAAAGTAGGGAAATATGGGTAGTGGTATGGAATTATGATTGGGTATAGAAAAGTATGGAACCATGAATAAGTGTATGTAATCATGGGAGGCATGGAAGTCTAGTTTCTGACTATAAAGTTTTAGATACATGGATAAGAACCCTATCTTGTGTATGGTTTGGGTTTAGAACCCTAAACTCCTTTCTTGTAGGGTTGAGTTAAGAAGAGCTTTAAGGCTCCTAAATATGGGTTTGAGAAGGGTCTAGTTGCAAGTTGAACCCAGAAAATTCCCTATTGTCGATCATATGCAGTATCCGTACCTTAGAACGAGTTTTTGAACCAGAAATAAAGAGAATTTAGCAGTAAGTCCTTCTGTGAAATTGTAGCCACATCAATGAACTTGATGTTAGGCTTTTTGAATTTTTTTTAATTGACTCTCAGACCAAGTTATGGTCTTTTACTCTAAAACAATAAATGGGTGAGAGGTCGCCAAATCAGGTCACAAACAAAGTTGTCAAACAAGGGTCGTTGTAAGTGAACAAAGGGTCGCCCTAACAGGGGTCAATAAACAAGGTCGCTGCGAATGCGGGTCGCCCAACAGGGGTCGCTGGGAATGCGGTCGCCCAATGCGGGTCGCCCAAACAGGGGTCAAGCAAACGCGGGTCGCTGGGCCAACAGCGGGTCGCCCAACAAAGGGTCGTTAGCGGAACGGTCGCCCAACGCTGGTCGCCCAACAAGGGGTCGGCAGCGGGAACGCGGGTCATCCAACGCGGTCGCCCAACAAGGTCGCCATGTATCAAAGTGGTCGTCCAACAGGGTCAGCCCACGTGTCGTCGGTCAAAGACGCTCATCAAAGGGGTCGCTCGTCAGCATCGACCGCGCATTTACCCTCCAACCGGGTCATATCTCCTTCGCTTGGAACTCTCCGATTCGTGTTCTGAACTCTATGGAAAGCCCATTGAGTCAAGCAATCCATCCATATGCCTGAGGAGAATATTAGATGTCAGGACCAAAGTGTTAAAATGAGCTCCTCACTTCAGTGCAGTTTCGTCGGGCCGTGTCACTCGTCAAGACGATCGCATGACCTCCAACTAAGGTCATATCTCCTTCGCTTGAACTCCGATTTGGGTGTTCTCGACCTCTGCGGAAAGCCCATTGAGTCAAGAATCCATCCATATGCCTGAGGAGAATATTAGATGCCAGACCAAAGTGTTAAATGAGCTCACTTCAATGCAGCTCGTCAGTCAGTCACTGTCAAGATCGACCGCGCATGACCCCAACTTCTAAGGTCATATCTCCTTCGTTTGAACTCCGATTTGGGTGCCTTGACTCTATGGAAAGCCCATTGAGTCAAGAATTCACCAATAGACAGCTTGATAAGATTGGAACTCTTATTAGTTCCAGAAAACACGGAAAACAGTAGGCGCATGTGTAACCATAGCTATTTGTATTATGAACGCCTATTATGAATTCATAAATAGCTATAAGTATACAAAGGTAAGTATAGTTATTTATGCATACGATGCAAGACAAAATGTAAAGATACGAATAACTGATTGTATGTATATATCTCGTATGATTACCGAATGACACACTATTCGAATATGAGATATATAATCAACATAAAATACATATTGATTGTCCGCTAGAACCCGGGTGAGGGATGATGGGCATGCCTATTGTGTGAAGAATAAGTCAGCAGCATATCGCTTATATTCGAAATCGGGACCCCGGCTTGGGTCAATGACATAGGATCCCTTGGGATCAAAAAATACGAAAGGGGTCACCATGTCGCCTCCACCCTCATGGACAGTCCACCGTCTCCACACGCGATACCTTCGCATAATATATTACAGCCGCCTACGCCCTCATGGATCAACGCTTCATACAAAGGAATATAGCACCTTCGGGTCCTCATGGGATTATAGTATTCCTCGTATCCACCCTAAGGTTTATGCATATGAAACATAAAAGAAATGATGTATATGCAAAGGAAATGAAGAGAATATGGGAAGTATAGCAATCGTTATGTGATGATAGTATACAAATACAAGAACAAGAAGTAAAAGCACAAGACATAAGAAAAGTATCCGGAAGATGATATAAATGAAATCGGTTATGATAAGTATATATGAGAAATGACAAGAATCTGTAACTGTAATATGTGTTATATGCATTTGTATAGAATTGTGGTGACTCTCAATAGAAGTCATATTCCCACTGGGGTTTAAAGCTAGCACTCCGTGTTCAATCCGTATAAGAAACCAGAGACGGGACAATCCACATCGCCAGCCAAAGGTTGCCACATCAATAAAGCCACCGGAAGACCTTTAGGTCTATTTTGTATATGAAATTTTGTAAACCAATGGCCATTGTAAATGCTGAACATTTGTGTCTGGGAGCCGTGATATATATTTTGTAATCCGCTGCTGCACGTAATACAAGTTAATTGTCGAACATTATATGATTATGCAAGTGTAAAGGTTATATGATAAAAGAGTGACCCTCACTTGACATCCTATGCCGAAGTTAGCGCTACGCTTAGTGGTATCGCAGAGCATCCCGATTTGTCTGACCCGCCAACGGGTCGATTCCGAGAAGCGGGTGTGACGCTTAGTGGTACGAGCATCCCTGATGGTTCACCCGCCTAACTCCGGGCCGGGATCTAGGTGGGTGTGACAGCCCGCCCGTTTAGGCACGTAGAAGGGGCTCATCCCCGATAGATGGTGAAGCTCGGGTCCGCCCGTGTTGAAGGGAGAGCTTGTCGCTGAGTTTGTAGAGGAGCCCGGTCTGCTTGTAGTACTGCAAGGGCCTCGTCCCGATAGATAAGTAGGAGCTCGTCCGCCCGTGCCGGGCGTGGGAGAGCTCAATGAGATTTAGGAGGAGCCCCGTCCGTTTGAGGCATGAGAAGGGCTCAACCTTATAGGTAGTAGGAGCTCGTCCCGTCTCGTGTCAAGGGAGAGCTCTGGGCAATGAGATTGCGGGGGAGGAGCCCGCCCGTTGGGGTGCGGGCCGTAAAGTGGCTCATCCCGATGATAGTGAGCTCATCCGCCCAGGCCGGGCGGGAGAGCCTGCTGCTGAGATTTGTAGGGAGGAGCCCGCCCGCTTGTGTGGCGTAGAAGGCCTGCCCCGGAGATAGTAGGAGCTCTGCCCCGCCTCGTGCCAAGGTGGGAGAGCCTGGCCCCGATGAATAGAAGGAGCCTGCCCGCTTCGTGTTGGAAGCGGAGAGCTCGCAATGACAGAGGAGGAGCTCACCGCTTCGTAGCACGGAGAAGGCCTGCCCCGATCACACAGGAGCCTGCCCCGCCCGTGTTGAAGGGGAGAGCCTGGCCAATGATTTGTAGGAGGAGCCCGGTCTGCTTAGGTACGAGAAGGCCTGGCCCTGACACGTAGGAGCTCGTCCGCCCGTGTCAAGGGAGAGCCTGCCAATGAGATTTGTGGGAGATCTGGGCCTCGTCAGAGGCCGTAGCGGCCTCATCCTATGTAGTAGGAGCCTCGTCTCGTCTCGTGTTGAAGGTAGAGCTCAACGAGATTTGTAGGGAGGAGCCCGCTTCGAGGCAATGCAGGAAGGCCGCCACCCCGGAGAAGATGCAGAGAGCCGCCCGCCCGTGTCAAGGTAGAGCTCAAGCCACGAGATTTGGGTGTGGGAGGAGCCCGTCCGTTCGAGATACGTAGAAGGGCTCGCCCCGATGGGTAGTAGGAGCTCGCCCGCCTGTGTCGGGGCCGGAGAGCCTATCAATGATTTGCGGGAGGAGCCCGCTCAAGCTGAGGCAGGCGTAGAAGGCTCATCCTATAGGTAGTAGGAGCCTGCCTCGCCTCTGTGTGGAAGGTAAGAGCTCAGCCAAACTAGATTTGGTAGGAGGAGCTCAACACGGTGCGCGTGAAGGGCTCGCCCCGACATAGAGCAGTAGGAGCTCGTCAGCCTGCAGGCCGGAAGGTAGCTCGCCGTGAGCGAGCAACCGTTTATGGCGCCGCGGGCAGTGGCGGCAATCAGGTAGAAGGAATCGCTGCGCGGTGAATCCATCTTGTGGGGAGAGATGCTTCGTATGAAGAGGCGCTTTATGAGAAGAGCCGTTTCGTGTGTCCTTTAGTTATTGAAAAGGTGCGAACCGCTTTAATGCCGGGACACGGGGAATTTGGAACCCATTGCGGTTCGCTCGTGCTTTCTCTATGTCAGGGGTTCACGCTTCGCGGCCTTACGCTTTGAAGATTCGTCGATACCGGGCGGATGAAGTTTGTAGAAGACGGATGTCACGGCCACGCCTCTGGGTCAGGTTCCCTCCGACGCCCGACCGACTCCTTCGAATTCCTCCGCGTGGAGTTGTGGTTTTTCCCTGGGCTTTCCTTTATGGGGAGTGTTGGCCTCTCAGCCTTTGGCTAGGAATGCGCTCCCGAGATGGGGATGGTGCATCCCTTGCACCTCACTCCTCGTTCTTTTTTCTTCCTTCCTATCTCTCTGCTATACCTCTCCTCTTTTCTTTTCTTTTCTTCTTTCTATCTCCACAGCTTTCTCATCTGCTTCTTCTTCTTTCTCTCTCCTCTGTCCCCCTCTTTTTCTCCTCTTCTCATCCTTCTTGTCTTCTTTTCATTCTGTCTTTCTCCTTTGTCTCCTTTCCCCCTTTTTTTTTTTTTCGAGGGTATTGCTTGTACTGAGTGCTTTCTATGATGTAATCAAGGACACCATTGATTGTATCCAACCATGACTTGAAATAAAGATGTACTTCTATTTACGTGAATTTTAAGATTGACTATATGTATTTATTTATTTATTTGTTTTTTTTTATTGCAGAACCATTTTGAGACATCCGAGCTGGACAATCGGTCTTTCGCCAGCATTTCGTCACCTAGAAATCATAAGGCCTTATTACGAACTGATGCCTACTGATAAAAGCGCTTAAGATGCTCCGCATTCCATGTGTGCTGTAAGATTTTTCCTTCCTCTGTTTGGAGCTCATAATTGCCCGGTCTGACGACCCGAGATATAATATATGGGCCTCCTGATTAGGGCTGGCTTCCACGTGTCTTTGGATTTTCCTTGCCGGGCGTGGCTTTTCAAGACCAAATCCGACACGTAACTTAAAGGCGACTCTCTTGTTGTAGTGCCTAGCGGAGGTCTTCCTTTGGTATTCTACGTCTTATTTGTTGAACACACTCACGCTTCGTCCAGAGCTCTAAGTTCAAAGCGCGAGGCCCTCCCTCGTTTTTTGTTCCTCCGAGGCTAGCTCGATTCTGGGAGACTTTACTCTAACTTCAACAGGGGCTACTGCTTCTGTGCCAAAAGCTAGGGCAAATGGAGTCTCCCGGGTTGCTGACTTCTGTGTCGTCCTATAGGCCCATAGTACTTCAGGGAGGTATTCGACCCAACTCCCCTTCAGCTCTTCCAGCTTGGTTTTCAGGGCGGCCTTGAGGGTTCTGATTGTGACTTCGGCTTGTCCATTTGATTGTGGGTGAGCTGGCGACGAATAGTAATTTTTAATTCCGAGCTCGGCACAAAAGTCCCTGAATTTCGCGTTATCAAACTGTTTTCCGTTATCTGAGACCAAGGCTCTCGGGACACGAATCACACGCCTGCTCGCTCGCCATCACGAGTTGCGTATCTTACGCTCTTGTGATTGTGGCCAAGGGCTGGCCTCGTACTTGGTGAAGCAATCTACCGCCACGATTATAAATTTACATTGGCCTTTGCCAATGGGCAAGAACTAATATGTCAACCCCCATTCTTGAAGGGCGAAATTTGGTGATTGATGTCGAGCTCTGGCTGGGGGCGCTGATATTTTAAACGCGTGTTCGCGGTCATCTTTGTCGAGTTGGTTGCATCTTTGAGCATTATTAGGCCAAGTATCCACCGCCTCAAAACTTTTCCGGCCAATGTTTGAGCTCTGATATGGTTCCCGCATATGCCTTCGTGCACTTCTCTTAGCACGTATTCAGTGTCTTCTCCTGCGATGCATTTTAGGAAAGGCGTGAAGAATCCTCGTTTGTAGAGGCTTCCCTTGTGATTGGTAAACCTGGAGGATCTCACTCTTATCTTAGCCGCTTCCATTTGGAGTCGATGCAGTGAGTTCCGTCATTAATATAATCCCCAAATAGGGTCCATCAGTTTGGTACGGACCACTATGGGGCAGCTGCATGCCGTAGGGTCAATGGAGGGCTCTGCGAGGTATTCGACGGGCGTTGATTCCCCAATGTCTTCCTGCAAGGCCGTAGCCAGTTTTGCCAAAGCGTCGGCACGGGAATTCTCCGTTCTGGGGACGTACTTGATCTGAACTGATACAAACTTTTTTAATAAATCACGGACTTTGCGAAGATATAGAATCATCTTCTCACCTTTGGCCTGGAATGCGTGTCTTGATCTGTCGACCACAGTGAAATTATTTGTGGACCTCTGGCGATGCGACCTCACAATGAATGAAAGCGGATTGAGGCTGCTATTACGGCCTCGTATTCGGCCTCGTTGTTGGAGGCGTGGAACCCAAACCTGAGTGCATACTCAATGTCTATACCCTCTGGTGAGGTCAGGATTAAACCTGCTCCGCTTCCTTGCGCATTTGAGGGCTCCGTCACGGAGGCTTCCATATGGGAGGTCGTCCTTGATTGGGTGGGCTCGGCCAGCGAGCTCTTTGAGAGCCAGATTCCATGGCTTGAATCGGCTAGGATTTATCCTTTATAGCTGTTTTAGCTTGTATCTGAATGTCGAATTCGCTCAGCTCTATGGCCCATTTCATCGACCTCGAGACCTCTGGTTATGTAACTTTTTGCTTCATGGGGTATTCGGTCGGGACTTCTATGGTGTGAGCCTGGAAATAAGGACGAAGTCTCCGAGCTGCGGTCACCAGAGCTAGTATTAATTTTTCCATTTTCGGATACCTCTCCTCAGCTCCCCTCAGGGCTCGACTGCAGTAGTAGATCGGGTCTTTGTACCATTTCTTGTCTCCCGACGAGCAAGCGCTGGATGAAAAATCGATCTTCTTGAAATACAATGTGAGGAGTTCGCCTTCTATCGGGCTTAGTAGAATGGGTGTGAGCTCAAGTATGTTTTCAAGGCTACAAGCGGCTGCTTCATTTCATCCCATTGAAGGCTTTCTTCAAAACTTGGAAGAAAGGTTGGCATTTGTCACTTGCTTACTGGACACGAATCGACTTAGAATTTGCGATCCTCCATTAGTGGGTCTGCCTTTATCGATGGTGATGGCATGTCAAGCAATGCTTTTATTTTATCTGTTTGCTTCAATTCCCCCTGTGGTTGACTATGAAGCCGAGAATTTGCCGTGACACATGGCGGCTCATTTATTGGATTCGGCTTCATGTTATAATCCTCGGCATGCAGAGCGTCTCGGAGAGGTGGCGATGTGGATCTGGTACATGGGACTTTACCAGCATGTCGTCTATGTATACCTCCATCGTTATGCCTTATCTTGTTTCTGAAACATCCGGTTCACTAACCTTTGGTAGGTTGCCTGCATTCTCTTGAGCCCTGGCGGCATTGCAGAATACTTGATAGGTCCCACGATGCGGTGACGAGCGGCGTCTTCTCTGGTCGCGGGGTCCATGCTTATGCGGTTATAGCGGAAGAACACCGCATCCATGAAGCTAAGGAGCTCATGGCTGCGGTGGCATCTGACAAAGGTCGATCCGGGGTAGGGGAAGCGTCGCTGGGCATGCTTTGTTTATATCGGGTTGAAATCAATGCGGGCGCCATTTGCCCATTGCTTTCTTGACGAGCACAACATTGGCCAACCACTCTGGGTATTCTACCTCCCTGATTGCCCCTGCTTGGAGGAGCTTTCCGACCTCTTCGTTGATGGCCCTTTGTCTCTCTGGTGCGAAACTTCTGCGTTTTTGCTTAACCGGCTTGAGAGATGGGTTGGTGTTTAGTTTATGAGTGATGACTGCGGGGTCGATGCCACTCATGTCAGCCTGCTTCCATGCGAAGATGTCCCTGTTCTGTCTTAAGAACTGTGTGAGGAGGCCTTTGAGGCCTTACGCTAGTGGAGCCTATATAGGCAAGATCTTGGGTCGTCATCACGTGTTCTTGGTTCGAATTTCTTCGAGGGGCTCGGTAGAGTGAACACTTCATCACGCATATCAAGCTCACCCATGCTCACATTGTCGACCGTTTTTTGTTTCATAGAGGCGGTGTAGCATTCTCGTGCCACTCGCTGATCTCCTCGAACCGTCCCAACACCGTTTACTGTCGGGAATTTGATTACCAGGTGGTATGCTGAGGGGATGGCTTTTATCGCGTTGACGGGCTGCCCGACAACATGTTATAAATTTGACAGGCGTCCACTACGAGAAACCTTCTTTGTCGTCGTTGCCAGCGGGGCTCCCCCAGGATTAGCACCCAGTTGGATCGATCCAATGGTAACACTTTTTCTCCTGAAAACCCGCGGAGATGGGTGTTGACGAGGGTTCTGGCTTTTCTCTTCCAACTCCGTTTTGTGAGTAGCCTTAAAAATGATGTGGTAGAGCTCCGTTGTCACTAGGACAGATGGACCGTTGTATTCGCCACAATTGCGCGGATTACCAGTGGGTCGTCATAGGGGTGCTGACACCCTTCAAGTAGTCGGAGAATGTGATGAGTAGTATCACATTTCGCGGTATTTTGAATCTTGTTGTACCTCCCATGCGCGATCTTATCTTTGCGCAAGTGGGCCTTAGAGCAGACAGATTCTCCTCCTCGACAAATCCTCCCGAGATCACGTGGATTTCCCCGGGGTTGCTGATGCGGGAGTCGTCGTCGGCCCAATTGGTGGTCATTTGAGCGAGCGGTCACGGTTGCAGGTCGGCCTTGGCAATTTCCCGAAGATATAAAGCGGTACGTGAATATCCGCGTTGTATCAGATACTCTATCTCTCTTCTTAACTGTATACAGTTATCCGTGCGATGTCCATAGTCCCTGTGGAACTCGCAGTACTTGGTGTTATCTCTGGTAGCGGGATTTGATTTCATCTGCGCTGGCCATCTTAGTAACTGCTCGTTCCGTACCTCATGTAGGACTTGCGACGAAATTTGTTAAAGTGAAGCGAGGGCGAATAACGTCACGTCGTCTTTATTTGTGTGAACCCGAGACGTCCTAAGATTCCTCGTCTTTAGGGGATCGCTCTGCTGCCCAGAATTTCCTGATCGCCTTGCCTCTTGGGGCTTTGTCCCGTCGCTTCTCTATTAGTCTTTTTTGTCCTTGCTAACGGAAGGCTCTCGCTTCTTTGACAGGGAGGGCCTCCTCTCCCGTTTATGTATTTTTCGGCACTAGCGAGAACCTCGGCCATATTAGCTTGAGGTTCTTTGAGATAGAGAACATCGGGGTCTTTGGGTACTGACCCGTGATGAAGGCCGTGACAACGAACTTTTCGTCGAGTACATCTATCTTCAAGGACTCGGCATTAAACCGTTGCACGTATGACTTCAAATTTTCCTGTGTTCCCTGTTTGATGGTTAACAGATGGTAGCTCGGCTTCTTGTCCAAATTTCCGATGTAGCTGGAGACGAATCGCTGATTGATAACTCTCGAACGAGGAAATCGTCAAGAGGGATTCTGCTGAACCGTGCCATAGCCGGGCCTTTTAAGGTAGGGCGAATGCCCCAGACCGAACAGTGGTCCGGATACCATGCAACCCATCCGATTCTTATTGAGGATGGTCCATCGGATCTCGACGTCATCGAACGCCTCTACTGAGGCATCCCCACTGGGCCTCTGAGCGGGTAGTTTAGCACCAGGTGAAAGAGATTCGCTTTGTTGCACCGCGCATCCGCAAGGTTCGGGTGCGTCTTAACTACCCTCCTTCACATGGTCGAGCTCTCGTCGAGGTCCCCCGAACCTTGCTCCCACAGTTCGCTTCCTCAGGACGGTGAGGGACGTCGGGTCTCTAATGCTCGCCACGTCCCTCGTGGAAATCGCTTCGGCTCTCTTCCACAGGCGGGTCAGGAGCCGGCCCCCGGTTTGGCGACTCACCGCCTCGTGATTTCCTCTGGAATACCATACCTGTGGTCATTCCTCGCCGGGAGGAACATCAGGACCTTCCGAGTCCGCCGCTCTCTCGCGCCATCTAGTCTGCGGAGTTGTTCCCATCTCCTCTATCAAGCTACCGCTGACGAGGCGGCGCTTCCACTCGCTTCAGGTTGGCCTAGATCGTCGGCCGCCTGCGGCCGCCGTCAGATCTCCGGGTGGGTCCGCATCCGTAGGATTAGCGCTTCGCTTCTCGCTATGCTCGAAGTCGATACCCATCGCGAATCGAAATCAGCGAGAGCGCATGAGGGAACCGTTGCTCTACGTACGGCGCCAACCGATGATGCCTTTCAACCGAATCGGGCTGGAGCGTGTTTGATCGCCGGGTTGGACTCAAGATTGCCGAGGGGCCAAACCGGTGATGCCAGACTGCTTGGGCTGGGGCAGGATTGCCGCACCGGCTGACCCGCAGCCCCGACGAAATACTCTCCGCAAAACCGAGGAAAAAAGAGGGTCGGCGAGGGCTTTGCTCGTACACCCATGCCAAAGTCGATTCTTCCTCGAGAAAAGAGAGAATGCTTGCAGGATTGCGATGGCGATCCTCTGGAACGAGCGTAAATTTTCACCGACGGGTGGCTTTGTATTTATATGGACGATCGTCCACGACTGTGAGTCCTTCCCATCGGGAGGAGGCGTGTCCTCATTGTTAGCCTTAGATTTAGCAACCGACAATAAGGAGTTTATTTGGGATAATCCTCCTTCTTTATCGCAGGATTCCCATCTAACGGCTCCTATTACTTTTTCTTCCCTTACATAGACTTGATTTACGAATAGGTTATCTTGTTGAACGTTTCTATCTTCTCATATTGGAAGGATTTGGGCTCGACCTACTAAATATAGCTCCTCCCTATTTTTCCAAATCCATGCTTGGGCCTAATGAGCCTGACCTATTAGCTGCTATGGAGGGACACTAGGAGGTAATTACCATCAGCTTCATCTGGTCAAGGAGCGGGCTAGGCTGGTCCAATTTTATATCCCCATCAATAATAAATAATACACACACACAATACACAATAAAATTAAAGTGATAATAATTATTTAAAAAATATTAATAACATAAAGATAGCAATTTAAAGAATAATATAAAATAATGATTTATTATAATTTAAAATAAATAATTTTTTAATAATTAATGACAAATATCAAAAATTGTTTTAATATGAGATAAACTAATTTTTTTTTCAATGGATAATTTTAATAAGATAATATAAACTATTTTTTTTTCAATGGATAATTTTAAATTAGTTTATATTGGATTAAAACAAATTTTTTATATTTATATTAATTATTAAAAATCTGGCGAATTTAAATTATATTGTCATTTTATTTTATATTATTCTTTTAAATTATTTTTCTATATTATCTATTAATTTTAAAATCACTATCACTTTAATTTGATTAATTTTATAATTATCTTTAAAATATTTTATATACAAACTTATTTAAAAGTTATTATAATTGTTTTTGGCATCAAATTATTTAAAAATTATTGAAATGAGAATAATGAAGTTATAAGATTTGATAAATTAATGGGTTTGAACAACAATTTGATAAATTAATATGATTTTACTAAAAATAAATTCTTAATATAATTTATGAAAATTTTAACTTCAATATGTTATAACCGTATAGTAATAAAATTTTAAAATATTTTTTTAAAGATATATAATTTTAGAGAAATATGAATATTTTGATTGTTATTTCTCATCATTTTTTCTACTTAAGGATTAAGAAATAATTATTATCAATTTTATATCCATATTAATGTAAAACTAATAACATTTCATCTAAATTTGGTTTTGTAGGACTTTTGATGGAAAGCAAGTGGTTTGGTAAGAAATGAGCAAAGATGTTTTCTAAAAGGAGAATGATCCGGTGTCTCACAGCTCTATTACTGAAAGATGAATTTTTCAGATCATCTGTGAAGATCAAATGGTTCAACTCCACCCATGGTTGCATTCTACATTCAAAGAGCTTTCCAACAACATCTCACACACCAAAATCCAAGTTAAAACGAAGAAGTTATGACTCCGACAAATTGGAGAAAAAAAACAATTTGTTGCGACAATAATATTAGTTTGTTGAAACTTTGGAGTTTGTCGCGCGACAAACTATTTTTATTGTCGTGACAAACTGTTTTTTCTCTAATTTTTCAGGACCATAACTTCTTCGTTTTAACTCGTATTAGGGCATGTGAGGTGTCATTGAAAATCTTTTTGAATGTAGAATACTACCATGAGTGGAGTTGAACCATTTGTTCTTTCCAATGGTACAGAAAAATTCATCTTCCCCATGACGCATTGTGAGACATCCAATTAACTTTCCTTTTGGAAACATGTTGTATCATAATTGATATAATTATTTTATATAATAAATTATATAGGAAAACAAATTAATTTTTATAGATATATATATATATATATATATATATATATATATATATATATATATATATATATATATATATATATATATATATATATATATATAAGGATTTTTTTAAATATTTTTAAAAATTTCCATAATCATAAAAATAATAATTTTATAAAAATAATTATTTTAAGTTTTATTAATACAAATGTTTCATTTCATTTTGAAAGCAATTGCAGTTGTTTTGAACAACGACTTCATCATTTCAAAAAAATTAAAATGTCACTACCACCAACAACGGCATTATCACATATTTCAACGTGTGCAAAACCCTTCTTCCTCCCCCCAGTTCTCCCATTTCTCTCATGTTCTTCACTTGCTCCTCTGTCGGCGTCCAATTAGGGCTTGGAAATCAAGTGATTTTTGTCTCATATTTTCTCTTCTAGTACTCTATTCGACTGCACAGCATGTAACCCTCCTACATTAATTGGACTGTTTTTTGTTGAAAATTTCTTACATTGCTATTTTTGTTGGTGTGTTTTTTTGATAATATGATGATTAAATGTGTATTTTCTTGAAAAATAAACATATGAAAACTAATGCCTTGTTTGGTAATTGTTTTTTAAAACTATTTGTGAGAACAATTATTTGCAAACACACAGAACAGAATTGTGGTGTTTTAAGTGTTATTATTAACCATTATATTGTAAATTTTAAAAATAATAAAATGCCCTTAAGGCCTAATTCAAATCGTAAAAAGGATAGATGTAGGAGAGACCGAGGCCCCGAGTCCTATAAGAAGATAGTAATACAACAAATCAATACAAAGTGAATAGATGAACAAAAAAATAATAAAAAAAGAATGCAAGATTTATGCATTTACTTTCAAGACAAGACTTTATATGTATAATTATATCATGGAATAATAACACTAAACTTTAGTTTGCTTACTTTTAATTTCAAAAAAATAATTTTGTGTTTTTTGAAAACACAAAAAACATCATTTATGTTTTTTCAAAAAACTGTTCTTGTCATTTGAATTTAGTGTTTTGTGTTCTATGTGTTTTTAAAAACAAACAAATGAGGGAATCAAATTAAAGTGCTATCATGTTTTTCTTATTCTCCTTGTTTTTTGATAACAATAAATATTTTTCAAAAAATGTAACTAAACATACCAGTATTCGGGTTTTCCCTTCTCTCTTTTTTTTTCGAAAGAAAGAACAGTTTCAAAAACTATTAACAAAGATGGCCTAAATCTTTTCCCCACTGATTAGATCAACCCTAGATTACCAAAATCTATAAAGGGTTGAGGAAACATGTCAACTAACAGGTTGTATGTTTTTTATCTCTACCACAAACCCACACGATTGGCCCAATCTCTAAGAATATATAATATTTCAATGGTCGTGTTACTATTTTACAAGGCCTTACCAAGTGATTCAATCAATTAATCAATTGTTACTGTATTTGTCTCTCTACTGTATGCCCTACCATATTGACTTTAGCATACATGAATGTAATTTAAATGATAAGGATAATGACCCTCTCATATTATTTAACTTATTGAGACTATTTTGTATAGGTCAATTATGTCTGTTTCCACTATTCCCATGATATGTTATTACAATGGAAATATACTGAGAATTGAAACATATGTCAAATATGTCGGGAACAAAGCTCTCATTGTGCCTTTGGATGTACTGATTGATTGCATATTTGAACAGTTGGGTGATATGATATACTCAAAGACAACTATTGACAAACAAAGGTTCAAATTAGTCCTAAATTGTAAGTATCCCCTAAAAAGTGAAAATAAGTTCCAACATTTTCTAATATGAGATGACAGTAGTGTGTACTGAATGTTGAACTTGGTTAACACAACTGGTATGGAGAAAATTGAATTATATATTGAGGTCATTCGAGTGAAGCCTTAAGTGAATCAATTTATGGGTGCTTACACAAATTTATTGGTTCGAGAAAATGATAATGTTACAGAATTTGACTATGGTTGTGAGCCTAGTCGAAGTCCAACACAAGATACTGACAGATGTGGAGTATATGAAGATGATGAAGATTGTGAAGATGAAGGAGCTAATGATGAATCTGATGAAGATGTTGATGATGAATCTAATGGAGATTTAGATGTTCAAGCTGATGGACATGTATCATCCTTCCATACTTTCAACCAAGTTTTGGAGAATGAGCAAGGGATATATGTCTCTGCACATGAGACATCTTGTGATGTATCAAATAATCCAGATGCTGAGGAACCAGATGAGTCATCCCCTGTTTAGTATCACTTACCATTATCACCTCAATTTGAACATGTTGAAAACTTTGGTAATGTTATTTCAAGTGATTGGACTCCATGGGTTATGCATACTACCGGATACTCAAGTGGAGAATTTGTAGCTAGCCAAGTTTTTAATTCCAAATCTGCTTGTAAGAGGCTGCAAAGATTTACTCAATTAAAGCACACCAAGAGTTTGTGATTGTTGCATCCTCAAAAAAATTGCTAGTTTTAAGATGTAAGAAGGCTAAAGAATTTCAATGTCCATGGAAGCTTCGTGTAATGCTTGTGAAAGATACTTGTTTATTTGTTATCAACAAGTATAAAGGGTCACATACTTGTGTCAATCATTGCTTGAATCGGGACCATCATCAATTGGACTCAAACTTGGTTGCTGCTCATATCAAGACAATTATTAAGGCACAATTCACTTTATCCTGCTATTCAAGCAAGTGTGATGGAGAAATGAGGATATGAAATTTCATACAAAAAGGCATTGGATGGAAAGCATAAAGCACTTAGACACTTATTTGGTGACTTTTATCAATCATATACAGAGCTGCGACGTTTGTTCTTGACTTCAAAGCAAGCAAATCTTGGATGTGTTGTAATTTGAAAAACATTTGATAGTAATATGTCAAATACTGAGATATTTCAAAGTGTGTTCCGGTCATTCAAGCCATCTATTGAAGGGTTCGAACATTAGTATGGGAAGTATAAAGGCATGTTAATGATTGCTATGAGGTGTGATGGAAATAACTGTTTCCACGACATCATATTACAAAAGGCGAATATTGATAGTCAGGATGGTTCCTTGTATGTAAAAACATGTAAGAACTCAAATGCATGAGAATTTGTGTTATATTTGACAGGCATCTAAGTATTATGGCAGCAATGAGTGATCCTCATCTTGGTTGGGCTGTATCATTCGCTTATCAAAGGATTTGCATACGTCATCTTGTAAGCAATTTTATAACCCGTTTCAAAGATAAACTCTTGAAGAATTTGGTATCCAAAGCAGCGTTAGCGACTAAACAATGCAAGTTCAATAGGCATATGGCTACAATTGGGAGAATTAATTTAGAAGCACAACAATGGTTAGAGGTGATCCCTCTTGAGATATGGGCACTTTCACATGATGGAGGTTGAAGATATGGGATAATGATTACCAACATGTCCGAGGTATTTAACAGTGTTCTTAAAGGAGCTCATGTAACACCCCGAATTATACCCTAGTAGTTTTATGACATGTTAGGGGATAATATAAGTCAAATTTAAATTTTCGGAAATTAATATTGCTAAGTGTGAAAAATGATATAATCAGAATTTTTAAAGAAGTATAAAGGATAAGTGGTAAATTATCAACTTAAGGACTTAAGAGACATTAAGTTAAATGGTGTTATGCCATATTAGAATTTTGATAATTTGGTTTGCAAATTGAAGGGAATTGAAGGACTTATAAGCAAGGGCAAAATATGAGCCAAATTCATTAAGGCAACAACTTGCCTTTAGAAGAGAAGTTCCTCATTTTAGCTTTGGAGAGAAAGCTAGGGCATTCCGATGGGGAGAAGAAGAAGCCATTTCTTAGGGGTTCTCCATGCTCAAGTGAGAAGGAAGAAGTAATGAAAAAAGGGAAGCTAGGTAAAATATTTTAAGAAAACAAGGTTAGGAAACTATCTTAACTCATTTTTTGTCTATGTTGGTGTTAGGAAAAACCCTAACTCTCAACATCTTTGATTTTTGTTTGGTTTGAGATTGTTTTGATGGTACTTTGGGTTGTTTTGGAAGTGGTTATGGTTAAAGACCAAGAAGTGAAAAAAAAAGATGCAAAGGCTTTAAGGGATTTGCTATCAAAAGCTTTTCTAAAACCCCTGTTTTTGTTTTGGCCATAACTGCCTACGCATCTATAACTGATGATTTCAATCGAGATGGTAAGACTCATGGATGAAATGTCTAGAAGAAACAAAGACCTAAATCACCCGTAAAGAGCAATAATTTTGGTAGCTTCGTAGATTGACTAAAATGTAGCCGAAAAACAAAAGGAAAATTTAGGTTGTCATGTTTTTGTTTTGGCTATAACTCGTCTACAGATCTCTAAATCGATGATTCTCTTTGACACCCCTTCTCCGATCCAAATCTGATTGGCGAGTCCAATCCGATTCCGGATGCCACCACCAGATGCCCCCAGTTGGGGCTCTGATACCACTAAATTGTGACACCCCTTTTTTGATCCGACCCGATTAGCGAGTCCGAAACTGCATTCCGGATGCCACTAAATCAGATGCCCCAAATAGCCCTCGATACCACTAACTTTTATTTACTATAACTTTATACACTTTAAGCTCATGCATATAATGTTAAACATTTTACTTGTATTATATTCTGTAGCAGCGGATTACAAAATACATATACAAGTTCCATATATGGAAGTGTTTAACATTTACATTGTTTACAAAAAGAAACAAAAAGACATATACATTATACCAAAAATCTTCCAGTGGACCCTTATTGATGTGTCAATTCTGGTCGTTGACGTGGATCGCCTTGCCCGGTTTCCTCTTCGCACCTACACTGATGAAACACCCCGCGCTGCTTTACGCTTTCTAAGGGGAATAAATACAAATGGACGATCCCTAATAAGATCATCTCACGTTAGACATATACATATACTTATGACAATTATAACTTTACATTTACTTATCCATTTTTCTTATATCTACTCTTCATAATGTGTTTCGCTTTCATATGCTTTTCATGTCAATTTATACTTTACTCTTGTTCTCAGAATCAGATAATTATCATCGCACAAGCAATGCTATGCTTCTCATATCATATCATATCATATACTTTGCATATACATTTCCTTTGTGTATACTTTTCATTTTCTTTTATATTCATGTCTGCAAATACCTTAGAAGCGGATACGGGAAATAACTGTATGTACTCGAAGGTACTATCACTGTACGAAACAGTGATCTCTGTATGACCCAAATGTGGCCGTATATACCCGAAGGTATCATCACTGTACAAGACAATGACCTATGCCTGTATTATGTGATCCAAACGGGATCTATGTCATCGACCCAAACGGGGCCTCGATATCTGTATCTGTATGCTGCAACAACTGTATCTTCCCTATAAGCATGCCTATCTATCCATCTACCCGGTCATAAGCAGGCAATCGGTTTTATTATGTTTTCTTTTATGTATTATAAAATGATATTCCATATACATGAATACCTACTGATCTCATGTATACATATGAGATATATTCGTTATCAAATAGCATCTCTCTTATAAACATTTTACTATACTTTTTCATATAACCAAATTATACATATATTCTCTTTAGCTTTAATATATTAAGCTTATACATATACTTGTACATTATGACACTTATGTATACACACATCATTCATGTATTCTTGTTCCTCTATGAATCTACTTTAATTAGAAATTGGAATCATTCCAATTGAATCATCCAAATTGGAGCACCGAAACTTAAGATATGTTCTAAACAACCGAGACTACTCTATGTTCAAAACAGAACCAGAAATTGGCTTGAACATAGCCCCACTTTGAGTGACTTTTTAGGCCAAATGGGGTTAGAATTTGAAGATACCTATTTCAGGGAGATTTGTTCTCCTTGAAGTCTAGTTTAACCAACCACTTGAATCACTTAAATAGGATAAGAAATGACCAAGTTATGGCTAAAATACTAACGCTAGTCCAAAATAGAACATTAGCAATCGGTACGACTTTCTGCACTGCACCAATTGACTGTAACACATGTGGTACCGGTACCACACCTGTTGTACCTGCATCAAACCTCGAAAATGCCCAAATGGTGGTTTTTCTCCCATTTTCCATATATTTCCACCCAAACCAACTCAATACTAATACACACATCAAAACCTACACTCCATATTCATTCAGAACTCTCTATTATACTCAAATCATCTTTCAATACTTATCTTACACCAAAAACCTAGAGTTTTTCTCAACCCTAGTTCCTCAAAACTAGGTGGTAACACCCTAGGGGTTAGAATATTTCTCATAAACCCTAGAACATGTTCAAAGCTTCAAATCCAAGTATCCATACAATTCCATGGAAATCCATACAAAACTTTAGAATTCCTTACAAATTCCATACTAATGATTCCATACCTTTGAATCTTCCTTGAACTCCTCTTCTCCTTCTCTTCTCTTCTTGATCTTCTCCTTCTCCTCTCTTCTTTGCTCCAAAACGTGAGTCTCAAAGTTGGGAGACCAAAAATGGAGATATTTTTTGTCTCACTCCTTCCTTTATATTAAAATTCTCCTTATTTACTCATCGTCGAGTCCCTCATCTTCATTTCATTTGTACTTCAACTTATTCATATTCTCACTTTGGCCTATGAACATGTTAAATTATGACCCTTGGGTCCTTAAGTGGTAAATGACCAATTTACCCTTGTCTTTTGTATAAATTCCGGGTTTTTGCTATTTTATTTTTAGCCTTATTTTATTAAGAAAAAAAATATACCTTTACTTTTATTATACCTTAAACATGTTCTAAAATTGTCAGGGTATATTTTGGGGTGTTACAATTCCAATTGAAGATGGCGCGTAAGACTCATTGCTGAAAATGTCTAGAAGAAAAAGAAACATAAATCAATCCAAAAAGAGCAGTAATTTTGGTGTTTAAGAGATGGACCAAAATAGAGTCGAAAACAGGAAAATTTCTGGGTTGTGTCGTGTTTTTGTTCCAACCATAACATGGCCTACGGACCTTCAAATTGGATGATTCTAGTTGGGGATGAAAATTAGGACCCATAGCTACACAGGTTTAGAAGAGAATGAAGTATGAACGAAATGCGGGAAAAGAATATTATGAAACCACAAGGTATAGGTATATATGAACTTGATAAGCATGAAATTTTTAAATGTATTTACCCTGATTATATATGTTTTATTGTAAGGTGTCAATAGGGCATTGTGAGTATATGAATTATGCATGAAAGAACTGTTTTGGTTAAAATTCCATATGATATTGAAATAATATGCGGCTAAGGTGAAATGATTATATATATGCATGAATTATATGTGATAGTCATACTCATCGATTGAAAATATGGCACATCTGTCTTGATTTTGATAAATGATTTGTAAGCGCACATATAACAAAATGCAATCTAATGACCAGGTAGTTGGATTAATAGGCAATTTACCTACTTAAGGTTCTGATGTTATTTTTGTTTTAGGTCTGTTCGGAATGAAAGCCGTCTTGCCAGTATACGTATGTTCCGTTATCGGTATAAGCTGGTCATGCGAGAATAAATCTGTATATGAGATATGTGATGGTTAGCTTGAGAATTGTTTGTGTTCATGTTAATGATTAATAATTCTGCCATATGTATACTCAAGTTTGAATAATGAAATATTGAGCAACAAAGATGTTGTTGTATATTTACAGGAATGTTGGTATTGTGAGGTTGTATCATGTTCTTGTACACATAATTGGCAATCACTTTAGGTGGTTGTCACTGACTCTGTTATCTTCCAGTTAAGCTATACTTGTGTTTTCTAAGGTGTAGGTGCGAGAAAAGTGTGACGTTAGGGACATCTCACCTTTGCATCGAGCTGACCACGGTGGCAAGTACATTCTTTGTAGGTTCTTTGTTTTTTGGACTAACATCAGTTTGTAAATAATTTTTATTATCGTAGATAGATCATTTATAATATCGGAGTTGTAAAGGTTCAAGTTATTTTTAAGTAAATGGGTTCTAGTTGATGTATAAAGGAAGATTTATTTTAGGAATGTACTACGAGTAGTGTATTTGATTATAACGTGTCTTATGAGGCATGTGGTATAGATTTTGTTTAGAAACAGTTTAAGAGTTTCTATATGAATGATTTATGGATTATTTATGTATGTGTCAAAGGCAAAAATCTTAAGTATCTTAGATGAATTATGGCATTCGCCGCCCAGCGTAGGAAATCACGATTAATTGAAATCACCGCGACTGCGCTTACCGATCCGCATTAGTTAGTTGGCCTTTTCGCCTTAATAGATTACTTTGTTGCAAAGAGGAACAAGGTGCTAGCAGTTGGCATCGATGGCGGTACCGCTCATGTTGATATAAATTAGGAGTCTCGTGGTTAAGAATTTGGATCGGAATTGTTTGTTACAGTCACATCCGGATGATTTCATGTCAGTCGAGGAATGGTGAGCCGCCTCAACATATGACCCGAAATGCACGTAGTGGTACTCATGTGATTTCCATGCATGGCCACTATCATGCATGACATGTCGAAACGATCTTGATGATTTTGATTATTTGTTCATTCTCTGCAACTGGTTATTGCCATGATACTTGGTAGAGGCTTGTTTCATCCCGTATTGATGAAGGTGGTGGCCTCTTTTATGATGGTTCCTAGTTGCCTCCTGGTCGATGAAACGCATGGTGGACGTCTATGTATCAACTTGTTTGCATAATAAAATGGATGTTAGGGAGGGGAAAACTACTATCACATGTGGGTTGTGCAAACAACCAAGTCACAATCAATACTCTTGTAAGAATAGAAATCAAGTTCAGTGAAAGATGTGAAGTAACTCATTTTTTTTTTTGTAAGACAATTTGCCTGTCATATTTGTAGTTGCTTTGTATAAAACTTATGTACAAATGTTTATTTCTTGGATTACCAGGCACCTCTACCTTATTTAAATAAAGACATCATTCTTGTGCGTGGTTTTTGTTCATTGCCTTAGAAATTTAATTGCATTAATGAGTAAGATACTAGTATCTTAATATTTTTTAATTAATAATTATATTGTCTTTGTATTTATACATTTACAAATATGGTTAGGATGAAACGTGATGATCTTCCATATCATCTGTCTTGATATTGTAGAGACGGACATAGGGTTATATGGCTGAATCTGAGGCAGAGATGTATGTATTTTATTAAATATCAACTACTATTACATATTGTTGGTGTAATTTATATATAATCAATTATAAAAATGATTTCTTCGTTACTTGTAGTTCCAAGAGATACTCCACCCTCGCAAGCAAATGAAAGCCTTCATCAATATGTGGAGGATGGATCTCATATTTGTATCCATCGTGATCACTTGATTCTATAGTGGTATATCTGCATGGGCTGTCATGATAGATTGACCCTCATCAAATTGTCTCTCGTCGAGATGCGGCTTAGACACATCTTTCATGTGCACAGCTCCCGAGGAGAGATGACGATCACGTTACAGGATGTTGTTACCATCATTGGGCTCCATGTCCACGGACTAGCAGTCATCTAAACATGTGTGTTCGATGTGGCGAAGTTGTGTGGGGAGCTACTCGGTGTCACCCCATATGCTGATGCTCTCAAAGGATCCGCTATATCCATATGGTGGTTATGTGACTAATTACCCATCCAATGGCCGCCCAGCTAACGGATAGAGGTCACTTTAAAATTAGTCGTATTGGTTTTCATCGTGCTCGAGATGGGATTCTTCTTGTTTGCGGACATGAAGGAGTACATGCTCAGTATGTGTCCCAGCCCTTCCAGTTTGGCCCATGAAATACGGATTATGGTTGGGATGAATGCGATCTCTTAGCACGATTATATCGAGTTATCTTGAAACAGTTTGATTAAATAGGCATTGATATTGGCAGTTGTATTACCTTGTTATAGGTATCCATAACTTTATTTTATTACATGCACATTCCTTCTTACAACACATCATTAGTTTACTTACTTTTTGTTTATTTTGTATTCAATACCAGTCCCGGAGAGACTTCCGTGAGCGACCCAGATTTTAGGTGATAGCACATCCCGCACCTCCGATTAAAATATTACGCCCATGGTGATGGCGTAGTGTTGTTGATGGAGCGTAGTTGGCGGTATCACGATGGATTCAAGTAGGCTTGCGGGTGACCAAAGCCGACTCTTCCATTAGGTTGTGATTAATTGCCTTTGACATTGGTGCATAACCACGTCGATTGTACTCCTCACATGTCGAGTCAACTGAATGCAAACTCTTAATTGAATAATGGTATATGTAAAAGTAGATCAGACCCTATAGTAATTTCATATTCCGCATCAACATTGTGGCGTCGATTGTAATGTCTTAGGTCTGCTTGTGTCGTCGGATGTTGGTTGGCGGCTACGAATACTGCCATCGATCGGGAGATTTGGCGAGCGATGTCGCAACATATGTTTAGGATGACGTTGGTGGCATCGATCCAGCGAATCTTATGCACATTTGGGCTACACTAGCAAATATCTCAATCTTGCTTTTGTAGGCAACAATAACTACACATATAGTGGATGGGCATTGGCCAGACTTAGGAGAGATTGGGCGACGTATCATGCTCCATCGTTGCCTTATGGGATGTGCGAGTAGACAGGATCATCATTGCATCCCCTATGATGGGTATTATGGACTTCCATGATCCATATAACATGCGATGGTATTTAATACTGTATTACCTAGCGTTTCTAACACACTCCGTAGGGATGATGGGTACCATACTCTGGTAAATTGCTACTCAGATTTTGGTAAGTTAAAGTCTTGTGATTCTAAAGTTTTTAAGTTTGATCGATAGATCTGTATTTATAATTGTTTGGTTGGTTATTTTAGATCTACTGGTGACATATTGTTGATCGCGTGTAATTATCATAGGATTGGTGTAGACTTACATCGTAATCTTTGAATCAGTGTTACACATAAGATCAGACATACGCATCACATCGCATCACTGGACACGATCATGAGGCATCTACTTCACGTGGACCATCCATTAGACCTCCGATGTCATCACGCTCTGTGGTTTTGTATCGGCCCAGTTCGGTAGAGGATGAGGAGAGTTGATCGGCGAGTGCATTGATCGTGATGGTGGGGTGAGATGCCGTGATGAGAAGATGGTTGGCGAGGTTATGGTTGAGATGGTGATGGAGGTCATGGTACACCTGAGCCGACATTGCCACCATTATCACCCACTCCCATATTTGCACCCGATACTTCGATATGCCCCCATACTTGCCCATCACTCGATACTTCCAAACGCCCTTATACTTACCCATCATTTGCTACTTTTATACCCCAACAGACTTACACATCAGTCGAGACTTCCGCTCCACATGTCATCCCACCATTATCACCCACATCTCCCCCTTTACAAACCACATCTTTACCATTTCCAGTGTCGCCAGAGCCAGCTTCCATGGCAGTAGATATCACCTTATCATCTCTGACTTTATCATCCCCTACATTGCCTCCCAATCGATGAGATTGATGAGACCATGATTGACCTTGTATTAGAGTTGGATGTACTTCCACCTAGTTGGCCTCGTGCTCCACGTACATGTTGAGTACTTCATCCATCAGCTCCCTCGGCTCCATCAACTCCATTTAAGATTGCACGATACCCTACAGATCAACCAACTGTGTATTCTAGGCAGCGTTCTAAGAGAAATATAAAGGCTCCATCTTATGGGACTCATTGATATATGTTTATATTTGTATATATTGATATTTGTATACATTTTTTTATATATTTATATGATTTGGTTTATATATAAAATCAGAGTTTCTTGTTTGCTGAATTAGTTATAATTTGGATGCATGTGGAGTTATATTATATATATATATATATATATATATATATATATATATATATATATATATATATATATATATATATATATATATATATATATATATATATATATATTCTCTTATTTCAGCAAATTCTGTGGTCAAGTACTGAGCTCCATGTAAAAGCACTATTGAGCATTCTAAGATTTTGTATTTTAAAATGATAATACACATATGGATAAAACTTGTGAAATAAAAAAATAAAATTAACATTTTAAAATAAAACTTCCTGCGTTTATTTTGGGATTTTAAGGCTAATTTGGATATGCTTATTATGAAAATTTAAAAAATATTTACAAAAATATTTGAATTAATGAATACTTTGTGTAAACATTTGTATTGAGAAAACTTAAATAATTATTTTTATGATTATGAAAATGTAAAATTAAAAAAAAAAAAAAATATATATATATATATATAGAGAAGATATACATATATATATATATACATATATATATATATATATATATATATATAATATTAATTTGTTTTCTTATATAATTTATTATATAAAATAATTATATCAATTATTTTATAGTATTTATAAATAGTAATATTTAAAAAAAATATTTACTATTTTATATTAAAAATAATAGTATTTATCGAATGATACTTTGTTAATATAAAATCATTATCTCTAATAATTTTTTCTACTTAAGGATTAAGAAACAACTATTATCAATTTTATATCCATATTTATATAAAACTCATAACATTTTCTCTAAACTTGGTTTTGTAGTACTCTTGATGGAAAACAAGTGATTTGGTAAGAAATGAGCAATATGTTTCCAAAAGGAAAGTCAACTGGGTCTCTCATAGTGGGTCATTAGGAAGATGAATTTTTCTATATCATTTGCAAGATTAAATGGTTTAACTCTACCCATGGTTACATTCTACATTCAAAGACTTTTCCAACGACACCTCACACGCCCGCCCAAATCCAAGTTGAAATTAATAAGTTATGGCATCGAAAAGTTTGAGAAAAAAACAAATTATCGTGACAATAAGAACAGTTTGTCGTGTCAAACTGTTTTTTCTCCAACTTTTCAGGGCCATAACTTTTTTGTTTTGACTCAGATTTGAGCATGTGAGGTGTCGTTGATTTTCTGTATAGTATAGAAAAATTTATCTTCCTAATGATGCGATGTGAGACACCCAATTGACTCTTATTTTAGAAACATGTTGCTCATTTCTTGCGAAATCACTTGCTTCTCATCAAGAGTTCTACAAAACCAAGTTTAGTGGAAATGTTACGCGTTTTACATAAATATGGATATAAAATTGATAATAATAATTTCTTAATCCTTAAGTAGAAAAAATCATGAGAGATAACGATCAAATATTCAAATTTCTCTAAAATTATATTTTAAAACAAAATTATTTTAAAATTTTATTAAACTACGATGATAACATATTGAAGTTAAAATTTTCATAAATTATATTAAGAATTTATTTTTAGTAAATCATATTAATTTATCAAATCTTTGTTCGAATCCATTAATTTATCAAATCTTATAACTTCATTATTCTCATTTCAATAATTTTTAAATAAGTTGATGTCAAAAATAATAATAATAATTTTTAAATAAGTTTGTATTTTAAATATTTTAAAGACAATTATAAAATTAATAAAATTAAAGTCACTGTAATTCTTTAAAAAAAATATTAATAAGATAAATATGAAAAACAATTTTTAAAATGACAATATATTTACTGCCACTTTAATTTTAATAGTATTAGTATTACAATATAAATCTTCAAAAACACAAGAATAAGTTATTTAAAGGGTATGTAAATAGTATCAATAGATGAATCGAGTGAGATATAATTAATTTTAATAATTTGTATTTGATTTTTAAATATTCTCGTTTCAATAATTTTTAAATAAATTGATGTAAAAAATAATAATAATAATTTTTAAATAAATTTTTATTTTAAATATTTTAGATATCAAACACTTATCTTTGAAAATAAACATTTATAATTTCATATGGATTTCCAGGATCAATTTTTTGTAACGACGCCCATCACAATCACAACAAAGAACGTTCTGGCTTGTTAACGGTAATAACTTAAAAAATCAATAAAACCGCTCACAACGACATCATCCTAACATACCATGCTCCAACACATTAGATTGGATAATGGTTTCAAATACAAACTATTTTTATAATTTAAAAAAAAAAAGTATTTTAATCCAAAACTCCGGTGAACAGCCTTGCATGGACGGAAAGCTCTTTCTTGATATTTACTTTAGTACCATTTTTAAAGACTACCAGAAAACCCAGGTAATCCAGCCTTGAATGATGTCACAGCAGGAATCTCTCCAGACATGCAAATCAAATCTGACGACTTTCGTTACAACTATAGTTAACTTACTTGATATGATATCAAGACACGGCTGACTTTCTCATGGTTTTTATACTACACAGCCAACTCACTTCCTGTGGAAAAAAGTTATATAAAGTCGTCAAATATGTTTAGAGTTGATTCAAGTATCCACTCGCTAGTATAAAGGTCAGATTCTACCTAAGATGCAAGACAGTCTCCCATAACACAACTTATGTAAAATGAAAGGGCTTCTTTATGTTTATTTCTTGGGTGGCTCCTACTTTTTGCAGTTTTTCCTAATCCCCCATAGAAGCTCAAACGAATCATCATTTCACTTTTCTGAAATCGAAAAGAAGCCTGATTAAATTCCCATTTCTTTAACCAAGTAACACCAATGGGGAGGGTGGAGCAACATGAGAATTGTGCAAGAACATTTGGAACTTTGTTCCTTTATTTTAGCCTTAGGTAGGCCATTTAAGAGAGATGGGCAATGTTTTGTCTATGATCTTGGTATCATTTATGGAGGATTGAAATATCACGAACTATAACGACACAGTATCTTCTTTTGGGATACAGGAATGGGTCGCAGCCATTAGAATATGCCATGACCAGGCCTGGTGGATAGGTCTAGTAGTAAGGCGGCCGAGCCACCCAGTGCACCCAAATAGTGAGCCGTGGCTCCAATCTGACATGGCGAAACCACCCAAGGAGCTCAGATACCACTGGATCTAATCACTCTAGCAATTATCGTTGTTGTTGTGGATGAGTAGTCAGGTCAATAATAGCAGTACACCATAAAGTTTTCATGTCTTCCCTTCCCACACCTTAGCTTAGAGAGAAGGGCAAGGGCTCGACCATTCGCTTGTGTCTGAACTTTGATAGCATGGGGATGGGGGACAAAGATAAGATAGATCCAGCGTTTCATGTGGGTACACAAAACACAAGTAAGGTCACTTCACT
This sequence comes from Tetrastigma voinierianum, assembly GCA_016808115.1. Classification (NCBI taxonomy): domain Eukaryota; kingdom Viridiplantae; phylum Streptophyta; class Magnoliopsida; order Vitales; family Vitaceae; genus Tetrastigma; species Tetrastigma voinierianum. The sequence goes on along the minus strand of JAEQBH010003125.1, from coordinate 319,325 downwards.
GTGTGTTCACCAGCTTGCATCTCTACGATATTGTCTTTATTCACCCCTACTACTCTTTTTTGCCAAAATCTGAAGTGTTAAGTGGGGATCAAGAAGAATGCCTTCCATCATGTGTAGATGAGAGTTGGCATATATGCACATCATAAGCATGTGTAAGAGTAAGAGGTTACGGGTTGGGCTTTCAAGATCTCTCTATTGGTTGGTGTAAGACTATAGGATCAGCGCTGCCTACCAGTTTTCTGCCCGAATCATGCCAAAACAGCTATCCGTACCCTTTTGCTTACTTTCATCCTCATTGTCAGCTTTCATTAGTAGGTAGAGAGATACCTTTTCTAGGATTTTCTAAACCAGCTAATTAAAGCTTATGATCCAGGGACAGAAATGAAGGCACCATTGGGTCCATTCCAGATTCATATTATGCTCAACAAGTTCATTGCCAACAATATTTGTTTCAACCAAATAAAATATGAAATAAATTCTAAAATGAAACATGAAATATAAACTGAATTAACAAGAAGACATCATAATCTTTTTCATGTGCTGCTCTCCTTTCCTCTCTCCACACCCCACAACACCACCCACCCCCCCGCCAAAAAAAAAAAAAAAACAATATGATGAACCAATAGCAACAAAAAAAAACCCATTTGTGGAGAAAAATGGTACTCTCCAGCAGTTCTTACATGGGCTAGATTATATATGTATTCTTTTTCATAATGTGTTTTATACCCATGTACAAACCCCCATGATTCCCAAGCTCAAAAGAACTGTGAAAGGTACCTGATTCTCATCATTTAAGGATAAGGAAACAGTCTTTCACCTGTATAAAAGGTACCTGAAACTGAAATCATATGGCATCACTTGTACAAACTGTGAAAGAGGTCCTCTTCCCCTTCTCTCGAGGCACTTAACTGCTTCATTCCGGAGGTCATCAGGGAGTTGCAGACTGATCCAATCCAGAAATGATTCATAGTCCTTTGCAAAGTCGAGTAGATACCAATCCAACAGTTTCGGGATAATTAACTCGTTTGTTACTGAGATACCAACTGCTGCATATAGATAGTCTCTCTTTGCCACTTCCAACTCAGTTTCCACTTCAGATGCTGTGTACACCCTCACCTTCATATGACCAATTCCATGTTAGTAGAAGCATAAACATCATTTAAATTCAAAGACAATGGCTAAGGTGGCTTTGGAAATATTATTATGCGACAGTCATTGTTGGTTTCAAAATAAATTATCAGAAAGAGCTATTTGAAAATGAATCTCTGGTGAATAAAGGAGATGTCTTGTGCAAATAACAAATTTCATAATACATCTCCATTTTCATCAGATTGGAGGGCAGTTTCCTCTAGAATGTACTTTCTGGCCAGTTTCATTTCCCAATCAGCGAAGTGGGGATTCATAATTCAACACACCAAATTTTCAAGATCGTTAGATCATTATGTATGCAAGATGCTAGGTGGTTGGTTAACTGGTTAAAAGTCATGAGCTAGAAAACCCTTCAGGGTGCAATGGATTGCTGAATCTAATATTAGGTAGAACTTACAGCAGGAGAAGACCAGCTACCACAGGAGAGTGCAAACGTAACAGAAGGTTCGTACCACTCCAATCCAAATGTGCTGCGAGCCTTCATCTCATCATTTTTTGCAGCTTTTGAGCAGGTCTAGTAACAAGATAGAAAAAGGAAATCCATAATGCAATTCAAAATATACTTTTTATTGACAATGCAGTCCAGTTGATAAAGCTTAAGGTAGTGTTAACTTACATATTTCAAGTGGTAAGGCAGTCTCAAGATGAAATGCTCAATTGTGATTGCATTCAGCAAGCATCCTCCAACATTTAATCTTGCCTGAGGAACAAGAATTGAAAAGCAGTTGACAGTTTTTCAACATCATTACCACTGCCGTTCAAGATCGTCCATAAAGCATTATTGGAAAGACATCTGAATCTTCAAAGGGAAATAACTACTCTGTATCTTAATTACTCAGAAGCAAGAATTTTGTGAAGAAGAAGAAGAGCATGGTTATGGTGGAGTCGTACTAATAGTTATAGTTCCTAGAGTATGTGTTTAAACCAGTTTCAACATGAACTTTTGAGTTTTGCAGACTAGATCATTACCAGTATCATGAAATTCAAGTCTTAGCAAATATGATGTTGTGATATGTAAATATATATATGTCCATTTCCCTAATTCACATGCACTATAAGAGAAGAATAAAATAAAATACAAAAAGGTTTTGCAAGGTCATCCCGGATAACAACAAACAAGAATAATATGACAGACTTACCTTCTGCATTAGAGCTACAACCATTTCAGGATTCTCAGGCACTCCATGCTCCAAAAATGCCTGAAACACAAGTAGAATCATTACTCTTGCCTTGCTTCTCTATGGTAAATTGTCTAAGTCTAAATAATTTGCAGTAAGCCATAAAGCATCCATGGTAGTAGTAATTTCGATAAACTTATTTACGCTCAAAAGTATGAGCCAACTGTCTTTTCTTTTCTGCATTGCTTATTTTTAAACTTGAGGATGTCAGTGAGATTTCTTACATTCATCATGCAGGAATTGTATGTGTTTATCCAAAATGCAAGCTTCTGCTGATGGGTAAGACCCTCTAAGTTGACACAGGCAAGCTTCCCCAGCAGGACCCTAATTATTCAGAATGGAAAGGTAAATACAAATATTAGAAGTATTGAATTATAGGAAAAAACATAAAAATTACATTAGTCCAAAAATAACTGGAAGTATTAAATTGTAGGCAGAAACATAAAACTTACTTTAGTCTGTGGATCAGAAACAGTGCATTTGTTTTTCGGTTTATATCAACTGAACTAGCTTGAATGTCACAGAGATGCTTGTACGGCCCAATATTTCTTACTCCAAATTCCGAACAGATACCATAAGGATCCAAAAACTCAGCTTCTCCATTACTTTCATTAGAAGCAAATGCTAATGGAGGTGTGGTGGTATCTGATTCCACCACTTTTTCCTTCAATGCGCTCATTCTTAAGAAAATGCTGGACAAGCACTTCACAATATCCTCAGAGATTTTGTTTGGTTCGCTGTCAACTTCCGATACCCTTTCATCTAAAGAAGCACAAGAACTTTCTTGTGCTTGTTCCTTGTCAACTAATCTGCACTCTAGCTGGACAATTGACGGCGGTAATCAATTATACTATAAAAATGGCCATATCTGATTTTGACTGATAACTGAGTATACTAATAGATACCTGCAACTTCAGAGGAACACAAGACTTTTCTACTGGCTGATGCTTTATTGGAGATTTCTTAACTGGAGTCATAACTCTGGGAGACTTCTTATCTGGAGATTGCTTATTCTTCAATGAGATCATACATGTTTGATTCTCCTTTCCTTGCCGATCCTGCTCCAAAAGATGCAAAGATGAATTGAGTCTCTTCACAGCCTGTGTTCCATTCACAGGCCTGGTAGAACAATTCCCAGCACTATCAGAGACAGGGTCACCTGACAATAGCTTTCCACTCGAAGTACTTCGGGTATGAGAAGGAAGAGGTCTGGTTGCAGATGTTACCAAATTGATTTCATTTTGGGATACAGACTTCAATTGCTCCTGCCTGGAACTTCTAACACTGGATTGATCAATTACATCAACTGAATTTTCCACATGCCTCTTGCTGGATATGTAGACAGCTTCCTGATAAAGACCTTGCCTGAAATTCACAACCTGTTCTTCCAGCCGAACAACCTCCTCCTCCAGTACAGCAACTTCAGCAAGAAGCTCTAATGTCTATAACAAAGCAAATCACTTTCCACCATTAATCTCAAAATCAAAATTAAATATAATGTACAAATTTTCCAAATTAAATATCATATTGGCATGTTTTCGTGTTCAGTTTTTCTTATTATTTTCCAGTATCAATCCCATCCATGGCATTGACCCATCTCCATTACACAAGAAAAGTTGAAAGTAAATTATGAATTATACTAACATGTGGAGGCAGATAAGGAGGAAGACGAGGAAGAGCTCCTAAAGGTCTAGTAAATGCCCTCTCCAATGCTCTGTGAACATTCTCTTCATGCCTAAGCTTCTTCTTCAGCTTGTCTACCTGAAAAATTGAATGCCGAAATAATAAGAAATCAATCAGAAACAAAAGGAAATAATACTGAATGAAGATGAAATTGAGTACATCTTGTAGTAAGGCCATTTTCCTTTCTCTGCTTGACCTCCGGCGATTCATGGATGGTTTGTTAGTACCCACTAGTCGGCTTCCCTGGGTCTCCATCTTCTTCTCCTTCGAAAATTTTAAAGGAAGAAAAAAATTATAAGGAAAAGAAAAAGGTTACAACAAAATTAGACTCCGAAGAAATGAAACTATTCGTTTCTTAAGGGAGAGAAAGAAACGCAGAGATTTGGATCAAAAGTAGACAACTTTTTCGGTTCGGAAGGGATTTCACAATCAGTAAGAATGATCAGAAGGAAATAAAAGTCGTGTATTTTCTTTTCCAAAAGACAATAATATTTAAAAAAAACAAAAAAAAAAAACAATGTAACAGAAGGGAGAAATGAAAACTAGATTTTCAAGTGAATTTGGAATCCCAACAAGAGATGCTTCAAGCGTAAGCTTTCTCTTTCTCAAAATTTCCGGAAACTGAAACACCAGAGCCTCATTTTCCGGAGAAACAAACGGACCCATCTTGAAATTGGTGCGAAATGACATTACGAGAGAGCATACTTTCTCATGAACCAGAGGCGTTTTCATCGTCTGAAGAGCAGACCGGACTCTGGCATTCATCTCCTAGTTTCCTGTAAAACCAAAGAAAGATACAACAAAATTAACACCCAAAAAATCGATTATTTAAAATGATCTCAAAAACAGTAAGTAACAAGAAAAAAAAAGAAAAAGTTAAAGCTTAAAAAAAAGGAGCAGACCCTTTAGAGAGCGAGAGAGATTTTTTTTTCATTTCATAATTTTACAGAGCGGGAAACTTGAATGTAATGTTACACAGAGATACGAATGCCTGCATCTCTTCATCTCGATGTTGGTGACGCTACACAACAAAATCCCACACGCCAGAAGATGAAAAGAATCAGAAAACGACGAAGTTTCGAGCTATAACGTCATCCAAGGAAAACGTAACAGATGGTGAAGAACAACTGTTTTTTCTCTAATAATATATTGGAGAAGAGATAGCTTCAAACACAGTTTGTTTTTTTTCTTCCTTCTTTTTCAAGATTGGAATGAGAGAGAGAGAGGGTCTCACAATTGTTGTACACAAAAGAGCTTTTTCCGAGAGAAAGAGAGAGGAAGAAGTGGGGATGCGAGTGTGATCTGGCACTGAGGGCTGTCAGACGTATGCCGTTGTCCGGAAGGGGGAAGGGGGAAGGGGGAGGTGCACTTTTGCCCCTTCTGCCCGACTACATGCTCTCATCATCATCTAACGTGCGCTTCTTCCTACTTCATTTCCCTTTATTCACACGCTAATACACTACCACCACCCACATTGCCATTTTCTCTTCTTTTCTTCTCTTTTCCATCAAAATACCGAAATTTTGGAAAGGGATTCTCAAAGTCTCCGCTCTCTCCACCACACACTACTGGGTTATCTCTCAATCATGGCTTATCATTTTCATAGATGCCCACATACCAGTACTATAAGTATCCTGGGAAATTTTGTCCACATTCAATAGAATCAATCCTTCAAAATACAGTTGAAAAAGCAAAATTAATTTTCAACAAAAATGCTAAGTGAGAGTGTTTATAGAAGAGGCCTTCACGTGATACTTAGCAACTTCCGCAGTCCGCATCAACAACAATAAATGATAACTCCTTTATCTGCAAGAATCTGAAACATATTGATAAGCAGATCAGCCTTTTCGTTATACAAAATTAATTTTTCTAAGTCTTTTGTCCATAGGTTTTTACCCTGTAGTTTTGACATATAAGCAAACCAACATATGCTCATCAATGATGGAAGTTAAAGTATTATAATTTTTTAATATGATAATTGTTTAATAAGGATAAAAAAATTAAGCCAAGGCAAGTAGGACCATTGAGTCTTTATTTTATAAATTTAATTTATATTAGCTTTATCAATAGGACAAGGTGTGAGATGAATGAACATTTGGGATTTGAACTTGAATTTTTTTTAATCCACTTGAAACAAATAGACATCAATAACTTATTAGTATTACTGAAAGGCTTGGACAAAGAAAAAACAAATTCTGACTTCTTTGAGATACCGAAAAATGATCCAAGCCTGACAAGGTTTTGAACACTGGTGATTTTCAAGGGACATTGGACTGCATAGAGACAACCCATCAACCTGAGTCAACAATATATTTTTTTATTTCACATTTTTAATTAGTATTAGGAAATAAATAAATAAACCCATATTTTTCATGCGGTGATTTAGGGGGATATGGGGGCATGGATATCATATCATCATCCAGTACTGTTTCATTTTTGTTTCTTAATTTTTCATTTGCAACTTTAGATTTCAAGACTAAAAGTGAAGCATACGGTTGGAAGCAAGTAACAAGAAGAGAGATTTGTTGTGTTAAAGATCGGTAGAGATTAATTAATGAAAAGGTGGGCCTTGTGACATTCCCAATGCTTTTTCTATGATTATATTCTAAGGTTAGGTGAATGAATTTAAAGATAATCGCATTTTTTATTAGCAAGCACGTGATTTAGACACATTCATCTATCTATTCATTCATCCCCAGATCTACAAGTGGTTAATCTAACAGTCTTCAAACTCTGTCCCTCATGTTCTACCGACTCAATCAACATCATTCTGTATCCTTTTTGTCGGGCGAAAAGCAATTCAAATGACCCCAGCAAAAAAAGAAGAAAAAAAAAAATCTTTTACTTGATAAAAGTATTAATGTTTGAGATACAAATTGTATTAGTTTGTAAATTATGGGAAGGGGAGAAAAAAGAAATAGAGGTAGGAAGTGAGAGTGCCTAGCATATGAGGATAGAGACCCACCACCACCATGCATATGAGAGCACAGCTGTGATAATGGGGGTGGGGAAGTCATGCGTCATGCCACCCAAATCATGATCCCCCTTTCTATTCCTTTTTTTAGTTTCCTTATCATATTTCCACTATATTAACGTTTTTGTATCACGTCCATTAAAACAGACACTTTGTTGTTGTAGCCTTGTGGACTAAAAATCCAGCAGATTTATAAAAGATGGGCTCTCCCTAGTCCCAACCTTTTGAAGGAGGGTCACAATCATGGCACAGTATTAATATGGATTTACATAAAGTAGGAAATTATGAAAGCTTAACATAATAACTTCACTAAACAAAAACTGATTTATTTCATATAAGATGGACAAAACTCATCCAAGAATCATTTGATATGAAGCATGGTTGGTGTAGATTGTAGAGAGATAATCACAATGGAAAAAGAGTAAGGGACTGCTGATTCTACAAACCTTCCATTTTTCTATAGAGAAGTGGTCCCGCACCCGCAAAGCAAAAAGTAGAGACCCAGTAGAGTTTGGATTGTAATGGCCGAAGGGGCATAAGTATAACCACAGAGGCACATGCATAGAAAAGAAAGGCTTCCTGCATAGCTACCCCTCCCCCATTCCCTTCCAATGAGAAGCCACATTCGATCAATAGGGATCTAGCCTTGGGACTGGATGGCTCTGAGGCTATATATATATATATATATATATTGGTCTCACATTTTTTACTATTTCTTATATCATAAAGTCTAGTCTCTACAAAGTATAAGATATCTAATTACCATGCAAATTCAATAACAAACAGTAAAATAGATATGCATGTTTTATTTATCGATTTCAAATTATAAAAAAACCATCAAAGTCATAAGTATTAGGGTATATTTAGGGTTTCTTTTTATTGGCTTCATGCTATATATATATATATACCTCAACTCTCTCAATAATAATATCAGTTTTTTTTTTTTCTAAACGTGGTATAAGAGCACCAACTAAACAACAAAAAAAAACAAAACTAACCCTAGTCGTTGTCGTCATCGCCACCCATCATGATCTGATAACCCTGCCCGTGCCGTTTCAATGGCCGACGAGTCTTCTTCCACCACTGTCGTCATCCGATACCGCGAACGCTGACCGGGACACGCCTTAATTTAATTGCTCAATGTCAATGCTTAGGCACCGCTTAAAACTCATACCACGAATTATTCAACGCGAGAGCTCTAATTCACGCCTTCCCATTCGTGCATGATTTACTTCGGGCTTCATTGACGACTTGAAAAGCCGGCCCCTTCGGCACTAATAACCCTACCCAATGCTGCATCCCCCTCCCTAAATCTGAACCATATTCTCTAGCTCGGACAAGACTAATTACTTCTCAATGAAATTGTCAGTCCCAGATTTACACTCTAGCCAGTTTTTATCTCTATCGCCCCACATCCGTGGTCGCATGGACTACTCCTCGAAAAGACGTGATGTCTCTCCTCCTTAGCACGCATGTGCATCATGATCTACCGCTTAATCTTGCCGCCCTCGCAAGGTAATTGAACTATTACCGAGTATATGCAAGATGTCAAATATAATATTGACTCTCTTGCCCTTATGAATGTCTCGATTGACATTAATGAGCTCTCCATCCATGTCTTGAACGACCTTTGCCTAACCTACTCAAACATATCTCATGCCCTACAAGCTTGGACAACTCCAGTTACTTTTGAGGAATTGTTTGAGCAACTACTTAGTTACGAAGCCTAAATGAAAATTTTGGTTCCTTCAACATCACCCACCTCCACTCCTACCTTGGTTACTTCGTCTAGCCCTTCATCACATCGTTGGCTGAACAACCTTGGCGGACGTCACTATGGCTAATCTCACCGCCTCATGGCTCCCACCCGACACCCGTAACCCCTCACGATACGACACCACCCTCCTCCATTATCTTTGCGCATCCAAATTAACCCGACCTGTACCGAGCATAGTCGCACTCGAGTCAAATTTGTATATCCCGCACTCATTCGAACAAAGGCGACATTCATCCACCTCGACTCGGTAACTTTCCACTCAATCTACCCGAAGCCAGGCCCAACCTTATCGCACCCTATGCCCGACCTTTTGCACTCGACAATGTGGTATACTTGGTCCTTTCTCGCGACCCATGGTATAACTCATCTCCCTACACCTCCCCACACTCCTAAACATAATGGGTATTCTAAACGCCGACATCGCCATAGTATCAAAACGGGTCTCATGCTAATGCATTGGGCATCAATCTCTCTCACCTTCTGGCCGTATGCATTTGCTACGATTGTCTATTTATTAAATAGAATGCTTAAAGTTGGTCTTTCCCTTGGGTCCTCCTTTGAAAAGCTATTCAACAAAGGTCTTGACTCATCCAAACTTCGTGTCTTCGGCTGTTTGTGTTTTCCCTAGTTGCATCCTTATTATTCCCACAAACTCGATTCCATATCCAGTCATTGTGTCTTTCTTTGTTTTGACCCTACCCTCACAAATATATGTGTCCCGTCAGGTCTAATTTATGGAAAATGTATTCCCGTTCGACTCTCTCTCTCCCTCCGCCACACAAGTAATAGACACAACCTTTGTACTCCCCTTTTTATAGTTCCCCTCATTCGACTATCCGACTCTTCTCCCCCCTACCCATACTGTCGAGCTCACCTAAACTGCTCCCTTCATCACCAACACCTCACATGTCCTCCCGCCGAGTTGCCTCTCCCTTACCCATATCGCCGAGCTCACCCGAACTACTCCCTTCATCACTAACACCCCACCCATCCTCTCGCCAAGCTGCTTCTCCCCTACTCATACCGCCAGTCTCACCCAACCGCCTCCTTCATCAGCACCTCACCTATCCTCTCACAGCCACTCCTCTCCCTACCCATACCACCGAGCTCACCTAAATCAAGCTCCTTCATCACTAACACCCCACCTCGCCTTCACGACTCCATCCCCGAGCCCGCCTACACCATTTCAGCAAATTCTCCATATTTGCTTGTCGGTCTCACCCCTTCCCACCCTCACTTAGTCCCTCTCCCTCTCCCCCACTTAACCTTCATCCCATGCAAACCCTCTCTAAAAATGTTATCCTCAAACCTAGCACGAAATATGGCCTCACCACCCTCATTCCACCTGTCACTGAACTCTGCACTGTCGCCCGAGCTCTCTAGGATCCTAAGTGGGTTCAGGCAATGCAGGAAGAATATGACGCTCTCATTTGGAACAATACCTGGACTCTAGTTCCCCCAAGACTGGGTAAGAATTTAGTGGGCAACAAATGGGTGTTTCGCATCAAACAAAATCCCGACAGCACTATTGCATGGTATAAAGCTCGCCTTGTTGCTAAAGGCTTTCACCAACAGTCGAGCATTGATTTTCATGAGATTTTTAGTCCCGTGATAAATCTCATCACCGTCCATACTGTGCTTAGCATTGCACTCAATCACAAGTGTCTCCAACTTGATGTTAACAATGCCTTTCTTAATGGGCATCTTATGGAGGAGGTCTATATGGTGCATGTGAAATGTCCATTTTCTACATCATGTTTGTCTTTTACACAAGGCTATTTATGGGCTCAAACAAGCTCCACGGGCTTGGTACCAAGCGCTCCATACCTTCCTACTCAGGCTTGGCTTTGTCAAATCCCGTGTAGACTCGTCCCTCTTTGTTTACTCCCGCAATAATGCTCTCATCTATTTCCTGGTTTATATTGACGATTTGATTATTACAAGCAGTGACCCCTCCCTTGTCGACAATATTATCTGGCAACTTGATTCTAAATTCTCAACAAAGGATCTTGGGGTGTTATCTTTCTTCTGTGGAGTTAAGGTTTTGGCCACATTGACGAGTCTTCTACTATCTCAGTAAAAGTAAGTTATTGATCTTCTGAGCAAACATAACATGCTCGACTCCAAACCTGTCTTCACCCCTCTTGTCAGCCGCATTTCTCACCACTACAGATGGTTCTGTGACCCCAGAATGCCACCATACCGTCAAGGGTTGGTGGCCTCTAGCATCTCCGGATGACTCACCCAGATATTTCCTTTGTCGTGAATAAACTCTCATAGTTTATGCACGTGTCATCCAAGCACCATTGGGGAGCAGTCAAATGCCTACTTTGTTATCTTAATGGCATGAGATCCTTTGGTATTCGCTTCTGCGTACACTCGACATTGCACTAAGCTTCTCTAATGCAACCTGTCGGTAACCCGTGATGATCGTATCTACTCCGAGCTTTTCTTATTTTCCTACTGCTAATTCAATCTCCTGGGATTTCTATAAAGAACGACCGCTACTGCTTCCATCGAGTATTATGGTATCAGGTAATTACGTTGTTGCTACCGAATCAAGTAATGGGTGAAATCAATTGCTTAACTTTGCATCGCAATGTTGCCCACATTATGCTCGGACAACCTTGGTGCCACTTATCTCTCCGTTAATCTCGTCTTTCATTCTCGCAAGAAACATCTTACGATTGATTATTATTTTATTCGTGACCTGGTTCAGTCGTCCAATCTGCATGTTGTTTATGTCTCTGCTGATTACCAGCTTGTTGATGCTCTTATTAAACCTCTATCTCGATCTCGCATATTTTCCCTATATAACAAGATTTGTGTTATTTCTGGCACACCATCTTGAGGGGGCATATCAAAGTATATTTAGGATTTCCTTTTATTAACTTTATGCTATTATCTTTTGTTCTTATATTGGTATATATACAACTCAGATATAAGTTTCTTTCATAATAATAAGTAATACTCCAAATCCGGTTCTCTTTGGGAACTTGAAAATCTGCATAAATCTATAGCGACGACTCCTCAAATCAACAAAAGGTTGGATGGGACCTTCGGAGCTAGTACTAGGTCCCGTGGGGTTTTAACAACTTTGGGTTCCAATGTGAGTCCTGGGATCATATTGTTCATTGATCACGACACATGATCCCAGGACTCGACCATCAAAGGACACTCTCCCCATGTGAGCAATGCTTCCATTTTGTCTTTTCAAAAGAAAATTACAAAAACTAAAATTTATATAGGAGGCAATGGACTGTTTGTTCCTGTTTTTTATAATTGTTAATAGTTTTCAAAAACAATGAGAATAAATAAGGAAAATTAGTAAAACATATTTGGTTCATAGTTTTTTTATGTTCTAGAAAATATAGATAACACAAAAAAAATATTAAATTTAGAAAACAATAACAATTTTCTAGAACGCCAACAAAAATTTTGTTCTCTATGTTTTCAAAAATTGTTCTTAAAAATAGTTTGTAAAAACAAAAACCAAATATGCCCAATATTTTTCCCAGGATCCAAACGGAAGCTTGAGAATAAAAGAAGGGGAAGATAAAGTTTTGGATTAAAATACTATTTATCAAAAAAAAAATTACAAAAATAGTTTATATTTGAAACTATCACCAATCTAACATTTCGTCACGTGAAAGGACAACAAAAAGATACCTGTCAAGGCTGGTTCAAACAACGACCTTTTCATTTAAAAATTAAATGTCATATTCAACAGCCACTACCATCTAAAAAAATTAAACAAGCCGTCAGCTCTTAACAATGACTTTATCATTTAAAAAAAAATTAAAATGCCAAATTTATATTAAATTATAAATATTGATTGTAAAGAATATGTTTGATATCTAAAATTATAACTTTCCCAAATCTATGCAGCTTTTAGTATAAATAATCTTTTTAGTTTAAATAATTTATCTAAAAAAATCTAATTTTTCACATTTGTTGAATCAATAAAAAATCAAATACAAATTATTAAAATTAATGATATCTCGCTTAATTCACCTATTGGTACTATTTTTGTGTTTGGGAAGATTTACTGTAATAGTGATAATAATAATTATTCTGAAAATAATAAAATTAAGGTGACAGTAATCCTTTAAAAATCTGAAATAAATGTCACTTTAATTTTATTATTATTATTATTATCTTTAAAATATTTAAAATAAAAAATTATTTAAATATTTTTTTTTTGACATCAAATTATTTAAAAATTATTGAAACGATAATAATGAAGTGATAAGATTTGATAAATTAATGGGTTTGAACAAAGATTTGATAAATTAATATTTAAAATATATATATTTACTATTTGATATTAAAAACAATATTATTTATCAATACAAATTAGCACACAAGTTATTTACTAATTTAAATATATTTGTAAATATTTTTAAATTTTCACAACAAGCACATTCAAGATAGCCTTAAATCCCAAATAAATCTGCAAGTTTTATTTTAAAATACTTGTAAGTTTTATTTTTATTTCACAAGTTGTATCCAATTGTGTATTATCATTTTAAAATACAAAATCATAGAACGTTCAATGGATTTTTGCATGAAGCTCGATTATGACCTGAAAGTTTGCACCGAGAACAAGAATATATATAAATCATCACCCAAATGCATCCAAATTATAACCAATTCGGTAAACAATAAACTCTGATTTCATATATAAACCAAATCATATAAATATATAAAAAATTGTATACAAATATCAATATATACAAATATCAACATATATCAATGGGTCCCACAAGATGGAGTCTTTATATTTCTCTTAGGACGGCGCCTAGAATACACAACTAGTTGATCTATAGGGTCCTGTGCAATCTCAAATGGAGCTAATGGAGCTGATGGATGAAGTACTCGACGTGTACCTAGGTGGAAGTGCACCCAACTTTGATACAAGGTCAGTCATGGTCTCATTGGTCTCATCGATATGAGGCAATGTAGGAGAGGTAAGTCGGGAGATGACAAGTGATATTACCATCAAGTGGAAGTCATTCCCGCAACTTCTGAGATGGTAAAGATGTGGATCCTGTCGGGGGATGGGTGATAATGGTGGAACAAACACATGTGAGCTGAAGTCCTTAACCGATGTAAGTTTGTGAGGGTATAAAAGCATAAAGCACTGCACAAAGATGGGGGCATCAAGCATCGGGTGCAAACATGAGCCAAAGATAATGGTGGCAATGTTGGCTTAGGTGTGACTTCCCTCACCATCTCGATCATAACCTCGCCAACCATGTCGACTACTACCTCGCCCACCATCACGATCACGACCTAGCCGATCAACTCTCCCTTTACCTCGAATGGGTTAAATACAAATTGGAGTGGATGACACCAAAGGTCTAATGGATAGTCCACGTGAAGTAGATGCCTCTAGCGTTGTGATGCTACACTCCAATATGGTGTAACACTGATCTAGCAATATGATGTAAGTCGTAGACCAATCCTGTGATAGCTCCACAGGATCAACTAGCTATGTCAGCCAAGGTAGAGATCTAAAATAACCACCTAAACAATTATAAATACATAATCTATTGATTCAAATTTGAAAAAAAAAAAAAACTTTAGAATCACATGACTCTAACTTACAAAAATCTGAGTAGTACCGGCTATAGTATGGTACCTCATATCATCCTTATGGAGTGGTGGTGTCATAAAACGCCGTGTAATACGACGATACCACTATATATATGGATCATGGAAGTCTATAATGCCCACCATAGGGTTGCAGTGATGATACTACCCATATGCCAACTGATGAGTGCCCAAAACACTCAACATATACCGTGTTTGATCATGTTTTCGGTCTATTTTACTTAGTAATAAGTGTGTTTATTGTCTTATATATGATACTCGATTTCTTGTGCATTTGAGGTGAAAAAGGTGGCATTTGGAAGCTATGTGGAGATTTGAATAAGGAGATTGGAGGAGAGCTCAGCCTCAACGTCGCGACGTTCCAACGTTGCGACTTCCTAACATCGCAACGTCCCAACATTACGACGTTGAGGTCGTATGATGTGCACAATATGTGTTAAGATCTAACCAAAATTAGAACCAAGGTCAGTGTAAGGGTAACATCTATCAGAATCAGAACCAGAACCAAGGCTGGTAGAATAATCAGAATAATCAGAATAGCATGCCACCTCCTCAAGTAAGCAAACCGCCAGTAAAGAAAAAAGTAGATTTGGAAGAAGCACTAGCTCAAATGCTTACTTTCCATACAACCTTTATGAATGAAACAAAGGCAACTATGCAAAATCAGTCAACCTAGCTAAATAATCAGGCAGCATAGTTGAGAAACCTGGAGGTGCAAATGGGCCAAATGGCCAATCTATTGACTAAGAGGCAACAAAATTCTTTACCAAACAATTCAAAGATAAACCCGAGAGGTGAAGGTAAGGAACATGTTAAGGCTATCACCTTAAGAAGTGGTAGAGAGCTAGCTATATTGGGGCAACCACCAGTAGAAGGAGAAGTGGAAACTGAGATGGTAGACCAGTTCAACCCGAAAGATCAGATGCAAGGGGGAGCAGCTCCAAGAGGAGAAGTCAGTAGAGAGATCAGATGAGAGGAAATAGATTGAGAAACAGGTAGTTACAATTGAACCCTCTACACCAGTCCCATATCCCAGCGTTTGAGGAAGAATTAACTAGATAAGTAGTTTACCAAATTCATGGAAGTGTTTAAGAAACTGCATATCAACATTTTGTTCACAAATGCATTATAATAGATGCCTAGCTATGTCAAATTTATCAAAGATAATTGGCCCAGAAAGAAGGTTATCGACTTGAGACAAGAACTTTATCGAGGAGGCAAGCATATACTGTGAGAAAATTGCCCTTGTAAGTCAAGGATCCAAATTTTTTAACAATCCCATGTAAGATAGGGAACTCGATCTTTGAGAGAGCCCTATGTGACTTGGGAGCCAGTATTAACCTCATGCCTTTATCCATTTTTAGACGGTTGGGATTAGGTGAAGTTAGACCCACGACGGTCACCCTGCAGCTGGCGGATAGATCTGAAACATCCTCAAGGAGTGATAGAAGATGTGCTAGTAAAGGTAGACAAGTTTATCTTCCCAGTTGATTTCATAGTGTTGGACATGGAGCAAGATAAAGAGATACCCATTATGTTAGGCCCCTAACCTCGCCTAGGCGACTAAGGCGAACTCCAGATCGAGACTTTACTTGCTTTTTCAGATATTGGTAGGTCCAAGTCTTATAATCGAAACAACATATATCATATACAAAGAGAAGGCAAAAATAAAACTACCACCGTAGTGGAGCTTACAGAGTCAATTACATACAATTCCCGAGTCCCATTTACATATACATATACAAAAAAATGCATATTTACATTTGATAAATCGTAGCGCAAAACCTACAGCGATGGACCCTATATGTGCCGGCCTAACAAGATGCTAAAATCGCAAACGTCCCTCCTTCAGACTTACATGATTAAAACCTCGCGCTAACACACGAGGAAACATATGACTAATACTCATTTACAAAGAAGTTATATAGCAAGAATGTATATACGAGTAGATATCATCATTTCGCGATGGATTCATAACAAACTTATACACATACTTCACTTATAGCAATTTTATACTTGTTCGCATCTCCCGTAGGAGTTATAGAGCTTATACTTGCACGAGGTCTGTGAGGTGCTACAAAACTTATACTTGTACAGAGGTATCAGAGGTACTACAGTAACGTAACTATATACACATTTTACTCTTATTCATTCAAAGTTCTTATCATATAATCAATAATTTTCACCTAGACTTAATAAGAAATGAGTAGGACACAGCACAATAAGTACAAAAACTTGTTAAAGTGACCAAAAGACATATACAAATTTATGACGTTATTACCAAAGGACTATTATCTAACCTTTGAATCTGCCAAAACTTGTTAAGGAGACCAAATGATGCTAGCGTGGAAAATACGTCAAGGGAGTGAATGTGGTAAATAATCCTCAAAACTCGATTTGAAACAAGTAAGTATACTCAAAAACTAAAATGAAAAGTATTACCAACACTCAACAACTTTCCGCAAGTGCACGGGTCATACAGCACAAAGTGGACTCTAGATCTCGGAGCATCGCACCACGAGATCGAGGTTCTCTCTAATTGGAATTTGACTCTGACATAAGGGCTCTTCACTATTTAGGCGTACTCAAGTAGGATGTCGAATAAAATCAATTTAATTGAAACAAAAAAATGATTTAAAACTAATCCTAAAAATCTACTAAATAAACAACTACTAATTCTAAAAGGTATGAAGAGAGTCACTGTGACGGGATAATTATTTACAAAATGCTTGCATTTCCTTGAAAGTGCAACATTTGTGAGTTGAATAGTCGGGATTTGTCCAAGAGCAATGTAAGATAGCTTGATTTCTTCCATACACCATACATTTCACTTAGTTAGAGATCCATATTCATTTTCGTGACAAATGGGTCTTAATATCTACTTGTAAAATTTGGCACTCTTTAAGAATTGATTGTTTTTCAATACTTCACAACCATTTCTTAGGACTCCAAGAATTCTCGCTTCTACAGACAGATAATGCAGTTTTCTCCAATGTAATCGTATCTCGCCTTCAAATCTAATAAAATTTTACCTTGATCGATCTTTGCTAACACGGGATCAAGATCCTTCTATCGATTATGAGAAACTCTGATCAACTAAATTGATACATCATCTAATTAATCCTCACACCATGAGTAAATTAGTGATCTATCAAAGTAATTTTTCGTGAGTTCATTAGTTCCAAGATATTAGTCTAGCATACCCCTAAGTTACCGCTCTTTACTCTCGTGACCCCATCTCCTGTGGTCACCTCAGAGGGCTCTCCTGAAATCGCAGCAAAGATACAAAATTTCAGGCATAAGCTACTAATATTCCGAATACCCATTATATTTAACTATACTAATTATATAAATTCATTAAACCTACAAAATAACCGAAAAATCATAAATCAATGTTCAACAATTAATCCCCAACCCTAGAGGGGTTGAATGTTCCATTATTGGATTTCAATCATCATTAATCAAACAAAAGTAAGAAACGAAGAAAGAAATCAAGAGAAAGAAGAGAAAAACCCAGATTCAGCTTAAATCTTCACCCCAATGAAATAAATTGAATATCCGAGTACAACACCAAAATCTCTTCAATAGAAATAAAATCTGTTTAAACTATTCTAAGATCTATTAAAAATGTAACTGCGCAGCAAAAACTAAGAAAATGAGCGCCAGAGAGAGAAAACCCATGAGAGAGAGAGAAAATCCAGATTTTTAGCTTCAATCTTGTCCGAACCTTAGTGAAATCTGAATCTCTATTATACAAAGACCAAAATATCTTCAATAGAAACAAAATCATTCTAAACTCCATTCCTCAAATCTAAAAATCAAAATCTACAAAAATGGAAAATGGGCAGTCTAGAGAGAGAAACCCATGATAGAGGCTCTCCAATCTTCCCGCCTGCCTTTACCAAAATGCAGTATATATATGGTCCTAGGGGCGAATGGGCTTGAAATTAGGTCAAAAAACTCCAATTTTCTCGGCCTTTTTCAAAGTTGTTGCGCCGCTTCCGGTCGCGACACGTGTCTTCCGTCGCGACACCATTCCTCGCTCACGCTGACATCGGTCACGACATATTCTCCTGTCGCGACATCGGTCACGACATACTCTCCTCGTCGCGGATACCTCCGTCGCTGACAAATTTTCTCGACAAAGAATCGTTTTTCTTCTCTAATTTGCTCAGGCCATAATTTCTTCGCTTTTTAACTCGGATTTGGGCGTGTGAGTACTCGTTGGAAAGCTCTTTGAATGTAGAATGCAGCCATGAGGGAATTTGAACCATTTGATGTTCCAGATGGTACAGAAAAATTAATCTTCCCAGTAGTGCGCTGTGAGACTCTCGGTTGACTCTTCTTTTGGAAATATATTGCTTATTTCTTGCCAAATCACTTGCTTTTCATCAATAATCCTACAAAACCAAGTTTAGAGGAAATTTTATGAGTTTTACATGAATATGGATATAAAATGCATAAAATAACATGTGAAATGAACTCAAACATAGATGAGTTTTGCACTCAAACACCCTAAATCTTGAAGTTCTCATGGTCCTCTGCCAGTGAAAAGAAAGAAGCTGTTTGTCCTCAAGCAATGGAAGAGAAGAGTTCATTTCACCCTTTTATTTAACCAAAACCGAGTAATCAAGCTGCAAGGGGTATGTGATATGTGTCTATGAATCACCCTTACAAGGAATATAGAAAATAATACTCATGATAATTTATTCATTTTAATAGTGAATTAATCTCATAATACAAATTTAGATCATGGTTCTCACTAGTGTGTGTGTGTGTACTCCTCATCCAAACAATTGCAAGCTAGATGAGCTTATGAGACTGAGATAAGTATGTGGATCTCCTAAGATAATTTATTTAGGTTCCATAGGCTTGTTGTTCTTATCACTCTCCAATAATGTAGGCACACACAACTCTCAAGATCAAGTAGGTCTCTATAAGCTTGTAATGTAAGGCTTGGGTAAGGGGTAGTTGAGTAGTCATTTTAGGCTAAAACTTACCCAAACATACATATTTTTCTCGCATTAATGTATCTTACTCCATCCCGATTCTACCATCAACATAATGACACACTCCTCAAACATCCCAAAAATCAAGCAGCCGCATCCTTCCATACTCCTCTATCACTTTTCTGCACAAATTCTGCATTCTTTCAACAAACACCAAGAAGCCTTTTTTCTTTAAGATACAGTTATTAGAGAAAATGTCAAAACCCTTGCTTTCTACCAACCTTTAGCGAGCTTTTTAAATCAATAGCTCCCAAAACCAATCGCCTTAGGGTATTAGGGTGCTGAGACACCCCCAGATTTCCATTGCTTCTAGTGGAAGGAAGGCTACGCAGGCTAGACTCACTTTCCCTTGACTTTTCATTGTATTTTTGCTTCTTTACACTTGATATTTTTCTGTTTTTTTTTTTTTGACAACTTCCTTTGATTTTCAACCCTAACTCATTAATCCAATTTGGGAGTTATTTTTCGAAAAATAACTCCCCAAAATCCTCTGCTTCTTCTACCACATCTCAATTATGTTCAAATCCTCATGTTATGGGTGAGTTTGGTTCTTTATTGAGGATAGTGGTGTATAGGAAGGTTATTGGCTTCAAATCCTGGTTTTTTTTTTTAAATGTAATTTTGGCTCTTTGGCTCAACGTCTGGTACTAGAGGAATATGCATATGCATATTAATAGTATAGCCTGAAAGGCACAATCTTTCCAAGGATGGCCTATATCATTTCTCAATTGTTGTGTTGCCTAGGATTTCAGCTCATGTATACATAGGAACAACAAGTTCTAGAACCTATGGAGATCAAAATTAGATGGATTCTCATAAACCTTCTTTAACCCAAGCAGAAACTGCTTTTCAAGGGTACTTAGTGACTAAGTCATGGATTTTGAGAAACCAATGACTAAATAGCCTATTAAATAGATAACTCATTAAGCATTGTCCTATTATCTCTAATATTATCCATATGCCAAGGGTTCATTTATGGTCCTTATTGACATCACAACAACTCCTAAGCAAAACTCAATTAACTCAATAAACTCTAACTAAAAACATACCAACTAAGATGTTAGGAAGCATCAAACAAAGTCATTATCCGTAAAGACCAGAAAATTTCCATCCTCAAAGTTGTCATTTGCAACATGTGGGGTGTGACATGATAAACTAACCAAAAATAAACACCCCAAACTTTGAGATGAACATTGTCCTAAATGTCTAGCAATGAGCAAAAGGAAGCAATAAAGTAAAAGGGTAATAAAGAGAGTTGGGAAAGCTGAACTCCCTTTGTAGTCTCACAATTCTCGAATAGGAACCTTTGATGATTTTCAGACATTGACATTGGTGTACTACCCCTGATACACTCTTTGCTTCTTGGAGCCAAGGAAAGTGGCTTTGGTATTTTCTCAAACACTTGGTGTGCACCAACTTCCTTCACCTCAAATGAGTGAGTTTTGATTCTTCAAAACCTCCTTCAATACATAAAATCACTCCACAATCAATGATCCACAAATAATCCAAAACAAACAACTAAGCACAAAATTTTCTTCCATTGTAACTCCTCTTGATGCTTTTGAATGATGATGAAATTGGGGTTCAACAAAGGTAAGTTTGTGGGTTTGTGATGGGTTTTAAAGCTTAAGATGATGGAGATGGATCGGGGATAATGTGATTTCAGATTCGAGTGGGATGAGATGAATTTGAAAGTGGTTAGAAATTACAAGGGTTGGAGGGAAAGAGTATGGCAAGATAGAGTATAAAGTAGGAAGAAGAAAATGGGTTTTAGCGGTTAAAGCTCGCTTTTTCATGATCAGGCCGCCGGTCACGTCAAGAATTTGCTCAAAGACTTCGCTTTTATCCAACTTGTTATACTCATATCTCTCATTTTAGCTCGAATTTGATGTGTGTAAGGACTCGTTGAAATTCTTTCAATGTGTATCGTGCTTATGGGCTGAGGTGAACCATTTGAGCCTCAATCAATGCTACAGAAAAATCAGAATGTTCAATGCTGCTGTCCAGTGTGTGATGATTTCTGACTCCTTAGGTTCTCTTGCTTTGTCTCTTGCCCATATCACTTGCTATCCTTCAAAAGTCCTTCATGCTTATATATTCTCTCAAAATTCCTCCAATAGAAACTCCTTAATTTCATTCATTCTGAACTCATCTCTTGTCTTCAATTCTCCCTCAAGCATGATCATGAACCTTTCCAACTTTATATTTCGGGCCTCACTTGGTTCTTTCACCTCAAAACCTCGAAATTTGATGAACATCTCCACTCCATTTTTTTTCACACTTCAAGCACTATAATTACATCAACCACTTTCCAACTTCTCGCTTTGCTCTTGCAACCAGTCACGACAAATACGCTGAGCTTCAAACTTATCTTATTCTAAAAAACACTAACAACAAAAAGTTAAAACACCGCCGGAATTTTCATCCCAACAAAGAAAAAACAAGAACAAATAAAATAACTAAAAAT
The DNA here is from genome assembly GCA_016808115.1 of Tetrastigma voinierianum. NCBI lineage: Eukaryota > Viridiplantae > Streptophyta > Magnoliopsida > Vitales > Vitaceae > Tetrastigma > Tetrastigma voinierianum. Next base: position 297,472 of record JAEQBH010003125.1, on the reverse strand, counting down.
ATATAAAAAAAGAAAAGTGAGTGGATAGAATCCTTATTACTTAGCTTAGGTTGCTTCCCAAGAAGATGCTCCGTTTTTAGAGTCCAACTAGACTCATTGGAAAAGTATTAGTGCTTCCATTTGACCAATCATCCATCTTGGACAGCACTTCCTCTTCATAACCATTCAAATTTTCAAGGATGTTTTCTTCGTACTGAAGAGGGAAAGAAACTCAAATCCCCTTTAATTATGGCTGGTGGTTCAGCCACAATTTCTTCAAAAATGTCCCTATGTGATAGATGTAAACACACTATGCTTAAGGACTGCTTCAAACTTGCGGCTCCTTTTGATCAAGCAAGCCGTTAATTTTCTACATGGCTCTTTCTTGCTCACAAAGGTAATGGCTGGTGAAGATCAACTTTGCTTCTCCTCACCCACAAGCGCGAGCCCCTCGTTGATGTCAATCCATGTCGGGCTTCTGGAGGCAGCGGTCTCCCTTAGTATATGAGAATCTTTGTAGATCCCCTTCAATGCCCCAAGTCACAAAATCGATGGGGAAAGTGAATGTGTCAATCTTCACCAAAATATTTTCAATAGCCATTACTTGACTTTCCTCTTCAAATTTCAGTTTATCCACTAATGGCTCTTCATCCTCTAAGCGTTTAGGAGTGTCTTGTTCTCAATTTCCAGCTCATTTTCACCTTCTTCCACGCATTTCGATATGAAATTTCGCACATCGCTTCAAATGAGCATCCATGCATTCAATGATTTTTCAGCATTACTAGGAGAGGTCCTAGAAAAATTGATCCTGAATGCTTCGACTAAGTGTCCAATTTGACCTTTCTATTTTTCAATCTAGCACTAGTGTTGACTTGAAGGTATGTAAATTTGGGGAATTTATGCTCAGTGAAGACTACTCATCTTCTCTTGCTCTCATCAATGTTTCCAGAAATTCGCTCCTTAAGAAACAACTCTTTTTCTTTTTGAAATGTGGGGTTGAGCCCTTGATAAGGCAATAATTTGTTCCATGAGTGGGTCATTCGAATTTTGATTCAAATGATGAATAAGGAAGTCAAGCTGGGCTTCTACGTGGAGGCAATTCCATCTTCACTGAATATTCCTCCATGAGTACCTACAAATGTTAGAAGAAAACAAAAGAAAATAAAGTACAAAAATACTAATAGTAAAAAAATAAAATAAAAAAATAAAAAAAAAACCTAAGAAACAACCTACAACCAAAATAAAAAAATTGCCTAAATTAGCAAATCACCCGCTCTTTCAAAATGTCAACTTCCCAATGAGAGAAAGGAACTGCACGCACGACTTTGCAGAATCTCGCCAAAACTTGTTAAAGTGACAAAAAGACATATACAAATTTATGACGTTATTACCAAATGACTATTGTCTAATCCCTAATCTGCCAAAACTTGTTATGAGACCAAATGATGTCAGATAAAATACAACACCAAGGATGTAATGGTAAATACTCAAAACCGATTTGAAAGAAAAGTAAGTATACTCAAAAACCGAAATGAAAAGTATTACCAACACTCAACACCTTCCAGCGCACGGGTCATACAAGTAATAAAGCGGACTCAGAGTCCCGATATCGTACTCCATGAGGATTGGAGTGTTTTCTAATTGGAATTTGATCACCCTGGACATAAGGGCTCTTCACTATTTAGGCGACTCAAGTAGATGTCGAATAAAATCAATTTAATTCAGAAACAAAAATGATTTAAAACTAATCCCCTAAAAATCTACCAAATAAACAACTACTTAATTTAAAAGGTACGTAAGAGAGTCACTGTGGATGGGGATAATTATTTACAAAACAGCTTTGCATTTCCTTGAAAGTGCAACATTTGTGAGTTGAATGCCGATTTGTCCAAGAGCAATGTAGTATAGCTTGGATTTCTCCATGCACTATACATTTCACTAGTTAGAGATCCTATATTCTTTCAGGGACAAATGGGTCTAAATAGCTACTTGTAAAATTTGGCACTCTTAAGATTTGATTGTTTTTCTTCTTTTCAATACTACACCATTTTCAGGATCAAGAATTTCGTCTACAGACGGATAATGCAAGCCTCTCCAATGTAATTGGTATCTCGCCCTTCAAATCTAATGGTAATTTTCTATCTCCTTGATCAGATCTACTAACACGGGATCAAGATCCTTTCATCGTACTAAGGAGAAACTCCTCTGACAACTAAATCGACATCATCTAATTAATCACACCATGAGTAAATTAGTGATCTATCAGTAATTTTTCGTAGTTCATTAGCCCAAGATATTAGTCTAGCATACTCTCAAGTTACCGCTCTTTACTCCCTCGTGAATCTCCATCTCTGTGTCACCGTAGTGCTCGAAATCAGCAAAGATATGCTCTTGTGGGTACAAGCTACTAATATTCGAACAATTCATTATATGAACTATACTAATTATAAATTCGGCCAAACCCACAAAATAACTGAAAATCCTGCAAATCTGAATGTTCAATACTAATCCCCAACCCTAGAGGGTGTTTAATGTTCCACATCGGATTAAAATCATCAATAATCAAACAAAAAGTAAGAAAATGAAGAAAGAAATCAAGAGAAAGAAGAGAAAACCCTGCATTTGAGCTTAAATTCACCACGCAAATAAATTCTGAATATCCGAAAGTACAAAGACCAAAATCTCTTCAATGGAAATAAAAATCTGCTCCAAACTATTCTAAGATCTATTAAAAATAAAAATCGCACAAAACTAAGAAAATGAGCAATTTAGAGAGAGAAAACCCCGAGTAGAGAGAAAAAATCCGCATTTTTAGCTTCAATCTTGTCCGAACCTTAGTGAAACTGACCCTATTATACAAGATTTAAATATCTTCAATAGAAACAAAAATCGCTCTAAAACTCGCTCTCAAATCTAAAAAATCAAAATCTGCGTAAAAAATGGAAAATGGGCAATTTAGAGAGAAACCCCATGAGAGAGGCTTCAATCTCCCGCCGCCTTACCTAAAAACGAGTATATATGGTCCTGGGGTGAAATGGGCTGAAATTAGGTCAAAACTCACTCTCGGCCTTTTTCGTGCGTTGTTGCAGCTGTTTCTAGTCGCGATACGTCTTCTCGTCGCGACACCACTCCCGTCGCGACATCGGTCACGACATACCTCCCTCGCCGCGACACGGCCACGACATACTCCCCGCCGCTACACGGTCACGACATACTTCCTCGCCGCGACATCCGTCAATGCATATTACTCTCCCGTCGCGACATACTCTCCGTCGCGACAAATTTTTCTCGACAAGAACTGGTTTTTCTTCTCTCTAACTTGCTCGGGCCATAACTTCTTCATTTTAATCTGATTTGGCGTGTGAGTACTGCTGAAAGTTTGAATGTAGAATGCAAATGATGGTGAATTTGAACCATTTGATGTTCCAGATGGTACAGAAAATTAATCTTCCCAGTAGTGCGCCGTGAGACTCCTAGCTGACTCTCTTCTTTGGAAATATATTGCTCATTTCTTGCCAAATCACTTGCTTTTCATCAATAATCCTACAAAAACCACAAGTTTAGAGGAAATTTTATGAGTTTTACATGAATATGGATATAAAATGCACAAAATAACATGTGAAATGAATCAAAACATAGATGAGTTTTGCACTCATCGCACTCCAAAGGCACAGACAAGATCGAGGTGTCGTGAGCACAAAGCAGGAGTGTTGAAGCACTGACAGAGAGGTCACACACTAATCGTGAGAGTAATTCAAGTATTAAGTGTGTCGCAGGCACTAATCAGAGTACCGGTACTACAAATGTGCCGGCATCTACAGAGAGTGTCATCGCATCAATCAGAGTAATCGGGTACTATACGCGGCTCGCCCCACGTAACAGAGGTGGCGCTTTCATATTATTCAACATCCGGCCTTGCGCGAATTCTACAATTCGCAAGTGTTCAGGAACTTAGTATCTTATCATATGGGCAAGACATTAAGTTTGCCGCTTCACCGAGGCGGCAAGGTATGGTCTAATTTTTCCTTTACCTTACAAACATGAATGGACCCTTCCATACACTTATAGGGTCCTTATTAGTCCAATAGACAAGTCCTCGGAATAACAGAATATCAAAACATGACAAAACACCAAAATTTTCCATGCTATGAACAGTGCTACGCCACGGCATAGCACTGCTACTCTGCGGCATAGTCCTTCGTCGAGGCGTACCCGAGGCTAGCCAAATCCTTCCTTTCCTCAAACATATTTACCATGATGGCTACGCCTCAGCGTAGGCCTACGCCTGATCCCTACTCCGCAACGTAGGACCCCGTAATTTGCCCAAATTTTCATGATTTCATCCCTTTTTCTAGAAAACCAACCAAAAACTAAAGAATACTCATATACTCTCCAGAAAAACATCTTCCAAGTGTGTTCTAACCTGGAACTAAACCAAACATAGAGATTAAATAGGGTTTTTTCAAACCCTAACTCAATTACTTGTAAGTTAGGTTAACTTCCTAAACACTCCAAACATGTATCCATACATCATAAACCAAAAATCCATACTCAAAGGGAGGATTCCATACTCATCTTATACAAACTAGGGTTTTACCAACCCCACTCTCAACAAATCTAGGGTTAGGATAATTTCCCAACTAAACCCTAGAAATGGAACTACTAACATCCATACAAACACTTCCATACAAGCTCCATAAACAAAAAGTGTCCATACAAAACCATAGTATTCCATACCTTTCTTCTCTTCTTCCTCTTCTTATTATCTTCTTCTTCTCTTCTCTTCTCTTCTTCACTCTACGTTTTGCTCTCCCCAAAATAAGAGACCAACTTGGTCCTATCCCATTTTGTTCAAATTTTCCTTTTATTGCACCACAACTATTGCTATTTCTATAATAGCATATCACCTTCTTATATTATGAATTTTGTGTCTTGTTTTGACAAATTCCGCATTTATCCTTGTATCGTGTACAAATTCCGGGTTTCTTAGTTTTCATGTTTTGAATTTTAAATTACGAAAAATTCAAATTATACCTACAAAATACCCTAAACATGCTGAAAACGACTAAGATATATTTCGAGGTGTTACACATTATACTGGGTAGGCCATTTCTAGCGACTGGCAGGGCTATGATTGATGTGTAGAAGGGAGAACTGAAACTAAGAGTGCGTGACGAAGGAGGCCGATCTGGGCAGTATTTGATGGCATGAGGCATCCACAAGAGCGATGCATGTTTTATGATGTGAGGCAGAGGCTATAGTGTTCAACCAAAGTTGTTCGATCAACCCTTTCGAGACTAGCCTGTGTAATGCCAGGAGGAACTAAGGAAGAGGTCGAAGAGTATGTATGGATGGACTCCTTTGTTGTAACGTATGAAGTATTATGAGTCAGCTTCTCGGGAGAGGAACACCTTAAAAACTCAAAGGGTTTTCGACGAGCGACCACCACAGTTGGAGCAAAAGCCACTACCTAGTCACTTAAGGTATGCTTATCTAGGGGAATCCTCAACCTTACCAGTTATCATATCAGCATCTCTGATAGCAATGGAAGAACATATGATTTTGAGAGTGCTTCGAGATCACAAGGATGCTATCGGGTGGTCTCTACACTTGAAGGATCACTTCTCTGTGTGTATGCATCAGATCCTATTAGAGGATGGGCACAAACCTTCAGTGGAGGCTCAGAAGAGACTCAACCCGACAATGAAGGAAGTGGTAAGAAAAGAGGTATTGAAGTGGTTAGATGCAGGAGTGATCTACCCCATCTCAAAATGCTTACGCGGGTAAGCCTTAATACAAGTCAGTTCCAAAAAGGGAGGGACCACAAAGGATAAGGACTCCAGAATACCATCACTTCCTTCTCAACAGCTATAGGGTGAGAATCTACATGATCACCGAAGTTGAACAAGGTAACCGTGAAAAGATCATTTCCACTTCCGCTTCTAGATCGATGCTAAACCGTCAAGGTGGTACGAGTATTATTGTTTCTCGATCGGGTATTCGAGCCATAATCGTGATCACTATATCAATGAGTGACCAAGAGAAAACAACATTCACATGCCTGCAGGTACATTTGCTTAGGCAAATGCCTGGGTTGGTGTAACGCACCGCATATTTCGGTTGCATGATGACAATATTCTCAGACATGGTCGAGAATGCAATTGAGGTATCCATGGATGATTTCTCTATGCTAGGGAAGTCCTTTGATAATTGTCTGGAGAACCTGAGACAGGCACTGATAAGATGTGAGGAAACTAACCTTGCGGCCGACCTGCAAAGTGCCACTTCATGGTGAAGGCAAAAACACATCAAGACCGATTCGTAGGAAAGAGCAATCGAGGTAGATAAAGCCAAGATTGAAACAAAGAAGCTCACGCCCATCTTCTGAAAGGAATAAGGAGCTCGGGTCACGCTGATTCTACAGAGATCTACAAAGGATTTCTACAAATAGCCAAGCCCTTGTAACCGCATGCTCAAGGAGCCGCTCGAGCTCGATGATCGTCCGAAAGCCGCTCTTGTTTCTGAAAGAGAAATTAGTATCAACACCTATTGTAGTAGCACGAACTGGAATCTTCCTTTTGAACTAATGTGTGATGCAAACGACTAAGCAAAAGGGGCAGTACTGGGTCAAAAAAGGGAAAGAGCATTTCATGTTATCTATTATGCGAGCAGGACGTTGAATGATGCGCAACTAAATTATGCAACAACTAAAAAAGAACTTTTGGCAATTGTGTTTGCGTTTGACAAGTTCCGGCCGTACTTGATTGGTAACAAGGTAATAGTGCACACCGACCATTCGGCCATAAAGTACCTGATGACTAAGAAGGACCCGAAACCGAGACTGATAAGGTAGGTGTTACTAATACAGGAGTTTGACCGGGAAATTAAAGATAAGAAAGGGACTGAAAATCTAGTACCCGACCATCTTTCACGATTGGAAGGGTCGAGTAAAGAAATTCAAATCAATGATGATTTTCTCGACAAACAGCTTTTGGCAATTGAAGACAAAGAGCCAGAACCTTGGTTTGCTGATTTTGTGAACTACTTGGTAGCAAGAGTGCTCCGACTAGAGTTTAGTTATCAACATAAGAAGAGATTTTTTGCACAGTTGAAGCATTACTACTAGGAGGAGCCCCTTCTGTATAAGCATTGTGCCGATAAGGTGATAAGAAGATGTGTCCCAGAGGAGGAAATAGAAAGTATCCTAAATCACTGCCATACTGTAGCATGTGGGGGGCACTTTGGGGGAAATAGAACAATTGCAAAGGTACTTCAGTTGGGATTCTTTTAACCCACCTTGTTTAAGGATGCGCACCAGTCTGTGTCTACCTGTGACAAACCATTCTAGAGGTAGAGCTGTTTGATATTTGGGGGATGGATTTTATGGGCCCCTTTCTTTTGTCATTCAACAACATATATATTCTCCTGGCCGTAGATTACGTTTCCAAATGGGTGGAGGCCATACGTACCCGAACTAATGATTCCAAAGTGGTAGCAAGGTTCCTTTGTAGTCATATATTCACCCGGTTTGGAACTCCATGGGCGTTGATTTCAAATGGAGGAACACATTTGTAATGCCCCAAAAATACCCTAGAATTTTATAATAAAAATTATTATATATTCCAGGTATAATTGAGTCAGCTTGGGTATTTTTCTGGGAATTGTTAGATGAATATTGATTAAATGAGTATATAAATGGAGAAATTTATTGAACTTAAATAAAAACCAAGTGAAAAAGAGAAAATATGGAAATGGTAAATGGGGACCTAAGGGTCAATTGTAAATAAGTTTATATGTCTAAGTGAAATTAGGAGAAATAAATGAGCAAGGGGAAATAATAGGAGACTTAAATGAAGAATAATAGAGAAATGGAGGGACCTAAATACAAAAAGAAATAAAGAAAAAAGAAGAAAAAAAATCAAGGAAAGGGCATGTGGCATGTAGGAAAGAGGAGCAGTTTCTCCCTTTAAAATACGACATGGGTGATCCATAAGAGAATGGGGAAAAGGGAAAAGAAGATAGAAGAGAAGGAAAAGAAGAGAGAAGAGAAGGGAAGAAGAAGAAGAGAAGAGAAGACAGAAGGAAAGGAAAAGAAGATCATAGGTATGTAAACTATGTGTGTATGGAACTTGTTAAGTTCCGTATGGAAAAGTATCGATTTTTGTACAATAGTATGGGTTTGTCTGGTTTTGGTATAGAAAGTATAGATATATGGTTTGGAACTCTTCATTTGTGGTATGGTTTAATGAAACTCCCAAACTCATTTCTCGTTGGGGGTGGTTGAGTTGATAAGAGTCTACGGCTCCTATAGATGTGTCAGAAAGGTCCGTTGCAATTTGAACCAAGAAAATTTCCCTATTTTTGATCCTACGCATTAGCCAGACCTTAGAAATGATTTTTAGGTAAGAAATAAAGGGAATTTGATAGTAAGTCCTTCTGTTAAATTGTAGCCACTTCAGTGAAATTGATGTTAGGATTTTGAATTTCAATTCGAGACCCCTGTGTTCCGGTTATATTCCTTTTTCCTCGACAAGGTACTGCCAATACAAATGACTAATGCACTCGGCCGCATACCCGGCCACGCACCTCCGGCCGCGATACCGCTAATGCACCTTGGCTAAAGGCACCCCGCCAGCTGACCAGCTCCTGCTGCACCTCAGGCCAGGGTCGCCTCGCCGCATCGTGATAGCTCGGCCAAGGCAGATGAGCTCGGCTGGGTTTGATTACATGTGACCTCCAACTTCGGAAGGTCATAACTTCTTCGTCAGACCTCCGTTTTGGGTGTTCTTGGACTCTATGGAAAGATCATTGAGTCAAGAAGCCATTAATATGCCTGTAGAGGACAATAGATGAGGTTAGATAGGTCATCTGATCTCGGCCAGATCAGGACAGCTCGTCCAAGGCAGATGAGCTTCGTACTGAAGTCGTGGATCACGCGCCGACCTCCAACTTCTGCCACAACTTCTTCGTCCCGACTCCGCTTAGGTGTTCTTGACCCCAGCTGGAAGTTCTACGAGTCAAGATTATATTCATATTCCTATGGAGGATATTAGGTGTCAGGTCAAGCCTGGTGACAGGTCAGACACACCTGGCTGCTTCGCGTCACTTTGGTCAATTTGATTACGTGTGACCTCCAACTTCGGAAGGTCATAACTTCTTTTTCCGAACTCCGTTTCGGGTGATCTTGGACTCTATGGAAAGCCCATTGAGTCAAGAATCCATCTGTATATAGATTTTTGAAATTGGAACTCAAATTAAACTCCAAAAAAATCAATCCTAACCAAAACCACTAGCAAGCACAAATAATATTGTTCTTTAATGGTTTTGGAATAAAGGATGAGGAAAAGCCAAATCGAGATCAGATTCGAGGATTGAATCAAAGAAAATCTTTTTGCATGTTTGTTCTTCTGTGCATCACAAAGATTTATTTTATTTCAAAGGGTTTTGTAGATTACCAAATAAATCAGAAATGATTATATGAATTGAGTATATCTTTGAAATGATATTACGAAAGTGAATATGGAATTGAAATGTGATATTTGAAACGTTTGAAAACCGAATGAATATGAATGATAAATCGAATTGTAAACAAATCGATCAATTCTTGACATCTTGAATTGAATTGATAAACCAAATGAACCGCTCGACCCGGATGCAATCTTAATCGCATCACCAATTTAAGGCACTCGAACCGTCTAACGCCCCACTCGACGACGCACTAACCCGCATCCGTCATGACGACGTGATGCATCAGTTAAATGTCCCACTTGGCGAGATGCACCAATCTAAGACCGTCATGATGACGTATGACATTTAAGTGATACCACATGCTCTGGTGCACTCAAATCCAGATCCGTCATGATGGGTGACCGAATCGTTAAAATGTGTGCACACTAATGATAACAAGGATGGATTCATCAAACTAATCCGGGCCGAAATGGAACTGAATAGTCAAAGCGAGATAACTAACATTGACGACAAATCGACTTTATGTATACGCTGCGAATCTCATAATAAATTGTTGCATTGAAAATGCATGTTGTAATATAATAAATGATTTAAAATGAAGTATGCGAAAATGAATAGTATGAGTATATGTCGATATAATAATAGGCATGGTTTGAATGTTAAATGCATGTCAAGTTAAATCAATATTGAATGAACTGATAGAACCACTAAGCATGAAAATGCTTAGCGCAGTTTGACTGTATACGCAGTTTCAGTAGACAGAAGGAAGACAAGATCGTGATGCGCAGTCATAGAGGGTGTTATGGGCGTATACATATACCCCGGGCCATCACTTTTAAACATGGATATTTTGTGAACAAAATAGTTGAACTCGAATTAATGTTTTGTTTTAGCATTTTAAAAAGGCATAGAATGCCTTCATTGTAATTACTTCAGAATGTAAATGTTTATGGGCCTCCCATTTGAAAATGCTTTTGCGTGATTGAAAACCTTAAAACGAAATTACATAAATAAATGTTTTGATAAGATATGAAAACGCCTGAAAACTGGTCTTCGCTCGAACCCGCCTTCGTGCCCAGCTGTGATCTTGCTCGCGACACTTTGAAAAGAAAACTTAATAAAATGTGTAAAATAAAAATACCCTTAAACGGAAGTCCCTGGTTTCTGGCTCGGATTCGCCCAACCGGGTCGGGCCTGGGCCTGCCCCTGTGTCGCCACAACATTTATGTAACAAACTTGTAGATGGTGTGCTGAGGAAATATGGTGTTCGGCATCGTACCACACTTGCATACCACCCATAGACTAATGGCCAAGCAGAAGTGTCAAACAGAGAAATCAAATCTATCTTACAGAAAACAATCAATAGCTCGAAAAAGATCACTTAAAAGATAGACGATGCACTTCTTCGCCTATAAATGAAGATTCAAGACACTGGGAATGTCACCATTCAGCTTATAATTGGGAAAGTGTGCTACTTTGCCTCAGAATGGGAACATGATCATAATCGGGCAACCTACGTTGAACATGGACAGTAAGATGGCCAGCAAGAAACCATACTACAGCTCAGTGAATTAGAAGAGTTCCTCAATGAGGCCTACGAAAATGCTAAGATTTATAAAGAAAAGACGAAAGCCTGGCACGATAAGCATATTGTAAGGAAAGAGTTTCAGCCGGGTCAACGAGTCCTCTTATTTAACTCCCGACTCAAGCTCTTCCTAAGGAAATTAAAGTCGAGGTGGTTGGGTCCATTCACTATGACTCTGGTTTTTCAGTATGGAGGGGTGGAAATTATGCATCCGTAGGCTACGCCTTCATTCCTCGCCTAAGCGGACGAAGGTGCGAGACTCCACTAGACTCTTTACTTATTTTTCTCAGATATCAAATCAAGAGTAGCGGAAGATCATGCACGTCCTCCTCTCAGATCTACACTGATTAAAATCCATGCTAAGCTTTACGCTAGTGGGAAACATATGACTGGGAGGAATCGAGCCGAGCCGAAATGAGATAGGAAGGCTCGCCCTGGCCAGCTCGCGAAAAGGAGCAGCCCAAGCCTACTTACAAGTCGAGTTTGAGGGTGCTCCTGCTCTACCATTTAACTTACGAGCCTCAAAATGATAAAACAAACAGCTCAGCTCAAGTTACTTAATAAACGAGTTCGAGTGAGCTTCTAACGAGCCGAACACCGAGCAACTGACGAGTAACTTGGCTCGATTACAGCCCTATTTAAAGAAAATGTTCATCTAAAATACAACTAAATTAAAAAGATAAGACAATAAAAGTTCAATTAACTTGATTGAAGTTCAGGAGTTAAAATATTCATCATGTTCATTTGTAAGAAAAATTTGTTGTGCATCAAATCTTCTCCATGTTCACGAGCCTATTCACGAGCTTGGTTCACGAGCCTGTTCACGAGCCTGGTTAACGAGCTTGCTCACGAGCCTATTCATGAGCTTATTCACGAGCCTATTCACGAGCCTGTTTACTAGCTGACGAGCCGAGTTTGAGGGTACTTGCCCGGTCTGCTTACGAATAAATGAGTTCGATCGAGCTTCTAAAGAGGTCGAACACGAGCACCGCGAATAGCTCAAATTCTGCCATGCCCTCTAAGAGCATGACTTTATATATATACACATGCATTAATACTCTTTTACAGTAAGCATATAACAGTAACAAATATCAAATTTTGGATGAATTCCTATAGAAAACATATACATATACTTGTACTTATAACATACTTATACTTATTCAGATCTCATGTAGGAGTTATAAAGCTTATACTTGTACATAAGTACCCGTAGGTACTACAAATCTTATACTTATACAGAGGAACCCGTAGGTACTACAGAGCTTATGCTTTAACCTTATTCTTTATTCAGACTCTTATCATATAACTGTTGGAATACCTAGACCAAGAATAAGAAATGGGTCAAGTAGGGAATAATAAAGACAAATAAGTACCCAAAGTTATCAGATAAGACTTAAGGTGCTTCAGAGCACAAAGCAGAGTGCCAAGACCGATCGTGAGATCGTGTTCGCCCACGTGCAATGTATGTCAGAGCACTAGTAGGAGGCCGAAGACACTGAGACGCGGCTCGCCCAATGCAATGGCGTCGTGGTCATTCAATATATGGTCTTAGGCGATCCTGGCACTTATATGTGTTCAAGAACTTACTATCTCTCTCATGTGGGCATTTTGTTTGGCTAACATCGAACTCGCGAGCTTACAAGGTAATGTGCAGTATAATTTTTCCTTTACATTACAAACATGAATGGACCCTTTCATACACTTATAGGGTCCTCATTAGTCCAATAGACAAGTCCTTGGAGTAACGAAATGACAAAACAAAACAAAACACAAAAATCTCAATGCCTGAACAGTATCTACGCCGCGACGTAGCATTGCTACACTACGGCATAGCCCTTTGCTACGGCATACCCGAGGCTAGCCAAATCCTCCTTCTCAGCCACGCCACAACATGGACGTGCCATGCCTTAGAGTGGGCCTACGCTGCTGCGTAGGGTCACTATGCCGTAGCGTAGGACCCACGAACTTGCCCAAATTTTGCTCATTTCATCCATTTTTCCAAAAATCTAAACAAAAACCTCAAATACTCCAAAAGTATCACCAAAAAAAACTCCTAAATGTGTTCTAACCCAACCAAAACCAAACATAGAGATTAATTAGGGTTTTTCCAAACCCAAACTTAAGTACTTGTAAGTTAGGTTAACTCCCTAACACCCAAATAGGTATACATACCTCATAAACCAAGAATCCATACTCAAAGAGTGGATTTCATACTCCCAACAAATATTCACACTCTTTAACACCTCAAACCCTAGCTCAAGGAACTAAATCAAGACCCAAGAATCCATAGAAAACCATACAAAACTTTACTATTCCATACATCCATACTCAAAGTCATAAATCCATACATTTTTCTTCTTCTTCTCTTATTCTCTTCTTCTTCTTCTCTTCTCTTCTCTCTTTCTCTCTACGTTTTGCTCTCCTCCAAAAATGCCCAAAATAAGAGACCCTAATTGGTCTTATCCCAATTTCAAATTTTGCTTTTATAACACTTTGGTCCTTCAACTCCCTTCTATTTGCACCACAAGTTATGCTATTTCTATAATAGCCTCACATCTTCTTATCATATGACTTTTCGAAGTCCCAATTCTGATGTATTACAAATTTAATTCTCAGATCTTCAGACAATTACATGGTTTCGAAATTTTCTCACTTAGCAAAATAACAATTACAAAAAATTTAAATTATACTTATAAAATACCCTAAACATGCTGAAAACGACTAGGGTATATTTCGGGGTGTTACAAAGGGAGCTTTAAAGTTAATGCACAACGATTGAAGCCATACTTTGGAGGCAATTTTCATGCAAGCAATCAAGCCATCAAGCTGAGCACACCAAAAATAGTGTTGTAAGGAGTTCGTGTAGTCCCGTAGTCTCAAGAACATTGAGATACAGGGAAGTCGAGCTAACGACATTAAATAAAGCGCTACTTGGGAGGCAACCCAAGCATTTTCAAGTTTTTCATTCATTTGTGTAGTTTTACATTTGTTTGTTCATTTTAGATATGGAAATTTTCTCAAAGACCCTAACTTATGTGTGTTGTTCTGTTCTCAAGCTCCGAGATCGAAGCGACGATAGAAAGGTAGCTCTAGAAAACTACTCCGAGTTGGACAAGGATCGGAACCTCAAAGGGGAGTGCTCTTAAACTTAGAAATGTTTTTATCAAAAAGTTGAATTATCTTCTCTGTAACGTCGCGACGTTGAGGAAAAGTGAAATCTTAGCTCTCTGTAACGTCGCAACGTTGGTTCCCAACGTCACGACGTTGGCAACTCAATTTTGAACTACTCTCGAGAACGTTGCGACATTGGTTCCCAACGTTGTGACGTTGAAAATTGCAGCCTCTAGAACGTCGCGACATTAGAAAACTTATCCTCTAGAACGTTGCGACGTTGGGTCTCAACGTCGTGACGTTGCCCTGTTTTTATGAACAGGAACGGTCATATTCTCACATTCGAAAACTTGAAAAACCCTAACTGTGCTCTCTAATTTTTACAGGTGCCCCAGCCAGCACTCACCCATCCTCGTCCCAACTGATCTTAGCACCCTCTAAAGCCCTACGCACCTTCCTAAGTCCAAAAACACTAAGATCCACCTTCATTCGGATATTCTCCATACGGTCTAGTTTTCGGGTCAGTTAGGTCCAAATTCAATTTGTATTGTTGTTTTTTGGGTTGCTTGTGTTAGAGAAAGGACCCCATGAGTGGTTGGTGATTATAGAAGCCATAGGATAGATCCAAGAACACCATCTCACAGAGTGCACACTAGGTGTTCGATATTTTTCCTAAGTGAGTTTTGTGGGGTTTCATTGGGCACTATGGTTGAGCTGCATCACACTGGGTATTAGGAGGCCTAGGAGTCCAAGAAGAGTGTGATCAAAGCCTAGACGACCATTCAAACCCGACCCTATTAAGTGCTCAATGTCGAGCAAAAAGCAGAAACTGAGCTTGAAAATAAGTCAAGCAAGTGAAGAGCCCGCTCATGATTACGATCATGAGAAATTTGTCAATGCGAATGCGGCCAAGAAATTCAGCCTAATCTCGAAGAATATGTCCTTCATTAAGGAGAAGGGGTTTCACCACCCCGATGATTTCTTTCGCAAAACCATTGTGAATAAGGGATGGAGGGCACTTTGCCAACCTCCAAGGTCGGCTGCCACAATGGTGGTACGAGAGTTCTACGCCAATATCGCCTCCCACGTACTGAAAAGGGTCTGGATGCACAGGGTGTTGGTAGACTTCAATGCGAAGTCTATCAATCGTTACTATAACCTAGAGTCAGTTAACCCTGTGGCCTATGACAGGCTCCATGAGTATCCCAACTATCCCAAAGTCCTTAGGATATTAACCAATGGGCAGGGTGAGTGGAAACTAAACAGTGAAGGGCATGCAGTGCACCTCAAGGCCAAACACTTTGCCTACATTCCTATGGTATTGCATCACTTCATCACATCGCATCTCATCCCGATGACTAATGTGTGTGAAGTGACATGCGAGAGGGCCCCACTTAACTATGACATCATCCAGAATATCCCATTTGATGTTGGGCAGGTTATAGAGGATGCAAGCCTCTATAACAAAGATGCGAAGATGAATCTCGGGCACCCCTTCCTTATCTACAGCCTATGTAAGCGAGCCGGGGAGCCCTTAGAGGATAATGAGGCTTGGATACACCTGATCAAGGCGATCATGGTTAAGAAAGACAAACCGAGTGTACCAAGGCCAGAGGAGGTGTATAATTAGGGCAATGATCCCTCCGATGAGGATGAGCTTAGGGCGTACCAGTCTAGGTTTGGGATCTCAGCAGGTGCCCAAGGAGAGGCCAAGCAGTCATCCACCCAACCCCCACCACCACCGGCACCCTAGGAAGAGGACCCGGTCAATCCTTCCACTACACTAGAGGACCAAGTATAGGACATGACCACTCGATTCGATGCGTACTAGGATGAGACCTAGGAGCACCAGGTCACCATCAACCAGGACATGGACACACTCAAGGCCGACATGAGCACAGTCATGCACACCTAGGCGACCATTCTCAACAACCAACAAATTCCATCTAGAGCAACCCGCCTAGCCTCTCGCTGCGATGCCAATTTACCACCACCGTAGTGATCCGAGCAATCACCGTGAGCTCACCTTACCTCTCACTTGCGCTTTATTGACATCGAGGACACCGGTCCACTTTTGCTCGGGGGGGGGTGTGGTAGAAAATCATGAACCCATTTGATTGATTTGAACATAGATCAAAATCATAGCAATGACACTATTTAAATTTAATCCCGAAACTAAATGCCATAAAACTCGCTTGACTAAATTTTAATAAAATATTTATTTAACCACTTTTTTAAAGCACAGATCCATTAAAATTGATTTTTGGTCTAAATCATCGCAAGACGTCATACAAAGTAATAAAACGGTAATTCTAAGTCCAGATATCATTCCCACGAGGATTGATGATAAATCTAAATATCAAGTACCTCATCTACTCAAGATCTTTGCTATTTGAACTCCAAAGTTAAAAATGGTTTGTTTCTAAACTTAAGCAAAAACAAAAACTAGATAAAACTCTATAACTACATGTAAAGAATTTAAATAAACGGGTTGAAAAGTTTACTGGATAAAGTAACACTGGGAAATAGATCAGTGTGCAATTATGAATTTATGCATCATTTTATAACATAATTCAGCCATTAGTTTGAAATCTGAACTTGTCAAAGCAAGGGCGGAGCCAGACTTTTCTTTCAGTGGGGGCAACTTATAATAATAAATAAAATAACATTTAATAAACTATAAATACAAAAAAGTCATATTAATTGATAACATTGCAATCGAACACATATTACAAATGTCCTCCATGAGTTTTCATATTTTGGAAGTGTTGCATAATAGTTTCATTGTCAATGATATGATTGATGTTTCACTATACAACAAACTCTATATAGAGTATTAATCCAATAAAAATATAAAATGTCAACTTAATCATAAATTATATTCCAACTTCCACAAACAAAGTTTCATAATTATAGTATCAACTTAATAAAAATATAAAATATAAATCAACAAAAATATATTTCATTCCAATTTCTACATAAATTCTTATGATATTAATTTTATATGAACAAAAATATAAAGTACCAATATAAAATTTAATAAAAACGAGTTAAAATATTCATCAATCACCATCATAGCATATTTACATAAATATTAATATATTATATATCAAATAAATGTTTAACACAACATAGATTCATAAACCCATTATATAAAAGATTATTATCAAATATCAATAATAAATTCTAAAAGATGAACAAAACATAGATTCATCATGTATTTATATAAACATTTCAATAAAATTTAAGAAATATAAATATAAAAACTTACAAAAAATTTCTTCTTCTTCTTCTTCTTCCTCTTTCTCTTCTTCTCTTTCTTGCTTTTCTTCTCATTCCCGCTTCCCCTTAAAACTCGATTTTAAATATGATTTTGACATTAAAGGCGTATTTCGTAGTGCTAAGAATTTTGACAATTTTTTGAGTTACATTTAATAGATATATATATATATATATATATATATATATATATATATATATATATATATATATATATATATATATATATTATATTTTGTCTTAATTTTAATCGAAGATATTCAAATTTCTGGTTAGCTCTAACTCAAGAAGGTTCAAGTTGTACATGTGGCCTACTTGCCAACACTGCTGAATACGCATTTTTTTTTTTCAAATGTTCACATTTAAAGTTAAAATAAAGTCACTGTGTTAGCCGCTCTCATCGAGCCAACGTCGATCCGCCTCAGGTCAAATATGCAAGGCAAGATACCTGGATTTCTCCATAAACCATACATTCACTAATTAGAGATTCATATTCCTTTCGGATACATGGGTCTAATAAGTTACTTGTAAAATAGAAATCTCTTTCTAAAATTTGGGTGTTTTTCCTTTTCGCATTTCATAACTACCAATTTCTTAGGATCAAGACTTTTTTACCCCCATGCATCGCCTTCTCCTTAATCCAATCGTGTAACTCATCTCAAGCCTAATTTGATGAGATTCTCTAATTCCTTGATTAGATCTAGGCTAACACGGAATCAAGATCCTCTCATCAAATTGAGGAGAAACCTCTGATCAATTAAATTGATACATTATCCAACTATCCTCACACTATGAGTAAGTCAGTGATCTATTTAAGTGATTTTTCAGAGTTCAGTTGTTCAGTAATATTAGTCTAACATACCCCCAAGTAACTGCTCTACACTTTCAGGATTCTCCATCTTTGTGTCGCTCAGAGAGCTTCTTGGAAATTAGAGCAAGATACAGTCCTTTTCTAGATACAAGCTACTAATATTTTGAACAAGTAGCTTCAAGAACAATACCAATTAAATAAATCCAAACATTCGAACTATGAACTTCTTTCAAGTTGAGTAGAAAATAATAATCGCAGCGATCCATTCCTAGATGGAGCTTAGTTTTTCAAAGCTGGATCACAAATAACAGTGACTAACTGATCAAGTAAATTCACTGAAATTGCAAACGAACTGAAATAAATGAATCTTAAAATTTCCAAATTCATTTAATCAGACAATAATGAAAAACAAAATTTTATAGCTAACCTAGCTCGAAACTTTACACTAGATTGTTGTTCCATCCCAAAAAGAACGAGCTAAAATGTTACTCTAAAAACTAAAGAAAAGAAAAGAAAAATAATATACAAGAGTCTCCAGCTACCCAGTAGTTCCTAGTTTGGCAGAAGTTGTGCACAGTGCCCTAAATGCATCTATTTATAGATTTTCAAATGATGGGCCACACTTCTAGGCACTAATTGTGGATCCCAAGAAAATTATGGCCCAATTAGTAACTTTGTCGCGACCAAGGTTAAAAATATCGCTTTTGACAGATATATCGGAGATATATTGGTGGATATTTTTACATGAATATTGATATATCGGAAATTAACAAAAATACTTTGAAATTCATGGAAATACTTTGTAAAAGTGTAAAAATGACATTAATAATGAAATATACATATTGATATTACATTGCAATGGTCTTTCAAGACGAAAATGAAGATCGATGTGGCTCTATTGCAACATTTGACGAAGGAATAAAATCCAAGGTATCATCACATCACATTAACTCCAAAGCTGCCTGCTCGCACCTAACCAATGAATTTTTAGGGATCCGAGGACATTTGCCTTGTAATCAAAGACTTGAATAGAAAATCATCAAAGAAGTAGTAAATTATTGAAAACAGAGAACCACTATTCTTTAACCTTCTATTCCAATTCAAGTTTGTAGAGGGCAAGTGGGCAACAATGGTTACCCAATCCTGCAAACAAAGTAAAGTGACAAACAAAAGCAAAGGAAGAGAAGGCTTGTAAAGCTTTAGCCATACAGAACCCAAGAAGGAAAACCATTGTTGCCTTACCAATATATCGGCCGATATATTGGCCAAATTGTAAAATTTTACATTTTTTGTTCCACGGCTGCATTTTTAACCGATATTTGTCCGATATTGGTAAATAACCGATATATTGGCGATATATCATCGATATTGTCCGATATTTTTCGATTTTTCCTTCATTCGACTGTCGTTTGTTGATATCGTGTCGGGAAGGCCCGACACTCCATATATCGACGATATATCAACGATATATCGCGACATTTCCATCCCTAGTCATGACATAGCAAGTTCTTTCGCAACAAAGTTTTCATCTCTATCGCCCAACATCTTGTTGTGCGTGCAGTTTCTGTCGCGACATATATTTATGCTCTCCTCTCGAATTTTGTCACGACAGAGTCTTCTTATCTTTCATTACCAACTCTGAATGTTGTGTAACGACATAGTTTTCTTCTATCGCGACATATGATCTGCCTTGGTCTTGTCATAAGCCGAAATGTTTGTCGCAACGTGAAAAATTCTGTCGCAGGCACTTTGTTTTGATCTGTCTCATTGTTTTGTTATTTTCTGTCGCAACATAAAATTTCTCTATTGTGACAGATGATGAGTGCCTAAAACACTCATATTATACTCGCGTCAGTCTACATTTTCCTGTTTATTTTAGAGTAATTTTATAGTTTTTGTGACTAGAATATCGAAGTTGATGTTCTTTTGTGAACGTGAGCATCGGGGTGAAAAGAGCAGCAACGAAGCAGAGATTGGAGCAAACGGGAACAAGGCGATGAAGTACCGTCACGCCGCGACGCCCCCACGGCCGGACGCCCACGTCAGCGCGACACGCCCCACGCCGCGGACGCCGCCACGCCGCGAGGCCACACACCACGCCGCGACGCCACCACGCCGCGACGCCACCAACCGGGCCCTCATCATTAAAAGCAAATTAGTGGTCTAAATCAAGGGGGATCGAGAGGCGCATTAACGAGGCAATGTGCTCTCGAGAGCGCAGGACACCGACTTCGAGGAAGTGCCCTCGAACTTGTAACGTTTTTCAATCTTTGATATTTGATTTTAGAACAATGTTTCCTTTATTAAATGGGGCTTTTATCTTTTCCTCCATTATGTTCTAGATCTCTTCAGTGGTTACATCAAACCCCGCTACGCATAAATTCCGATTAAAGTTGATATTTCATGTTATTCAACTTGTTATTAATTTGTCACATCTACTTATAATTCCTCCGTATTTCAATTATATGTTAATGTCCGCCAATGTTAGCATAATCGAACTGAGATCCAAGATTCGAGAGATGGTGGTATTCAGGACTGCAGAGTACTCCTTTAGCCGATCTCTAAGTTAATAGAGATATTTCGAACCCGAAGGTAGCATTTGAGGTTAGAACATTTAAGCATTTCGAATACCGGAAATT
This sequence comes from Tetrastigma voinierianum, assembly GCA_016808115.1. Lineage (NCBI taxonomy): Eukaryota > Viridiplantae > Streptophyta > Magnoliopsida > Vitales > Vitaceae > Tetrastigma > Tetrastigma voinierianum. The sequence goes on along the minus strand of JAEQBH010003125.1, from coordinate 276,600 downwards.
CTGAGATAGAGATATATTCACTCTATTCACTAGATAGGCGGATATACCTCGAGAGAGATATCTGCAGGCAAGATCACTCGCTAATCGACATATTACAACATTGAATACGCTTCTTTAGAAAAGTAATCCATTGAACGTGATAGGGGTGATTTAACCCTAGGCACCAACACTCATTAATTCACCAGGAATCAACACCTTAGCTGCGCTTCTACTTACTTTTAATCTCTAAACTCTTTGTTCGATATCAGCCTCACTCAAAAGCGTAACCTCTCAGAGTCAATTTACCTTTCCATGTGGATCGATATCCGTGACGCTATACACTATATTACTCGGGGGCTACGCTGCACTTGCGCATTTAGGCATTCATTTTATACAATCGCGCTTTCTACTCACAAGTTTTTTGTCACCCCCAAACTTAGTTTCGTCATCTCAAGCAAGAACCGACTCTAGACAGGACACACCACCCGACATAATGTAACTCACACTAATACAGTAATGCACATGCTGAAAAATAGGGGATCAATTTGGACTGACTCACATACCCACTGTTTTTCTCAATGTTCAGTAAAGGCATACAGATATTTGACTTTCGGTAACTTCGAGTGAGATAGGTGAACCGACTAGTGCATCAAATCCCATGGTGTTCAATAACCTTTCCCAAACCTTATGTGCTTATAATGAGTGACTTCCAAGATATGCCTAGGTTCCGATAATTCCCAAACTTAAGCTCAACTCGCCTATTAGGAAGAAGCTCACTAGGAAAGGATAGGGAACCACCCATTTATTCATGTTCTCATACTAAGAAATCTCCTACGCACCTAAAACACAATGGAAGAAGACCTATACAAGAAGTTTTAATGAGTGTTCCCGTGAGCTGGATCCATCGGGTGACTCCTCACCGCTGGTTAAGGGCACCAGGCATTCAATTCTTCAAACTTCACCCCGAACACTCAACCAAACTCAAAGGTCCTAGGTTGCGTGAATGATCCATCTTCTGTCCCATGTAGCTGCGCTGAAGCCACGACTCTCGCCGCTTGGCTCAGTGGCATTGTGGGCTTTTGATAGCCCTCAGACCGTGCCCTGGATTCGACTGATGATCCCGCTTATTCCTATGCATATACCTATTTTGTCATTTTTCTTTTCTTTTTCTTCTTTTCTATTGTTTTTGTATTTTCTCTTTGGTCAGCCTCGATGGCAATCCTCTTGATTAGGTGTCCCATCACTCAAATGGTTCGACCTCCCCAGTCAGATCGAACTTGGGAGAGGTCGGGTTCCTAAGACTTATGCATACTCGAAAGTCACAGTGTGCGAAAGTGTGACAGTGGTTTTGAGAACCGGTTTCGACTACCCGATCGGGTTTATCAGCCCTTTCAACTATTCAATCTAATTACCGAGCATCAAGCAATGTATGCAATTGAACAAGTTTATAGTGAGCTCAATCCAAAATTGATCCTCGATTTTCAACATGGCACTCATGTATGCAATTTCTACAAGCAAGAATGTCCTAAAATATAATCAAACAACTAACACATGACTAATGAAATGAAAGTGCGATGTAAAATAAACTGAAAAACAAAACACACTAATATGCGGAACACACTAAAAATACTACACCCTACTAAAACCAAAACACAATAAACAACACACAAAACATATGGTACCCGATCACCAAACCTCGCCCCAAAACAAAATATCCAGCTGTCCCCAATCGGCAAGACAAAAACATAGATGGGTGCGGAACTCCCCGAATATCACCGCGGAGGTGGCGGTGTGGATGGTGAAAAGCCGTGGTCGTAGCGAAATGGCCTCGCATAGATCGCCGCCACAGAGAATGATGGCCTGACGTTAACTGCCCGTACATCAGTACGCAACGCCCATGTCTCAGAATCGAGGACTCCTGCTCCCGGGTCCCATCCCGAGATGCTGCTCAAAGGGAGCGAGCACCGGCCCGCATCCGTGAAGGACTAGGAGGGAGTGGCCGCCTCGTGGCCAGCTGGGAGGTGGTGGAGGTGGCCGATGGCGCGCGGAGGTATCGGGACGCGACCGGCTGCGTCTCCCCGGATCATCAGATCCATAACGAGCCCGACATACTCATAAAGCCCGCCCTCGTCCGAGGGCTCGCGGACTAATCGTAGGCTCCCTCGTGCTGCGGGACACCGTGTGTCCCGCTTGACCGATATTGCCTCGACTGATGAAGTTCAGTCTCATTTGCCGTCATAGCAATTCCCGCTTTGTTTCCGCACAAGCCAACATCGAAAAGGCGCCCTGTGCTCATCTTCGCATCCCTAAGGGCGGAGGATGGCATCCTCGATAACCCGCCCAACATCGAATGGTATATCCTTCGTGAGGATGGCTAAGCCGAGCAAGGAACGCTCGGGCGGTCACTCACACGCGCCCGTCACGGTGATAAGACGCCGGGCTTATTGTGCTGGTGCCAACCTAGGAATGCAGGCCAAATGTTTACCTTAAAATTGACCGCGTGATGGCCCTTGATCGCTGATCCGTCACCCTTAGTCATCATTACGATGATTCCATGTAGATTTTGACCCGCGAGTCGATCAGTGCTGAACCTTGACATGCTCTAGCCATAGAAACTATCGATCGACTCACTACCGAAGTCGACATACCTCGCACCCTCTAATCTTTTGAGGACATGGGACGCGAGGTTGGCGTAAAATTTCCTCGAACCACGCCTCATTGCCGCTAGACGAGGGCTGGGCATGGCATCGCCACTCCTTTAGCCTCGATTGCCTTTCTAAAGAAATCATCGAGGCGATGAAACCCCCTTCTCCTAACGGCTGATCGGTTTTGCAAATCAGGCAAACCGATCTACGGCTAGCCAAGGCTTATAAACGTGCGGAGGCATTTCTCAACGCGTGAGCTCCGGGTCCCCATGGGCCGACCCACTGGGCAGTAACTTTGCCTTTCGCCGCATACTAACCTGTGACAAAAAAATATCAAACACCTAATGTGCACCACAAAATCAACTAAATAACTACCTAAGGACTCAACAAAACCTAAATGGGACTCAGAGATCCTAAAGGAACCTAGAAGACCCAAAATGAGGACCTACAATACCTCTAGACCAAACGAAAGCAACAAAGAAACCCTAAACCATCTGCATCTAAGCTAGAACGGCACACAAGCATGGTGCCACTATGACCCAAAAATCGGCTAATCGAGGGTGACTTACAAAGGTCGGGCGAAAGCAAAGGGAGGGCCTCCGACCTGCGGATGGGAGTTCGACAGTCCGCGAAGGCCGGGATGCAGGGAGCCGGTTTCATGAGTGAAGGTGTGGGCGCGGCGGGCCAAAATGAACTACTCTCGGGCTAAATGTGGTCACGCCGCTGACGGCGTTCACGCCGCGACGCGGGCGTAGGACATGACCAAATGACGCCGCTGACGGCGACCACGCCGCGACGCGGCGCAGTAAATGACCAACTGACGTCGCGACGTGAATCCACGTCGCGACGTGACAGAGAGCTTGAAAAATGATGTCGCGACGTGAGAATTCACGTCGCGACGTGACAGAGAGCTTCAAAAATGACGTCGCGACGTGAGAATCCACGTCGTGACGTGACAGAGAGTGTCTCGCAAGATATTATGAACACACAACTCAGCCCACTTTTTCGAGAACTCTCCACGTGTAAACATCATTCCGGGCATTGAACACGCTGAAAGACCTGCACCCACGCTTCCGGGTCCTGCAATTATACCAAATGCTTAAACACCGATCGTGCAGAGCTCACCACTAAACCAAAAATTGTCGAAAATAACCAATAGAACTTGAAACTACAAAATTTAGGAACACTCGGGGTTGCCTCCCAAGAAGCGCTTATGTTTAATGTCGCTTAGCCTCGACGACTCAAACTCAATGTGCTCAAGAACTCAAATTTCGCGGATCGCCGACTATACTTCTTCGCGGCTGTCAAAGGAACGACGGCTTGTTCTAAGAAAACTCGCTCCATAGTACGGTTTCAAGCGTTGGGTGGCGATCGTGAATGTGCCTTTCAGATGTGAAATTTCTCGCCTCCCACCATGCGAAAGACCTTTGTTACCGTGAAAGGTCCGACCATCAGACTCACTTCTAAAAAGCTTTAGTCGAGAATTGAATAGAAGGACTTGTCATCCTACGTGAATTCTTTTCTCCGGGTGATGTGCTCGCTGCGTGTGCGTCGTGTGCCTTGGTCTTCTCCTTATAAATACTAAGGTTTCATGCTTCGCTTTCTCGAACTCATCTAGCTCACCGAGTTGGAGTAGTCGCTTTTCACCAACCAAAGCACCCATGTTTAGTTGTCGAGCGTCTAACAGCTCGATGCTCCAATTCTACTGGAAGGTGGCACGCTTTACCATACACAAGTCTGAACGGGGACATACCTAAAGGAGTTTTAAATGCGGTGCGGTATGCCCAGAGCGCATCGTCTATCTTTTTAGACCAATCCTTCCTGGAGTTGTTGACTGTCTTCTCGAGGATGTACTTGATTTCTGCTAGATACCTCTCGTCGCTTCGTTTGATCGCGGGTGGTATGCAAGAGATGTACGATGATCGCACCCATACTTTTGCAAAACCTTGTCTATTACCTTTGCGTAAATGCGCACTCATTATCCGTGATTAAAGCTCGAGGGTTCCAAAACGTGAGAATATATTGCCGCTGCACCGAAAGCTACAATCTCGCACTACTGTCTGTGGTCGAATCGCTCTACCCACTTCTGAGACATACCTACAGCCAACAAGATGTATAAATTGTTGTATGATGCGTGAAATGGTCCCATGAAATCGACTTCATAAGTCGAACAACTCTACCTCCAAGATAGGATGCATAGGTGGCTCGGCCCTTTCTAGAAATGTTCTATTCGCTGACATTTGTCACAAGGCGGAAACGAAATGTATGAGCATCTTTAAATAAGGAAGGCCAATAAAACCCGATCAGAACTCGTCGTTGCTCTCCTCGCCACCAAAGTGTCCGTTACACTACACGATAGAGTGTGACAATGGTTCATAATACCGAGCATTTCATCTTCTGCACACATCTCCTTATCAATTGACAAGACAAGGTCAGAAGAATCGCTCTTCCCAATAAGAGTGCTTAAGGTGTGCGAAAAACCTTTTCTTCTTCCGAGAAGTTAAATTCCGGGGAATCACATCGCTACCAAATAGTTCACATAATTCGCAAACCAAGTGAACCGCCTCATTCTCAATAGCAAAAGTTTCTCGGTCTGAAATTGGCCATTCACCGGAATATCATCTCCTACTTCTTCCACAAGGAAGGTGGTCTCGCCACTAAATTTTCAAGGTTCTTCTCGGTCCTTGATTTCTACGTCGAACTCTCAGAATGTAAGGACCCACCGAATCAACTGGGTTTTGCATCTTTCTGGTCATCAAGCACTTAAATGGCCGAATGATCACGCAGTACCACGACTTTGTCACAATCAAATATGGCCTCGAATTTGTCGAAAGCAAAGACAATGGCCATTAGTTCTTTCTCGTGAGTGGCATAATCCAGTTGAGTCATTCAAAGTCCCCGCTTGCATAGTAAATTACCCGAAGATTTTCTCGCTTTCGCCCTAATATCGCCCACCGCATAGCGTCGCTTGTATCACACATCAGCCTGTACAGCACTAATCCGGAGCTACAACAATAGGAGCCGAGATCAACTTATCTTCAATACAAGTAGTGCTTAATGTACGCATCGGGAGTCAAATTCGAACGGGATCCCCCGACTAGCAAATTAGACAATGGCGCATCCGTGAGAAATCCTTGATAAACCGCCTATAAAATCCAAAGATGGCCTAGAAAACTCGATCCCTTTCATCGCAGCGGAGGTAACTTCTCAATCGCTTCAATCTTCGCCCTATCTACCTCTATCCTCTCACAGATCAGCGCCCAAGGACAATACCCTCTTGTACCATGAAATGGCACTTTTCCCAATTGAGTACCAAATTGGTCTCTTCACATCTTGCTAGTACAGTTCTCAAATTTGCTAGACAATTGTCAAATGAATTTCCCATTACTGAGAAATCATCCATGAAAATCTCAATCGTCTTTTCTACCAGGTCGAGAATACGCCATCATGCATCGCTGAAAAGTACCCGGAGCATTACATAGTCCAAAGGGCATCCGCCGGAAAGCGAATGTACCATAGGGGCAAGTGAATGTTGTCTTCTCCTGATCTTCAGGCGCTATGGCGATTTGGTTGTAACCGGAATATCCATCCAAAAAGCAATAATATTCATACCCGGCTAATCGATCGAGCATCTGATCTAGAAATGGCAGAGGGAAGTGATCTTTCCGAGTGGCCTTGTTCAGTTTTCTATAGTCAATACAAATTCTCCAACTTGGCCAACGCTTCTGGGGATGGCAAAGAAGATATTGTTTTCGGCCTTGATAATGCTTATCCCCTTTCTGGGCACTCACCGAACAAAGGCTTTTACCCATGCGCGTCTCGAACGGCAATCACCCCAGCATCTAGCCATTTTAGAACTTCTTCCGAACTACTCTTCATTGTCTGATTTAACCTCCTCTCGCGCCTCCACCTGAGGGCTTGTGGCCATCTTCTAATAAAATACCTGCATACACAAGGGCGGATCCCTTTTAAACGCCTGTAGACCATCCGAGCGCTTGTTTCAGGATCGCGAAGAACCTCAATAACTTCTCTTCTCCATTTCAATAGGGATGATGAGATAATTACGGTACAGAGATTCTACCCCTGTGCGATACTCAAACGGCTAGGCAGAGGTTCGTTTCATCTTAAGTGGTTGCTCAATCGATGGAACCGTCGTTTAGCTCCTTCACAACCCATCTCGGGCATTTCCTTCTATTGTGCCCAAAGGAATCCATCCACTTAACGTATTCTTCTGCCTCGTCACTCAGTCCTCGATGTACCGGCCACTGCACTGTCTCCAAAGGGTCACACCTGGAGATCATCAGGGTCCTGTACCACAGTCCACATATCAGCCCCCCCATACTGATTTAACATCATCCTGTGTGTCTCAACGTCACATACTGAATTTTACTTTCTTCTCAGACTTAGTTTCGCCTCGCCCTCCGCACATCGTCTAATCATTGCCCGCCGCTGCTAGAAAAGGTCTTCCTAAGATACCGGTATTTCTTTATTCTCCATGTCTAAAACTATGGAATCACGAAAGATAAACTTGTCGACCTTTACTAAGACATCTTCATTATCCCTCTCGGTGCTCAAACATCCGTCCGCAGTCGAAGAGTGACTCGGTGAGCCGACGGGCTTCTCTCAATCCTAAACGCCAAAGATGCGGCGCGGCATAAGATTACCGCCGCACCTAAATCACACAAAGGTTTCTCTCAAAATAAAGATTTCCAATCGGTGTGTACCCGATGCTGAAATCGGCCGTCTCGAGCTTCTTCGGGCGTAGCTTCCAAGGATGGTAATCGCATTCCTGCTTACCGCCTCGGTTCCGCTAATCTTCTTCTTCGAGACAAAATGTTCTTCGCTGAACTTTACAATCGGGCATTCGCTTCTAGTGGCATCAAAGAAATGGGGATGTTTATATGCAGCTTTTTTGAAAACATCCATGAACTTCGCGGAATTGCTTATCCATTTATGTTTCGAGACGCTGCGTGCGACCAGATGCCGCGGCCTTCGTCACTGTAGGTCTCGGCCGATCGCTTTCTCCTGCGGATTGCCTTTCGACCGCATCATCTTTCCGCTTCGGGTCAAGATTCCTCGCCCTAATCAAGCCCGCGACGGGGGATTCACTTCAGATTCAATTCTCTCCCACTTCTCGCCGCGTGGATCGCTTAACGTGCTCATTCCATCTCTTCTGGTTTACCTCCAATTACTTAGCGAACCCCGGCTGGCTTCTTCAGAAGGTGCTATTACGCTCCGCCTAGGCCTCCAAACTCCTTAACTCAGGCCGCTTGATTGTTTAACCGGGCTGATTGTCACAGATGTCACTTAGCCTCATTCATGAACGCTTAATGAGAAGTTAACATCTCGTATGTAGCTTGCTCTAAATCCAAATTCTTCTTCAGGGGGTGGTTCATTAGCTCGCTCGATCGCGTATTGTTCTCGATTTCATCTCTATCCATACCCTTAATGTTTTGATTATTCGCCCTGATTGTTACGCCATCCTTGTCCCCTACTCCATTCTGCAATCGCTTACCCCATACGGTCCGGTGCCGCGTGATTGATTCTCGATGAAACTTTAATGCATCGGGCTTCTTTCATCAGAGGGTTACCCACCTGATATTCTCGCCGTTGCAGGCCGCCCTCCACAAAATTCACAACTCTGGGCGGATTAGTTTATGGCGTTCACGCTCCTTACCGCCTATTCAATCAAGCTTTAGTTAGTCAGGCCACATGATTCACTGTGTCATATAACTCGATTATCGCCACCCCACCTGGTGGAGTTACCGGTGTGCCTCTCTAAAGCACCACATTGGTCAAAGATTCTTCCACATCTAGCACGCTCTGGTTCATTGTGGTTTTCTTCATCAATGATCCTCCAAATTCGGGAGGCAATTCACTTCACAAACTTGTATTTCTCGCACTATCATAGGCGCTGACTCAGATCCATCCGGTTAGCCTAAGGGTGAGGACACTCGCAATAATTCATGGAACCCTCATTCCCATGCCTCCGCTGTGTTCTCCCCAGACCAAACGTATTGATCTCGTACCGCTTGTGCACCTTCAAGGTGGAAAGAACTTGGTCGAAACTTTTGTACCAACTCGCTCCATGTAGTAACGGAGTCTCGCGGCCGATCAAGAATAATGCTCGCTCTATCCCCGGCGAGAGCTGGAATAAATAACCGCAATCTTAGTGGCTTCTTCAAGAACTCGCTGTATTTGATGGTATTCGAACTTTGAGGAAGTTAGTCAAATGCATGTTCGTTCTCATGGGGTAGTCCATGGAACAATATGTTCGCATCCAGATCGCGGATCGAATTTCAATTCAAAAATTGTTTCGTTTGAATCGTGGCCGTCTGACGTCATCAACAACTGGCCGAGGTAAAACAAACTCATCTAATAGCATGTAAGGATCAGTTCCCCGGTTGTATAAATGGCCTAGGCGCTTGATTCCTATTTCTCGCTTCCTCTGCGGGTCTCACTTGTTCAACGCCAAAATCTTGTTCTTCGCTGCTTTCCCATGACTATCAGTTCTAACTGCTCGCTCTTCCGTTTCTACGCAACTGCGCGTGCGTTTTCCGCTCAGATCACACAAGTGTCGATTAGGTCTGATTTTGTCAATGCATGTACTTATCAAACCCGCATCGCACACACAAACTAACAAAACCCACCACAAAGACTTGTAAAATAACAAAAAATAAAGAAAATCTCGTAATTACTATCTATGTGCTCACTTCTCTATATCAATTTAAATTGTTCCTCACAAGAACGCGCCAAAAACTCGATACAGCCGAAACGCTTGTATAAAATGAATGCCTAAATGCGCAAGTGCACGCCAGACTTGGCAATATAGTGTACTTAACGCATTTGATATCGATCCACAGGAAAGGTAAATTGACTACAGAGGTTCCGCTTCGCATAAATATCCAACAAAAGAGCTAGGTAAAAAGTAAGTAGTGGAAACCGCGAACTAAGCTGCTGATTCTAGTGAATTAATGGTGTTATGCCTAGGGTTAAATCGCTCTCATCACGTTCAATGGATTACTTTTCTAGAAGAAACTCGTTATTCAATCTATTTGTAATATGTCAATTAGCGAGGTGATCTTGCTCTACGAGATATCCTCTCGAGGTATATCCGCCTATCTCGTGAATAGAATCGAAAACTTCTATCTCGACTCAGATTCCGAAATGCTTAAATGTTCTAACCTCAAATGCTACCTTCAGTTCCTGAATATCTCTATTAAATCGACCTGGCTAAAGGCTGTTTCACCCATATCCCCGAATTTCATCTCTCAAATCTCTGATCTCCGCCGATTATGCTAATAATATCGTCGACATTAACATATAATTGAAATGCGTGTATAGAGTAGATGTGACAAATTAATAAATAACCTGAATAAATATGAAAATATCAACTTTAATCCATCAGACATGACATGGTTTGATGTAACCCTAGAAAGAGATCTAGAATTAACGCGAGGAAAAGATAAACTGCTTAATAAAGGAAACATTGTTCTAAAACCGAAAATATCCAAAATAATTGAAAAACGTTACACTCCCGCACTTCCGGTCGCGGTCACCGCTCAAACCGCGTACTCGCTCGCGGCGCCTCCGATCCCTTGATTTCGAAACTTGAATTTGCTTTAATGATGAGGGCGTATTTTCGAGTCGACGTCACGACGCAGGTGTCGACGCAGGACGCCAATGCACGTGGGACGCCGCGAGGAGGATCGCCACGACGTGGGATCGCCGCGACGTGATGTGGCACTTCATCGCCTCGTTCCCATTTGCTCCAAAATCGGGCTTTCCTCGTTGTCGCCTTCTTTCACCCCAATGCGTTCCCGGGCATTCACAAAAGACATCAACTCAGTATTCTAGTCACAAAAACTATAAAATTACTCTAAAATAAACAGGAAAATGTAGACTGACGCGAGTATAATATGAGTGTTTTAGGCACTCATCAACAGAGTTTCTTGCCCTTCAAAGTTGACTATGGATTTTGTGTTGCAACATAGTTGTCTTTTGTCACGATATAGCTCTTCTGCTATCTCCAATTCTTTATGTTGCGACAGAGTTGTGAGATGTCGCGACATGAGTTTCATTTCCATGTGCTTGATCAATGTCACGACATGAGTGCCAGAATGCCAACATGTTCTTCTATGGAACTTCAGCTTTATCATGGCATAAAAATCCTATGGTCATTACTGTAAATCAATCGCTTCTATCAAAACAGGTCATGACATTTCTGCTGAATTCAGCTTGATCCTGTTGTGGACATAACTCTTGCTTGTTTCATTAGGATTCACGCACATCCTCGAAATTGTGTCGCGACAGAATTCTACTATGGCCACTTTCGCTTGCTTGAATTATTTCCTTTTCATTCTAGCACATACAAAAACAAAATAGAACATTCCATAATTCAGCATTCAATATAAATTATAAACTTAAATCATGCCGTAAAATGGATAAAAGATGAGTTTAGGACCCACCAAAAGGCTCTCATTGATTTTTTTTTTTTTTTAGTCAGGGTTTCTGTATTTAGGTTGTTTTTAGTTTTTTTTTTTTTTTGCGGGTTAGTTGCATGTGTCTTTGTTTTTTTTATATAACATGTGTCCTTGTTTTATATACAGTTTTCATGTGTTTACATGTCTTAGGTTGTTTTCGCAGCTTTACGTGTTTAGGCGTGTTTTAGGTATTGTGTGTGATAAGATGTCACACTCGCCAGGGAGGTTAATTTGAGTCAAAAAAAATTTTCAAAAAGATCAAGCAGAGAATGAAAATGGACCCTTAGGTTGTTCCAAGATTTGGAATAGTGTGTTAGAAAGGTTGAGGTGACTTAGTTTAGTCACCCCTTGTGTGTTTCAAGAAGCCATTTCCCGAGTAGTCTATCACACACACTCACATGTGATCTCCAGGGTTGCTCACAAGAATTCCACGCGCCTTGAGGGTTTCTAAACACCCAAGTGATGGGACACCTTTGAAAAAGAGGATTGCCTTCGAGCCCTAAATCGAAAAAAAAAAAAAAAAAAAAAGGGATGTGTGTGAATAGAATAAGTGGGATCATCCAATCTAATCCCGCACAAACTGAGGGGCCTTCAAAGCCTAATGCCTCTAAGGCCAACTCGCTGGGGAGCCACTGGGATTTCACTGGCACTACATGTGTGTAATAAAGGATGGACCATTTCCATAGTCTAGGGCCTTTAGGTTTTGTTAAGTGTTCAGGGTGAAGTTCGAGGAGAACTAAATGCCCAATGCCCTTAACCAACTGGTGGGGAGTCACCAATGAATCCCCACTACATGGACACTCAGCTAAAACTTATAGGCACTAGAGTTCTTTCATGCTAAGGTAGTATGTAAATAAAAGGGTGGCTCTATCCTTCATGATTACTAGAGTCTTTCAAATGGGTGGGAGTGGACTTCCAAGTTTGGGGTAATCGAACCGAGGTATATGTCGTGAGATCACTTAAACAATTACATATAGACTTCCGTGGAAAGGTCATTGAAAACTCGAGGGGTCGAGCTGTTTAGTAAACCCGACTCGCTTTTAGCTGCTCCCTAGAAAGTTGCACAACTTTAAGGATCCCTTGATTTTAGACAATAAAGGCTCAAATTTCAAGTTTGGTTCATTTTGGCGTTGTGTATATCACACTCATGTCGTAAGCATTTTAGTGTGTCAATTTTCATGCGTGATAGTGTTATGAGTCTGTTTCTTGCTTGGGGACAAGCAAGAAGCTAAGTTTGGGGGTGTGATGAGTGCCCAAAACACTCATCATATACCCGCGTTTGATCACGGTTTTGATTCATTTTACTTAGTAATAAGTGCGTTTATTGCCTTATATTTGATACTCGATTTCTCGTGCATTTCAGGTGAAAAAGGTGGCATTTAGAAGCTGTGTGGAGATTTGAAGAAGGAGATTGGAGGAGAGCTCAGCCGCAATGTCGCGACGCTCACGCCGGCGGACGCGTTGAGGTCGCATGACGCAAATTTACACGCCCATCGTCACACGTCGACACTCACTTAGCTAGAATTTTTTAGATATAACAAAAAGAATGACAAAAAAAGAGAGAAGGCGAAGGAGGAGATACTAGACGGAGACGACTACACAAGAGTGACTCGAGAGATCGTGTAATCCCTGTAATTTGTATTTTCTTTCTCGAACTCCTATTGATTAAAAATTGAATGATTGTAATGACCAGGATGATGTTCTAGTTTTATTTCTAGGGTTTTGCTGTACTCTTGTTACATTCGTATGGATTAGTTTTTTTATTCAGTTTTATTCAATATATCTATGGATCTGTTATCGATTTGCTCTATTCTCTGTTAATGAATTACATGGTGGTGTTTGGCTAACATCATCATACTTTTGCCAAGAATCTGAGATTGAGAGATAAAGATTCTCGAGGATCCGAGTAGAGTGACACTTGGTCAATCGGAGAGTAGAGATCTCCTGGTTCCAAGTATGGCGATTAGGGTTTAACCATTTAAGCGTCTTGGAGTTAAGGATTGATGCAAAGATGTGATGAACCCTACTAGCAAGATAGGCGAATATACATCGAGAGAGGATATCTCGTAGGCACGATCAACTTGCCAGTGTGAATCCGTTAATATACTGAATAACAAATTTTACATAGATTATAATCCATTGAATGTGGCAAGGGGAGGCAAAACCCTAGTCCCCATTAATTGAATTAACAGCTCATTTAGGATCAAGTTGTCGTTATACTAGCAATAATTCACTCGAGTTTGAGGTCCAAATAATACTCTAGAGCCAATTCCAATATTCAACACACTTCTCCTTGTGGGAACGACACTTAACTAGCCGCTATATTACGTAAACTCAACGCGTATACTTGCGCGTGCGAGCCTACATTTTTACATTAATTTACACACCTATACCTAGTCCTTCAACAACGTATGGAGCATGATATGTCGCCCAATCTCTCTGAAGTCAGTCCATCCACTCTATGCAGTTGTTGCCCATAAGAGCAAGATGAAGGTATCTCTAAGTGTAGCCCAAACTAGCGCAAGACTCGCTCTGGACGATGCCACTCAACATTCCCAAAACATATAAGCGGTGATATCGTCCGCTAGATCCTGATCAGATAAGCAGATATCTAGTAGTTAGTCAACTAACTCTCCAACGTATGGCTGCCATAAGACCTACACATTTACATTTGACGTCAATAACGTTGATGTGAATATGAATGAAATTATTATATAATCATTTACTTTTACATATACCATTACATGATCAAGAGTTTGTTCATCTAGCTGATCTTGGTATAAGAGGAGTACACCGGATGGGTTATGCACTCGTGTCAAAGGTACTCTCCACCTACACCCCAATGGAAGAGCTGGCTCTGGCTCAATTGCAGGCTCAACCGGTCATCCATCATGGACAGCCTTAGCTACGTGTCCATTATGGACAACTGATGAGTCTTAAACTCATCTATTTTTAATCCAATTTTTTGGCTTGCTTTTAGTAATTTCAAAGCTGTTTTAATGCCAAATTATGGATTATTTACAAACTTTGTGTTTTGTAGGAGTTAATTCAAAAAGGAAAGATTTCCAGCAAGAAAGAAGAGAAAAACAGCAATTGCAACAGTCTCTATTGCGACAAGATTTCTGGGTCGAGACAAACTTTTAAGCAAATGGTTAGAGAACTGTGTTGCAACAATATTGTCTGTGTCGAAACACAGGATCTAAAAATTGGCAGATGAGTTAGGTCGCAACAAAAGGTAGCATATCGCGACAGGAAATGGGAAGAAGCCAACTGAGACAAAGAGCAGTTATGTTGCGACATAAGGAAAAATCAAAAGGCATAATTTACGTTGCAAAAAAATCTACTCTATCACAACACTGATCCTTGCAACATGGAGGAGTTGGTTGAGACATAAGGGAGCACTGAAAAAAGAAGTTCAGTCGCAACAAGAAAATTATGTCGTGACAAATGATGCTTATTTGTTGAACTGACCTGGTCGCAACAAAAGAAACAAACGTTGCAACATACTTTCAATGCTGAGGAGATAAATCGATGTCGCGACATGGATTTTAATGTCACAACATAGAAATAAGCTTAATAGAGAAAAACAAGGTCGCGACAGACTATTCTATGTCACGACAAAGATTTCAACACAATGCAAAGAAGTTCTGTCGCGACATGAAAACTAGGTTGCAACAAAACAATTAAGCTAAACACAAAAGAGTCGTGTCGCGACATGAAAACTAGGTCGCAACAACAAATATTTTACAAACACCAAGAAGCCATGTCGCAACATCAGAACAAGGTTGTAACAAGAAGTCAAGCTCAGTGGCAACAAGTCTCTGTCGTGACAAACTTTCTAGGTCGCGATAGAAATGCAGATAATACAAGACAAAGGTCGCAACATAACCTAAATTGAGATGTCGCTGCGGACATAAAACTGGGTCACGCCACCAACTCGCAAAAAGCTGCAATCGAAACCGTGCTTTTCTGTGACATGATTATCTATGTTGTGGAAATAACTATCCTAAGAATGCACAAAATATTATCGCATGCAGTTTTCATGTGTCGAAGGGGAAAGAAGATTGTCGTAACAAGAATACGCTTGTCGAATCAAGCAAAGTGAGCACAAGATCTTCAAGTAGCAATAGACAATTGCATACCTACAACAAAAACACAAAACTCTGTTGTGACGCAACTTCTATGTCGCGATAGAGAAGGCAAATCTGGGCCAAAATGCTTAGGGATTCACACATAACCTTAATTTTAGGGCCCAGACTTTTAGGGCTCTATAAATAGAAACGATCGTGGAGGAGGCACACTGAAGAACGACAAACCAAAGAGTACTCTGTGGAGCTGAGGACTCTTTTGTATTATATTTTTCTTTTTCTTTTATTTTATTTTATTTTTCTTATTTTTATTTTCTTCGTAGATTAGCGCATGTAGATTTTGATTTGTTACCTGGACTGCAAAAATATTAAATTGTTCAGAAGTTTTGAATGAAATTTAACCTTAAATTCATTTACAATTAATGCTTGAATTCAATGAACTCTAGACAACACTGAACTCATTTATTCGCCTGGATTACAAGATAGTGAATTTTCATCAATATTTCAAAGGTATGCTATAATCTAGTTTTCGAGAACACAACTTCCACTGGGAAAGATCTGATGTTAATTATGGTATTTTCTACAAAAATGAGAATAAAATTTCCTGAGTTGAATCTTGAATTTATTTGAATGGTGTTGTTCTTGGAACACTATTCTAACAATTTACTAGCTTTTACCAGAAAGGACTATTGTTCGTCTTGATTTCCCAAGAGGCCCTCCGAGGACACAAAGATGGAGATTCTTTGGTGAGCTAGACTCGCCATTTCCTGGGGTATGTTTGACTACTATTGAAGCACTAATGAGCTTTGGAAAGGTTACTTAGATAAATCCTCAATTTGCCTGGTCCGAACGGGCTGAGGATATCACCCTAATCAATTAGAGATCTCTCCTGTCCGAAGAATGATCTTGATCCCAGCAAGTACGGTAGATCTAATCAAGGAAAGAGAAAACTCTTTCAGATCTTAAGGATGAGACATCATTCTTGTTGTAGAAATATAACAACTGTCCTATCTTGGGAAACAAGAAATCTGCAGTCATAAGAAATGGGTATGAAGTATTGGAAAACAAAAATACCTGCATTCAAGTAGAAATTCTAATTACAAGTAATCGACAATCATGTCTTAAAATGAACATGAATCTCTACTCAAAGGAAAGTATGGCTGTAGGAGGAATCCAAACTATACTCCCTTGCCTCTTGACAAATCATTCCAACTCAAGGAAAATGTATCGAGATTAGGATGAATTGATAATTTCACAAAGAGGAAATCCCAAAGGTCTACTCAAAGAATAACTGCTCACCCAATACATTTCAGAGTTAATTTTTCCTTTTATATTAAATGTAGGATCTTAGTTATTAAATTCTTATTAGGTTACTAAATTTTCATTCAAACTAGACGCTCAAATAGCGAGAACTTAAGCAGTCAGGTAGTTAAGTTTAAATTCCTTCAATCTCAATCCATATCCAGACTTATAGGTCCACTTTATTACTTGTACGAACTTGCACTTGCAGTTTTTAAGACCAAAGTAAATTTTTAATTGAATTTAGTGACAAAATTATTCTTCTTAGGAGCATACAATGTATATTTGGTCTTAACAAGCTGTGCCTTTACCCGAGATTCTAGTTACCTGTAATAAATGTGCGTAAATTTGTATATATCATTTAGTCTGATCAAGTTTTTGGCTCCGTTGTCGGGGATTAGATGATAATCCTTTGATTATGGTGTTTTAAAATTTGTATATAGCATTTGGTCTTATCAACGGCCTCAGCTATGTCTCCATCGACGACATCGGCGTCGTCATCATGTAAGGAATGACCTACTGGAGGTGCTGGATGTGCTGTTGGTCTCCCAAAATCGGGTCGCCCACATGAAGTCTCTCTCAAGACCATAGTTGACTATAAAATAAACAAAAAGTAAGCAAACTAATGATGTGTTGTGTATATGAATGTGTATGTAATAAAATAAAGTTATGGATAATTGTATTGTTATACAATCGCTTAATACCAAGGTCTACAATCCAAGTCGGCTCTAGCATAACCGGGTAAGGCTAGTAATCGCACTACTCCCAACTATAAGCCACTGTTTGCGTCAAAACTCGTAGCAGTGGGAGAAAGCACGGATGGACATGCACTCCCTTCTTGTCCACAAACAAGAAGGATCCAATCCATGCTAAGATGAAACCACGCTCACCCCACTTTAAAGTGACCTCATCTGCATCAGGTGCTAGGGTGCATAACTAGTCACATAACCACCGTATGGAGATAACAGATCCTTTGAGAGCATCAGCGAGTGGGGTGACACCAAGCAACTCCCCACACAACTCCGCCACATCGAACACATGTGTCCCGGTGACTGTTGGTCCGTGGATACAGATCCTATGGATGATAGCAACATTCTGTAATGTGATCGTCATCTCTCCGACGGGTAATTGAAATGTGAGTCTTGTGCCGCCATCTCTCGACAAGACAAGTGATGAGTGGCCAATCAATCATGATGTGGCCCATGCGGTATATACCATAGAATCCCGCGCGGATCACGTATGGACGAATACCTAGATCCATCCTCTACATACTAATGAAGGCTTTCATCTATTGGCAAGGGTGGAGTACCTCCTAGAACTACAAGTAATGAAGAAATCAATTTTATAATTTATTATATATAAATTACACCAACAATATATAACAGTAGTTGATATTTAATAAAATATATACCTGCTCCGTATCTACTAAGTGCGACCTATGTCTGTTTAACAATACCTAGATAAATGGATTTGAAGGATCTGCATCACGAAGCCCTTTGAACATCATATCTGTAATAGATAACACAAAGACAATATAATTATTAACAAAAAACATTAAGATATTAGTATCATAGTCATGAATGCAATTACTAATTTCTAAGGCAATGAACAAAAAAAACCACGTACAAGAATGATGTCTCTTTTACTTAAATAAGGTAGACAAGTCTTTTATAATCCAAGAAATAAACATTCGTACATAAGTCTTATACAAAGCAACTACAAACATGACAAGCAAATTGCTTTACAAAAAAAAAAAAAAAAATGAGTTACTTCACATCTTTCACTGAACTAGATTTCTATTCTTACAAAGAGCTGACGCGACCCGATCAAGCCAGACAACCTACATGTGATAGTAGTTTTCCCTCCCTAACGCTCCATTTCTATTATGCAAACGGGTTGATTGATGTCTGACGCTCATGCGTTTCATTGACTCATGAGGTACAATCGTAGGACCATCATAAAGAGACCACTCATCTTCATTGAATATGGGATGAAACAAGTTTGTCCAAGTATCATAGTACGACTGTGTAGTGTAGTAGTCTTGAACAAATAATCAAAAATCAACACATCGATCCTAACATGTTGCTATGATATGGCTACATGGAAATCCATATATAAGTGTCTTACCACATGTACATTTCTAATCATGTAAGTTGAGGTGTTATGTTCGACCACTCCTTGACTTAACATGAAATCGTCCCTGGATGTGATCGTAAAGAACAATTTACATTGATCCAGCCTTAACCACACGGGACTTAATTTGAGCATCAACATAAGGAGTGTACTGCTCATCATATGTCAATCTATTAGCACCTTGTTCCCTTCTTACAACAAAGTAACTATTAATGCGGAAAAAGGTCGACTAAACTAATGTAGTGATCAGGTCAGAGTCTTAAGAATTAACGTTAAATACCTCGAACATGTTGGTAGTCATTATCTCATATCTTGACCTCCATCATGTGAAAAAGTTGCTCATCTCAAAGAGGGATCGCCTAACCATCATCAGGTTCGAATTAACTCTTTCAATTATAGTTATATGACTATTGAATTTGCGTTGTTTAGTCACTAAAACTACTCTGCATACCAAATTCTTCAAGAGTTTATCTGCTGGCCAAGTAAAATCGCTTCAGAAGATGACGCATGCAAATCCTCGTGATACAAAGTAAATGATGCAAATCTAAGCAAGATGCGAATCACTCATTGCTACCATAATACCTGGATGTATGTCAGATATAACACAAATTCCTGTCCGTTTAGTTACTCGATTTCTAATACATGTCAAGAACCATTCTCAACTATCAATATTCTCGCCTTCTCTAATAGCAAATGTCAATGGAAACAACTGATTATTTTCATCACACCTCATAGCAATCATTAACGTGCCTTTATATTTCCCATACAAATGTGCACTATCAATACTCAGTACGGGACGACAATGTTTGAACCCTTCAATAGATGGCTTGCATGACCAGAAGACGCGTTGAAATACTTCAGTGTTTGGCATATTATTGTCAAATGTTTTCCAAATTACAACACATCCAAGATTTGCTTACTCTAAGGTTAAGAACAAACGTGGCAGCTCTGTATATGATTGATAAAAGTCACCAAATAAGTGTCTAAGTGCTTTATGTTTTCCATCGAACGCTTTTTTGTATGAAATTTCATATCCTCATTTCTCCATCACACTTTCTTGAATAACAGCTACAGACAAAGTGAATCGAGTCTTAATAATTGTCTTGATATGAGCAACAACCAAGTTTGAGTTTAATTGATGATGGTCCAGATTCAAGAAATCATTGACACAAATATGTGCTCCTTTATACTTGTTGATAACAAATAAACAAGTGTCTTTCACAAGCATGGAACGAAGCTTCCATGGACATTGACATTCCTCGGTCTTCTTACATCTTAAAACTAGCAATTTTTTTGAGGATGCAACAACCATACAAACTCTCGTGTGCTTTTAATTGAATAAATCTTGCGTTCTCTGCAAAGCAGATTCGAATTAAAACTCGCCGCCTACAAATTCTCCACTTGAGTATCTGGTAGTATGCTTCACCCATGGAGTCCAATAACTTGAAATAGCATTACCAAATTTTTCAACATGTTCAAATTGAGGTGATGGTGGTAAGTGACACTAAATAGGGGATGACTCATCTAGTTCCTCAGCATTTGGGTTATTTGATACATCACAAGATGTCGCATGCGTAGAGACATATATCCCTTGCTCATTCTCTAAAACTTGGTTGAAAGTATGGAAAGATGATACATGTCCATCACCTTGAACATCTAAATTTCCATTAGATCCGTTATCAACATCGTCATCAGATTCATCATTAGCTTCTTCATCTTCATAGTTTTCATCACCTCCATCTACTCCACAACTGTCAGTATCCAGTGTCGGACTGCTACTAGGCCCCATAACCATAGTCAAATTCTGCAACATTCTCATTTTCTCGAACCAATAAATCTGTGTAGGCACCCACAAATTGATTTATTTGTGGCTTAACTCGAACGAACTCAATATAAATTCAATTTCCTCCATGCCAACTATGTTAACCAAGTTTAACATTCGATGTCATGCCCCTACCCCTGCTTGGGCGAAGAGAGGGGGCACGACACAGGACTGAGACTCTTTAACCTACTTTCCTGACCTTGGTGGGCCCATTTCATATATAAATCCATAAGGAAATAAAACTTCTAATACTACCACCAAGTGGTGTTTAAATGTCATGTATATATATGCCTAAGTCTCATTTACTTATACTTAGACAAACCCCCACTATTACAAAAATTTTTACATTTACATTCCGAAACCAAAAAGCAAAACCTATCGGACCCATTGTATTGGCCCTGGCCGAATACAAAATTCCTGATGTCCTCTTTCGCATCTACACCTGATGAAACACTCATGCTAAACTTATACTTAATGGGAAACAGATAACAGATATGACCACTTAGCTTAATCCACACCATAAGTTACATGTAACATAATGCATATGTTGGGAGTTTACAGATAACCTAATTCTTATCACAGAGTTTTCATATAGCATAATTCTTATAACAGGGTTTTCATATCTCCCGTAGGAGTTCAGAACAGAGATCTTGTAGAAGGTAACCCGTAGGTACAATACAGAACATAGCAGAACTGATTACTTATGCTTTCTTATTGTTCATTATTCATATTCTATCATAAATGTTTCTGCCACATCATTTTATCTCAGATATTCTTTCATATAAATGTTCACGCGATGCATCAAGAACAATGAACGAGAGGGACGCAAAGACAATAGGTAACTGGCTGCACCGTATAGTACTGAACAAAGGTGTCGGCTAATAATACATGTCCGCCCATCGTGAATGTATGTCGTAGCACTAGTAGGAGGTCTTATCACCGGGACCGTAGATGCCTACCCACGCAATTAAGTGTCGTAGCACCAAGATGAGCGCCTAAACACTAAATTGCAGATCGCATGCCCACGCACGCAGGTGACGAGTTATCAATGCAAGAGTGTTTGTAACACCCCAAATTATGCCCTAGTAGTTTTATAACATGTTTAGGGTATAATAAAAGTAAATGTATATTTTTTTCAGAATAAAATAAGCAAAACCCGAAATTAATCTAAGGGTCAAGGGTAAATTAGTAATTTACCAATCCAAGACTTAAAGGTCATAAGATGAAAAGACTATATGCTAAGTTAGAAATTAGATAAGTTGATTTGAGAATAAAAGGAAAATGAAGGGAGTGTTATAAAAGCTGTAAATTGATAAGACCAAACATGGTCTTAGAATTCTCATTTGGATTAGAAAAGTTTAGGGCATTTACGGTGGAAGAAGAAGAAGAGAAGAAGAGAGGAAGAAAAAGAAGAGAAGAAGAGAAGGAGAAGAAGAAGGAAGAAGGAAGAAGAGAAGTTCAAGAATTTAAGGTATGGATACTGTTGCTGAATCAGATGGAATATGTGTATGAATATCTTATAAAAACTATGTGTTTAGAATGTGTAAGGAATTGTGTTTAGGTTGGGGTTTTTCCTATTTGTTGGTTAGTAATTCTCCTACCATCAACAATGAAGTTGTTTGGTTTGGTTGTGGTCCTCAATGGAGGAAAAATTTATATAGAGAAAATGTTGGGTTTTGGGGGAGATGTTGTCCGTATGTTTTTGTTTTGGTCATCACTCATCCAAATTGAGTGATTCAAATTTCTTGGTAAACTATACTTAAGAAACAAATCTCCTGAAAGGCATCCCAAATTCGACCACATTGGACCCGTAGGCCTGATAAAGTAAGGGAACAATTCTGTCCCTGAAATTTGTTTAAGAACAGTCCCCTGAACTAGAGTAATTCTTGTTGTTTAAATCATAACTTGAGTTATACTGGTCCAAATGAGGTGATTCAAATTTCTGTACAAACTAGACATCTGGGAGAACAACTTTTATGAAGAAATTATGGTCAAATTATGTTTCTATCATTCCCATAAAATTTTCAAATATAGGACACAATTCCAGATTTTGTTCCTGGAAACTGTCCAAGAGCAATTCGGAATGTTTAGACCATATCTCCCAAATTAAAAGTCTAAATGACATGATTTTTTAACCGTAAGAAACTTAAGACATAGGGGTATATTGATTTAGAATATCACTTTCTAACAACTCCAAGTATAGTGGTCAAAAATTGTAGTAAAAATGGACTCGAACCACCCCGAACTCTGCTCAGTGCACTGGTTATGGAAACTAAATCAGAGTAAAGGTTATATAAATGTATTGTTATATGAAATAATGCATCATAGTAATATGATCAGCGATAACATACGTGTTATGAAAGCTAAAGAGAATACACGTATAATTTTGTTATATGAAAAGTACAAGAATGTTTATAAAAGATTATTTGATAATGAATATCTCTATATATACATGATATCAGCTTGTTATTCATGTATATGAGATTTTTTTTTCACCTAAAAGATTGCTGGAAAAACATAACAAAACCGATTGTCTGCTTACACTGTGTAGTTGGATAGGTAGACACACTCTATAGGATACAGCTGTTTAAAGATAGCTTTGCGATATCGAGGCCCCGTTTGGGTCGATGACATAGATCCCGTTTAGATCATTATAGCAGCCCAGTTTTGGTCATACAAATAGAAATCATTGTCTCGTACAGTGAGAGTACCTTCAAGTACATACAGTTCTTTTCCATATCCACTTCTAAGGTATATGCAGGCATGAAACATAAAAGCAAATGACAAGAATATGCAAATGATTTGAATATGATAAATGACATTATATGACATGATATGAGAAGCATAGCACATCATATAGATAATAATCATTGTCTCGCACAAATAGAGTACCTGGGGTACGCTTCTTTCCCATATCCACTTCTACAGATATGCACAACATAAAAGCTAGAATGATTAATATAAAATGATTTGACATGATAAATGTACATTATATGACAATGATATAAGAAGCATAGCACCGTTATGTGATGACAAGTATATTGTGACAAGAACAAGAAACTTAAATGTGAAGATCTGAACACAATAAGTAAATATGAAGTACGTATAAAGATATGTAATTCACATGTATGAAATATGCATAAGCATGGGTATAAGTATACGATGTGTTAAATGTATATGCATGTGTCTAAAGTGTGATGATCCTTATTAGGGGTCGGTCTATAATTTTAGTATTTATTCCCACTACATGGGCTAGCACTCCGTGTTAACTGTGTAGGTACAAAAGAAGGAACTAGAAGCCCGGACAATCCGCATCAACAACAAAGGTCAACACAATACTAAGTGTCCACTAAAGACCTCTATGGTCTTTTTTGTATATGTATTTGTTTTTGTAAACAATGTAAAGTTTTTATATGTTAAACACTCCTATTTATGGAGTTTGAATATATTTTGTAATCCGCTGCTGCAGAATATATTTCAAGTTAAATGTTTAATAGTATATGAATGAACAAGTTTATAGTAAACAACAATAAAATAAAAAATAAAAAATAAAAGAAAAGAAAGACACCCTAGCCTGACACCGGGTGCCGAGTTGGGGGCGTCATAGTGTCGTTGCACTGAACAAACATGCCTATTTATTCACTATCTGGTCTCCGACAGGCATACAATTATATATGTTTCCGAGCTTGTTAGTTTATTCTTAATCACATTAGCAAATAAGGGCAAGAAACAATGTTTGCCTACGCTTCGCCGAGGCAACGAGGTACAGAGCATTTTTCATATAACTCGTATACATGTACTGACCTTTCATTCAAAATAACTAAGAACGTGACAAAAATGTGGTCAGAGGATCTGCAGACCTAGAATCCTAAACAACTGAGTACCTGCACTCAACTTTCAAGAGCGCATTTAACACTCGACCTTAAACCACTCAGTACCAAAAGACTCAACTTTCAAGCGATTAGTACTAATATCCTCTCGACCAAAACAAGCCAGGCACTGTACATTTAAACTTTCAATACTATAACTCAATATCCTTTGGACCAAAAACAACTTTGAGTACTGGTACTCAACTTTCAGTATTGATACTCAACTGGGATTTTTTCTACAGAAATGGAAGATTTGCCTCTTTTCACCAGAAATTTCCAACCAAAACCCAAAACACATCAAAGAAAACAACTCCTAAACTTGACTTGAACCAACCAAAACAACTAAATCCCATAAAAACCAACCACCAACACTTTCATTATGGAAGTTAGGTTTTTCCTAACAATCCATAAACAAGTATGGCTTGTGATAGTTTCCATACCTTGCTTTTCTTCAAAAACTTAAACCAAACTAAATCTCTAAAGAAAATGAAGAGCAAGCAACCCAAAGTTTGTTCTCTCCCAAAACCGTAGTCCTAGCTCCCAAAGCAAACAAAATGGGAAGTCCCCAAATTCTTGGAAGACCATGTTTGGTCTATCCCTTTTTGGACTTAAATTTCTCCTTTTTTTCATTTTAGTCCCCCCACTTTCT
The DNA here is from genome assembly GCA_016808115.1 of Tetrastigma voinierianum. NCBI lineage: Eukaryota > Viridiplantae > Streptophyta > Magnoliopsida > Vitales > Vitaceae > Tetrastigma > Tetrastigma voinierianum. The sequence continues at coordinate 251,633 of JAEQBH010003125.1, read as the reverse complement.
TACATAATGAACTTTGGGTCCTTAATGTGACATTACCAATTTACCCTTAGTGCTTAAATTTCCGGTAATATGTCGATTTTGTTTATAATCAGAATATATCAAAACTTTTTCTTATTTGGGTATAATTTGTTTAATATACATCACATCCTATATCAAGTGTATTAAATATATCTTCTTTATAGGGGATACTTAAAATTAATGACTAATTTGAACCTTTGTTTGTCAATGGTTGTCTTTGAATATATCATATCACCCAACTGTTCAAACGTGCAATCAACCAGTACATCCAAAGGCACAATGACAGCTTTGTTCCTAACATATTTGACATCTGTTTCAGTCCTCAATATATTTCCATTGTAATAACATATCACAAGAATAATGGAAAAAGACATAATTGACCTATACATAATGGTCTCGATAAGTTAAATAATATGATAGATCATTATCCTTATCATTTAAACCACATTCATGGATGCTAAAGTCAATATGGGAGGGCATACATTAGAGAGACAAATACATTAACAATTGATTAATTGATTGAACCACTTGGTAGGGCCTTGTAAAATGGTCTCACGACCATTGAAATATTATATATACTTGGAGATTAGGCCAGTTGTGTGGGTTTGTGGTAAAGGTAAAAAACATACAACCTTTTAGTTGACATGTTTGCTCAACCATTTATAGATTTTGGTGATCTAGGGTTGATCAAATCAGTGGGGAAAAGATTTAGACCTTCTTTGTTAATAGTTTTTTAAACTGTTTTTTCTTTCGAAAAAAACAAGGAGAGAAGGGAAAACCCAAATATCGGTTTGTTTGGTTACAATTTTTGAAAAATATTTTATGTTATTAAAAAAAAAAAGAGAACAAGAAAAACATGATTGGGACTTTAATTTGATTCCTTGTTTGTTTTTAAAAAACAAGAACAATAAAAACACTACATTCAATGACAATACGCTTCAAACATAAATGATGTTTTTTGTGTTTTCAAAAAACATAAAATTATTATTTTTAATTTGAAAGTAAGAAAACTAAAGTTTAATGTTATTATTCCATAATATAATTATACATATAAAGTCTTATCTTGAAAGTAAATACATAAATCTTGCATTCTTTTTTTATTAATTTTTTTTCATCAAGAAACTTTGTATTATATCGTTGTATTACTATCTTCTTATAGGACTCGAGGCCTCAGTCTCTCCTACATCTATTCTTTTTACTATTTGAATTAGGTCTTAAAGGCATTTATTATTTTTAAAATTTACAATAAAATAGTTAATAATAACACTTTTCAGAAAACACCACAATTATGTTTTATGTGTTTGCAAATAATTATTCTCACAAATAGTTCTAAAAAACAGCTACCAAACAAGGCCTAAACTTCCATATGTTTGTTTATTTGTTTTATCTTTTCACTAACCTATCGTTTTTGCACTCCTTTGTACTGTGGTATTCCTTTGTTGCCAACATTTCAAACACATCATAAAATTCTATCAATTTTTATTTATCTTTTCCCTGTTGACATTGAAGAATGAATCATGATTTTCCCACAGAAGTCGTATGCCATAAACTTTGACCCCCTAATTTAAATCGAAAATCTACGCCATTGTGGGTCATTTTATTCAGCGAAACTCATCACACTCTGACATCAATCAAAGCCAAAATACTTGAATACCTACAACATACTTGGTTATTCGACCAACTTTTTCTCACTTGCCAACCAGGACAACCCAGAAATTAAAAAAACAAACCGCTCTCATCTAAAGTATATAATAATGAAATGAGGACCGCTAGGGATCAAATGTAACGCCCCAAAAATACCCTAGAATTTCTATAATAATTTTTATTATATATTCCGAGTATAGATTGAGCCAAATTTGGGTTTTTCTGAGAAAATTGATAAATTGTTAAATTTTGAAATGTGAAGTAAAAATGTGAGCATATGATTAAATATTATGCTAAAATGAGAAATTGATTGAACCCGAAATTAAGCCCAAGTGAAAATGGCAAATTTGGAATTTGGCAAAATGAGGACCTATGGGTCAAATGATAACTTAAATGCTAATGTGAAATAAATGATAAATGAAAGTTAAATGAAAACCAATAAGTGAGAAAAATGCCAAAAATGAGATATGGATTTATTGAAGTGCCAAACATGGCCTTATAGTGGATAAGTGGTATTAGACCACATTTGGTCTTAGAGACCTCCCACAAGTGCAAAAATGTTTTTGAAAGCAAAGAGGGAGAGAAGAGCTAGGGTTTTGGGGAATAGATGGAGATTTGTGTGAATCCTTCCATGTTTATGCAAGATCTTGCAAGGAGGAAGGAAGAAGAAAGCTAAGGCTTCAAGTGCAAAGTGATTTCAAGGTATTTTACAAACCCTAGATTCTTCTAAATGATATTTGGGATAGAAAACCCTAATCCATCCATGGGTTTTGCTCATGGTTGGTTTAGGATGGTATTTCGATGTCTTCGGGAGTGAATCTCGCTTTAGTTTGAGTTTCGGAGGATTTTTGAATGAAAACTCACGGAAAACTAAAATCGCGCCTTCAATCGCAAATGGCTACCTCACCGGGGTGAAGCAAAATGGCCAAAAAGGCCACCCATGGGTTCGTTGCAGCGAAGCAGTGCTTCGTCGAGGCAAAGGCACTGTTCACATGGGCCAAAATTTTATTTTGTTTCCGAAAGTCCCGTATTCGTGCATCGATAGTTTGGGGACCCTAATAAATTATCAATGGGGGTTCAAATAAGGATAAAACTAAATGAAAAACATATCATACCTCGGTGAGTTCGTCTTCGTGCAGACTTAGTGTCTTAACCCAAGACCGTTAACGAAAATTAATCGACATTCAATAAAAATGTATAATAATTTTTTATCCACTAAGAGTGGCATGATTGTTATCACCAGTGGACTCAGGGAGTGATCTAGGACCTATGATCGAAGGGAAGGAACTAAAGCCAATGTAAATTTTCGCTTGTTCACCGACTCCTATCCTTATTTCAAGTGTTTTGGTAGTATACCAAATAAATCTGAAATGATTATATGGAATGAGTATATCTTTGAAATGATATTACGAAAGTGCATATGGATTTGAAAATGTGATAATTGAAATGATTGACAATTAATTGCCTGTGAAAGATTAATTGAATTGTAAACGAATTGGTCAATTCTTGACATCTTGAATTGAATCGATATACCGAATGAACATCCTAGTGGGATGCCCCAATCAGCATCCGTCATGAAGGCATCCCGAAATTGTCCAATGTCCCACTTGGAGGGATGCACCAATCGACATCCGTCATGATGGCGTATGGCATTGAAGAAATGTTCTCACTGACGACATGCACCAATCGGCATCCGTCATAATGGTGTATGGCATTTCAAATACCATGTTGTGGTGCACCAATTCCAAGATCCCGCGTGATTTGTGGGAGACCGAAATCGTGGAATGTGTAAGCACATATCAATGATAAAGGACGGTTCATCGAATCAACCGCCATGAATGTGGAATTGCATAGACAAAGTGAAATAACGAACTTGATGAGTGTAACAGATTTGTAAACTAAACACATCTCTAAGCGTACATTTGAATCTCATGAATCGAATTTGTGGTATGATTTGTTGCTTAAGTAAAAATGCATATTTGATATGATCAATGATTTGTAATAAAAGATGCTAAAAATAAATAATGTAAAGATTGTTGATATAAAAGGCATGATTTAATGATAAATAAGGCCATGTTGAACCGAAATTGAATATAACTATATAGAACCACTAAGCATGAAATGATTAATATAGATTTTATCTACGCTAGTTACTTAAAGAAACTGGAAGGAGGCCAAGAGCAAGAAGCACAGAGTCATAAAGAAGTTTGGCGTATAAGTGTATACCTCACACGCATATCATATATCTTTGTGAATTATGATAATTTAGAACAAATGAGTCAACTCGAACTACTGTTTTGTATATTATTTTGTAAAGGCGTGATACGTCATTTTGTAAACAATTTGTATAAAAGTAATGTTATGGGCTCAATTGCTTGAAAAATGCTTCCACAATTGAAACCTAAAACAAATGACATAAATAAAAATGTTTGATAAGATAAATGAAACGCTTATTTTAAACCGGCTCCGATTCGGATCCGCCATTTGGGTCGAGCCGAGGATTCGGGCCCATTTTTGAAAAAGAAAATTTAATAAAAAGGTAAATAAAAAGAATTAACCGAGCGTCCCGGTTTTTGCTTTGATCCGCCAACCTGCAGAATCGGCTCGTGGGTCGCATCAAAGATGCCCGTTTAATTCAAAACAAATCGAGATGCATTTTGGTATGGTGTGCACAACTCAAACCTCTATGCTAATGAAGCTCTGTGATAGCCCTCTCATTTCTTTATTTCTCTTACCCTAACTATTAAAAACACAAAAACACTAAATTTATATAGAACATGAGAGAAATGGGAGAGGAAGAAGGTTTTGCATATTTTTAATACGCAATAATGCCTCTATTAGTGACAACAACATTTTAATTTTTTTTTTAAAATGATGAAGCTACTGTTCAAAACAGGGGCATGTGCTTTCAACAAAAAAAAAAAACAATGAAGTCGTTGTTTAAGGATAGCAATATTTGCTCACCTGTCGTCTATGTGGCTCAAACGCATTAAATTGATCAATAATTTCACATACCATATATTTTTGTTTTGTTTTTTTTTTTTTTTTGAAGAAATTTATTTTAATCCAAAACTCGAAGATAAGGGATGAATTGGCAGTTCGTGATGGGTAGAATCAATTAGCATGAAAGTTTCAAGACAATAGTCGCAAACCAAAGCCGCAAGGCCCTGCATCAGAAGGAATCAAACATTCCTATACGCAAACTAAATGTAATTTAAATAAATCGTACATACATACCGTTCAGAAAACAACGCAGTTTCACTTCGAATCACAAAGCTAATTAATGCCACACACGTCCGCTCCAAGGTATCCACACGAATAACTCTCGGGATCACCATGGAATTTTAACTCGAAGTTTAATATGTGGTTTCTCAGATCATCTCATGATCATAACTTGAGTTTTACGATCTGTTATAGATGGAATTTTCACGATCATAAATAATCGTAAATAGGATTGTTAATTTCCATAAATGGGAGGAATTAATTCATAATTAATTATCATAAATATGATAAATTAATTGAGAATTAATTCATAATTATTTCCATAAATAGTAAATTAATTCATAATTAATTTTAATATTTATTTCTAATATTTATGATAAATTAATTCATAATTAATTATCATAAATATTATAATTATCGAATAATTATTTTTGTTTTAACCAAAAATTATTCTTTTGTGTGTGACCTTTAGGTTCTAATCAACTAGCAATAAATATAAATTGTAATTCTTAAACATATTGGCTTTAATACACATAAAACCAACAAACTCCCACTTGGACAAAGTCAATTTAATTAAGTGAAATTTAAGATTAGATAAATTAAACAACTTTAATTTATCATTAATTCAACAATTAATCAATTTATATTTATAGGTGAGGGTGATCTCTAGCCGGTTTTATCATGACCACCCAAATGTTAGGAAAGTCAAACTGATGAGCTTCACACATTGCATGAACTAGATTAGTATAATTATTATCCTTCCACCATCCATATCTCTTATTAGTACAGTAAAGTGAGTGTCAACTCTGGTATCTTAATTTTTACCATTTTTGTTTCCGAAAATCAACTCCTTAAATAAATTTAGAACTTTTCTAAATCTACGTATTTGTTTGTAAACATTCTAAGTTGACATTTTCCGAAAATCAACTCCTTAAATAAATTTAGAACTTTTCTAAATCTACGTATTTGTTTGTAAACATTCTGAGTTGACATTTCAACAAGTGGTTACCTTTGAGATATACTCCCACTATTAGGAATTGATGAATCCTATATTGATCATAAACTATCAATTCATGTTTTCAGTATACCCGACTTTCATTATTCATACCTTAAGCGTAACAAGTATGAACTAATTGAGACAAAGCATAATTTTAGCTTATGAAAGGTACTCTTATGATCTCAAGTCAAGGATGAATTATACTACTATCATATAGAGATTATACCATTGACAACGAAATAGCTAACCTTGTAAATATCTCGTAGATCATTCCGGTAAATATGTTCTCAACACATTACTCCCACATATCATCATATGTGCTAATCTATCCGCATTAACAATGTCCTTTTATTGTTAATACTACGATTAGAGAATATTTAAGAATAATAAATATATTATTCTAAGGACTTTATCATCAAATATACATTATATAAAATGATAAACTGTCATATTATTATTGCATAAATTAAAACTTATTCGATCTATCACAATATATCTTAACTCCCAAAATATAAGCTGCTTCTCCTAAATCTTTCATTGAAGTTTTGATAACACTCTTAAGCGATTGAAGAAGGAAGGTATGTCATTTCTATTAATAATATGTATCCACATATAAAATGAGAAAAACCACAATACTCATGATCTTTTTGTATTCACAAGGCTCATCTTCGTTTTGATGAAACAAGCATTTTGATTATTTCATCAGCGAATATTCAACACGGATGCTTGCTTTAGCCCGTAAATGGACTTGTATTTGCCACTTTGTGGGTCTTTGAGACAAAACCCTCAGGTTGTATCATATACACCTCTTCTTGTAAATGTCCGTTAAGAAAAGCAGTCTTAACATCCATTTGCTAGATTTCATAGTCATAGTATGCAGCTATAGCAAGTATTATCCTAATGGATTTCAACATCACCACTGGTGAAAAAGTTTCATCATAGTCGTCTGCATATTTACGTGAGAACGACGCTTTGCGCGTGATCGTGCTTTATAGGTAGACACTTTGTCATCCATGTATGTTTTCTTTTTGAAGACCCATTTGCATCCTATAGGTTTTGTCCCTATAGGTGGATCAACTAAGGTCCAAACCTCAACTTCACTTTTATATTCCTTGAACTTTTCAAAGACCTCTGATTTATACTTCAATAAGTATACATGACCATATCTTGAATGGTCATCAGTAAACGTGAGGAAGTATGAAAAACCATTTCTTGCTTTCAGTCGACATAGGTCCACATACATCGATTATGTATGAGACTTAAATCTTTCAGTGGAATCTTTCACCCTTTCCGGTAAAGGCGTTTTGTCATCTTACCTAATAAACCAGATTCGCATGTATCAAATGATTCATAATCAAATGATCCCAAATAGCCATTTTATATAATTTGTTTGTCGTTTCTCATCTATATGACCAAGTCTACAATGCCACGAGATAAAATTTCTAAAGATCATCTATTTTTGGTTTTTTTTTTTTTTGTTTATATTGAAAGCGGGATTTTCTAGATCAAGTATATATAAACCATTAGTTAAAATGACCAGGCACCATAAAAAACATCGTACGATATAAAGAACAACTTTTATTCTTTGTAATGTCATTAAAAGTAGTCTAAATCCCAAGCAAGAAATAGATAATATATTTTTGTTAATGCTGGAACAAAATAACAATCTTTTAGATCTAGAATTAATCCACTGGGTAAAGAAATAGTGTATATTCCTACGGCTAATGTAGCAACTCTTGCTCCATTTCCCACACATAGGTCCACTTCCCCTTTAGCCAATTTTCTATTTTTCTTTAGACCACATGTTATACCAAATATGAGATCCAGGATCCGATTATCTAATACCCGAGAGTCAGATTTAGAAGTAGAAAGATTTATTTCAATCATAAACATACACGAAGTAGAAGCTCATTAAGCTTCTTAACCAACCTAAGATAAAGCCTTGCAATTCCTCTTCCAATGTCCATCCTTTCCATAGTGGAAGCAAAGTACCCTTTGGCTTCACTTTTCTTTCTTGATTTGTCCTGTTGGTTTGAAGGCGCTGCTTAATGGTGTTTTTTGGACACAAACTTGAATTTTCTTTTCTTAGAAGGCTCTACCATCAGCACATAGCCCTTTTCCTTCCTGATTGAGTCTTCTGCTGTCTTAAGCATATTTAGCAACTCTTGTAGTGTAGAGGTCTCAACTTGGGTCAGATTAAAATTCATCACAAAGTTTGAAAAACTTGGAGGTAGGGATTACAAAATCAAATCAACGCTCTTGATGATGCGGCTTATAAATCCCGATTTCTCTAATTTTTCAATGAGTCCAATCATCGCCGACGCATGGGTTGCAATGGAAGAAGATCCACTTCCATGCTAGATTGAAGAGCTCTTGAGAGATATCATATCTTTCATTCCTAGCCCTTTTATCATACAATGCCTTTAAGTGATTAAGCATTGTAAAAGCATTCATATCCTCATGTTGCTTTTGCAAATCAGGACTCATGGATGCCAACATCAGACAATAGACACTTTCATAATCATCCGAATGTTTCTAATACGCATCCTTGACTGCTATATCATCATCAGGCTGATTACGAAGGAATTGGGTTTTCAAGAACATATAGCGACCTGCGTACAGAATAATTCTTAGATTTGGATCGATCCATAAAATTGGGCAGTGAGCTTATTGTCAAGCGAGGAATATTCTGTGATTAGTATTTATTGTTCATTTTACCTGTGAAAAGAAAAGATAGAGTAAATATTTATACAATATACAAAATCAAAATATTTTTTGCTCCCTTCTAATTCATTCAAATCCAATATCCCTTAAATTGATTTAAAATTTGTATAAAAATCTTAGTGGGCTATGATCTTATTTTAATTATTTTAATCTTGAGTTAACTCAACAAATTAAAATAATCTCAATAAGTAAACAACAATTGCTAATTACAACTTTTGTAATTCCCTAGATAAGTAGGTTATCAACTTTTGATACACATATCACATATGTCTCCTAATCTCTTGTCTCAAAAACACTTGACCTTGAGTTAGCTCAACAAGTCATGTATTTTTGGTAAATCAAACCCATTATTCCGAGATCTAATCTCATAGTAAAATTAAATTTTTAGTAGAACAATCTTGAGTTAACTCAACAAATTATTCTAATAAAATTTATTTAAACTATAATAATGAAGGTAACAAATGATTTAATATTTTATTGAGGGATAAAATTGAATATTAATAACTTTTAAACAATTACTTGTCTGATATATGCTTAGAATAAAGTTATATCTATGTATGTACAAAATAGCACGGAATACGTCTGTTTGTAAGAGAATCAAACATTCCCATCATAGCGGAAATGTAATTTAGTAAATGCGTACATACATTACCGTTCTTCGGCTCGCATAGCTTTGATTCACGAAGCCTTGGCGGAGTCACTAGGCTAGTAGTGTCCAGGCGCCGAGTCTCCATGCGAATAACTCTCGGGATCCTCGTAGGAATTTATTCGAAAGGCAATATCTTTAATTATAAGATAAATACAAAATCATAACTTCAAGTTTTACGATCTATTTATACCTCGATTTCTGATCATAAATAATCCTCGTAAATATGATTATTTAATTTCCATAAAATAGGAGAATTAATTCATAATTAATTATCATAAATATAAATAAATTAATTAGAATTAATTCATAATTAATTTCCATAAATATTAGAAATTAATTCATAATTAATTTTAATATTTATTTCTAATATTTATGATAAATTAATTCATAATTAATTATCATAAATATTATAATTATCAAATAATTATTTTTGTTTTAACCCAAGAATTATTCTTTTTGTGTGTGACCCTTTAGGTTCCTAATCAACTGGCAATAAATATAAATTGTAATTCTTAGACTTATATTGACTTTAATACACATAAAACCAACATGTACTAATGGTGATTTCTAGATATCTAACCCCTCTTGGTACTGGATTCTTCATTCTTTCCCATTGGCTTAAAAGTCAACCTGAGGAAAATGAACTAATTTCAGTACTAATATTATTACACCAATTTCTTATGGTACTTGTACAGGATTAAAGCAAGCCTGTCAATCTTTCCAAAAGCCACATATAAACACATAAGTTAGAGAGAGAAGGAAGAGGTCCCCCTTGAAGAAAGTTCCTAGACCAAGGAGTCGTCACAATCCTCATTTGTTGTAGAATACGTGGTCCTGAAAACAAAAGGAAAAAAATGGACCACATTCTTAATGGTTTCTCTTCTTAAAACCAGCGAATAGATTCACCCGATCAAAAGCATTATGCTTCCTGCTCACCACTTACAATAAAACACACATCAATGCCACCTTAATATGAACCTTAGAGAATTTTAACACAAAGAAGGATGGACAGAAAGATTCATCATCTAAACAAAGTGGTTGGGACTTGGGAGATAGGATTAGATCCTTTTACTCATCTATGGCGTGCATTCAACTTGGTCTGCCAGCTCTAATAAGAAAAACATGGTCCCAGAAAAGCACAATTCACGATCATTAGCTACAATATGTATACTTTATCTTTCTCATTTGCCGGCTTTTCTCCAACACCTGTACCCGTTTCTTCTTTTGCGTCCATATCACTCTTCTCGGAGTTGAAGAGTCTTATCTTTATCCGTTCTCTGACTTTCATAACCTATATCAATACAGCAGAAGGACATTCATAAGCAGACCATTATAGCTTGAAAGTTACGGCATTCTAACTACCTCTATAACGAAATGTCTAGAGAAGAGAGCAAGGACCCAATCTCAGAATGTGTGGTTTATTGAGTTTTGGACGTTATTTAAAAAATATATATATTAAAATAAGTTGAAAATCAAAATAATAATCAATTATTACGTCATGCCACGTGTCTGGCATCAGTGATCGCGTCATTTCATTGTGGCGTTGTAATTTTTTAAGTCGATGTGCGATCATTTGGCTTCTGGCGATGTCGTAGTGTTCATCATGACGTTATTTTGATTGTACCGTGACCAGTTTATTAGCAACCACTTTGTGGTCTTAATTGAGGTGCCGGGAGTGTCGTGATATTGTTGTGATATTCACCTTTCGGCCTTTCAGGTTGAATGAATGTCGCAATAGGTTAGTGAGTATCGCAACATTATTCAATTGTTTCTTAAGGGACTCTTTACGTTTATGTCGCGACATAAGTTGCGGCATTGCAATTTTTTTTTTAGTCAATGTCGCAGTCATTGTCGCGACATTATTTTAATTGTTGAGACACCAATACGGTTGTCGCGACACTGCGAGTTGTTGGTTGATCTTGGCGGGTGGGATGGGAAGTAAGATCTTCCGAGACGTGATGTTTCATTCTGCCTCGCTCGCTTTACCCCCAGTCAATCATCATCAACATTGATAGTGTCTCAGGACTCTTCATGTTTGTGTAATGCACATAATTCACGACTATCACGGCTTTTTGTATCGCGATATAAGTTCGCGATGTCGCTGGCCAAGCGACTATCTTGGTAGCACTTTTTGTTATGTGCGACATCCTGAGATGTCGGCGTGACTATGTCGTGCGGCGCCTGATTAGGTGCGGCGTAAGTTTGATGTCGACAAAACTTATGCCATATGGCCTTTTGTTATGTTGCAACATATGTTGAGATATCGCGACCTTCCTTGCTTCTTGCCTTCGTCAATTAAGCACAACTTATGTCATTTGGCCTTCTGTTATATGTGACATAAGTTTGATGTCGCCCGACCGTGACTTATGTCGTATGACGCTTATTATGTCGCGGCTGTGTATTTGAAGTGTCGTGACCTTCCTTGCTTCTTGCCTTAATCAATTAAGCACATTTTCTTGCTCTTTTTACTTCTTTTGATATTGATTCCTGCAAAACATTAATTTTGGTAAAGATTTCATAATTTTGCATTAAATTAAGCATTAAGGCCTCAAATATGTATGTAAAAATTGACTTAAAGTTATATGAGTTTCATACTCATCAGTCAATGACTGTGGCATTGGTTTTTTGTTAGGATGAGAATTTTAAGTTACAAATAATTGTCTAAATTACAACTTATTACATATATCCAAAAATACAACTAATTCACATCACCTGCATTACAAACAATTCATCCAAATTAAACAACTTTCATCCAAACTAACCTAATTGTATCAAAATAACAGCGATACACATCAACTGCTATTCACAAGCATTTAAATGAACAACGGCTTTCATATAAGTGCATGAAATAACGAGTAATACACAACAATTGATCATTTCATATATAAACAAATCATATAAATATATGCCTTTGTGTGGCTCGCACCCCTACAGAGCCGACCCGGGCGGAGGCTGGCCGGTCGAGGCGATCCTCTTTTCAATCCAATTCATTTTTCTTTGTCGATAAAAACTACATTTCCAATGCTCATTTTTTAAAGGATATTTATCTTTATGAAAATATATTTGTAATACTAATTCAACTTAAATGGGAGCGTGTTTTGCTTCCAATACATTTTCCATTAAATATGGCATTACGTACCCGTTTAATTGATTACCACGCTTTATGCATTCGGCATTATAAATTGTTTTCAATACCAAAATATTTACAAAACAAAATCGAGTTTGTACAAAAGTGTCAAAAATATATTTCATGAATACAAGGTCGGGCTTTACTTCAACTCGCGTGAGCCTTGGCGTTGACTCTGAATCATTTTGCGATCTTATCCCGCCGTACTGTTCCCTTTGGTACTGCGCGATGATAAAACAACGCGCTAAGACTTTTCATGCCTAATGGTTCTATACAGTTCTCTCTTCATTTCAGTTTAAGTAAATCATGCATATTTCTAAATCGATGCCTTTGTATAATTTTTTCAATGACCAATGCGGACAATACATATATGTATATTTTCATTTCATATACATTCAAATTACAATTCATTGTTCATTTCAATTATGTATTTTCATATGCAATTAATCATTCAAAGACAAATCATGCATTTTACAATTTTCTTTTCATTTTGCCCTTAAGCAAATTTAACCTATACTTTCGGTGCACATGATAACACAGATCTTAGGCACGGTCCAGTTGAAATTTGGAGGCCGGTATAAAAATACGAGTTTTATAACCTGATGCAGTCCTCTTAGAGGCTGTGGCCAGTTTATTAAAACCATTCGTGAACACTATCGTCTTGTCCCTATTTGGACCTACGGTCCAGCCTCGATCGTTCGTGCGATGCACTCATTTAACCCTTATTGGTATACCAATGTCATGCTTCGAATTTAGCAGTTGCATTCTATTAAGGCGCTCAAATCATTCATAAGCTTTACAATAGTGTATATACATTTATATCAAATACTTGGTTTCCAATACTCATACAATTTTTCATGTGCAATTCATTTCACAATCAGTTGTATCAAATCAATTTAAAACAAATCAATATGCAATTTATCATAGTGTTCAATAAATCCATATTTCGCAATCATTCAAACATTTTAGAAAATAGAGAGAGAGAAGTGGAGGAAATGAGCCAATTAATTTATGGCTCAAGCGGAGCATACATGCATATTCATATAAAACCTTTTAGATTTATTTTGTCAAACAAAACACAAAATCGAAACAAGGAAAGAAGTGTGAAGAACAAACCCAAAAAGGTTGTCGCTCTTAGATTCCTATTCTCAGAATCCCGTTTTTAGGTCTAGCTTCCTCATCACCAAACTCTAATCCATCACAAATATTTCACTATCAAGAAACTGACCAAGAAAAAATCGGTTAATGCGTTCTAGGATTTTGGTTAGGGTTTGATATCTACCATCTGCCTTGAAAATATTTTGGGGACACATGAGTCATATTTTGCTCATGCTTCCTTTAAGAAAATGATAGCTATATGAGTCTATTTTCGTTATGAATTGGAATCATCTCATTTGGATCACCCAAACTCAAGTTACGGCATTTTAATGCCAAACTGGTCGGTATGCCCAACTTACTCGGTTACCTACTGTTATTCTCGATTTCAGGGGTTTTAACTCCATAAATTGGTAATGGTTCCTTCTACTCATTTGAAGCTATTGTTCTAAGGTTTCTTCTCCAATTGGAATCATCTAATTTGGATCACCAAAACTCAAGTTATTGCATTTTACTTCCAGACTACTCTAATTTGCAAAGCATAATCAGATTGTTCTTGCACATAGCTCCACTTTTACGGATTTTTGGGCACTTTGGGGTTACAAATTGCATAAACTTTATTCATGTAAATTATTTATTTAGAATTCTAGTTTACCCATAATTTTGGATAACTCAATTTGGATGAGTGAAACTCAACTTACGGCCAAAACACCACAACTACACCCAAAACATAGCACACCCGCCAGTACGAAACTCACTTTTAAGCCCGTATACAGGGCTTTAAGAGCTACAATTTACTCCTAGTCCTTCTATACAGTTGTAGCCCCATAGCTCTTGTAGTTCTTTCAAATTGGAATCCTTTCGATTTGGATGATTATAACTTAACTTATAGCCAAAACAAAAATAGGGGTTTTGAAACAATTTTGACAGCAACTCCTTTGAAACTTCAATATTTCCTTTATAAAAAAATTCCTCAAAACTGATCCTAACCCAAAAGCACTTTGAAACTTAACCCAAAACAACTCCAAAATTGATCTACAACCAATCAAAATCACCTTTACATAAGGTTAGGGTTTTTCCCCAAATCCAAAAATCATCAAAAGAGGAGTTGGGGTTAGTTTTCTTACCTTAGCTCTCTTCAAATCTTATCTTCCTTCTTGATTGAACAAAGATAGATCAAGAATGGAGAGAAACACACCAAAAATACCTTCTTCTCCGAAGCCCTAGCTCCTTCTCCCCTTGCTCCTCTCAAAAACGTGAATGATCAAATGGGCATTCCATAGACCACTTTGGTCTTTATTCTCATGTCATGTGTAATGTCATGTTTAGCTAGCACATTAATTGGATTTTTCTCATTTTTCTCATTTTAAAGTCTCATTTCCACTTCATTTCATTTCATTTATACTTTGGCACTTACATTACTCATTTATGACCCTTAGGTCCTCATTTGACATTTTTACCAAATTTATTTGGCTCCTGTAAAATTTTCGGGTTTTTATCATTATTTTTTTTAATCAATTTAAACACCAGAAAAATACAATTTAATTTATTTTATACCCTAAACATGTTATCAAACTATTCGGGTATTTTCAGGGCGTTATAACTCTCCTCGTCTTAAAAGAATTTCGTCCTCGAAATTACCTTCATCAAACAATTGAGGGTATTGTTGCCGCATAACTTCTTCGCTTTCCCATGTGGCTTCCTCAGTCTTATGGTTTCTCCACAGCACTTTTACCAATGGAATTCTCTTTTTCCGCAACTCTTTCACTTCTCGAGCCAAGATCTCTACTGGCTCCTCTTCATACGTCAAATCCGATGTAAGCTCAATCGTCTCCGAAGAGACTACATGTGATGGGTCTGACTTGTATATCCTCAACATTGACACATGGAAAACATTATGAATTTTTTCCAACTCTAGAGGTAAAGCTAATCTATATGCCACTGGACCCACTTTCTCTATAACCTCATATGGCCCAATTAACCTTGGACTCAACTTACCCTTTTTCCCAAACCTCATTACCTTCTTCCAAGGCGATACTTTCAAAAACACTTTTTCGCCCATCTCATATTGAATATCCTTTCTTCTCAAGTCAGCGTGAGATTTTTGTCTATCCGTGGCCACTTTCAATCTTTCTCAAATCATTTTCACTTTTTTCCTCGATTTCTTGAATCAAATAGGGGCCCGATTATCTTAACAAACCTTCGGTCAACCTGATGGTGTTCGGCATTTTCTTTGGTAAGAGAGCTTCACAAGATGCCATTCCAATACTCATTTGGGAAGCTATTGTTTTTACAAATTCAAGCCCAGAGGAATGTGTCTATCCTAACTACCCTCTTGGTGAGTCCACCTGACTTCTGACCTTTAGCCACTTGGATCACTCTTCCAGATTTGTCCGTCACGTGCAACGAGTGGAACGTTGTGCTGAAATTCAGTCGAGTTCCCAAAGTCTCTTGCAACTTTCCCCAAAATCTTGTGGTAAACCTCGGATCTCTATCTAAAATTATCGATATTGGAATCCCATGTAACCGAACTATTTCCTTTATGTAAAGCTCTGCCAGCTTATCAAGTGAATAGTCAGTTCTCACTGGTAGGAAGTGAGCCGACTTAGTCAATCGGTCTACCATGACCCAAACTGAATCATGCTTTCTTCCTGTCACTGGTAACCCAACCACAAAATCCATTGTGATTCAGTCTCATTTCCAATCGGGTATCCTGATAGGCTGTAACAATCCCGAAGGAATTTGATGTTCGGCTTTCACTTTCTAACACACCATACACTTGGTCACAAATTTCGAAACATCTCTTTTCATTCCAGACCACCAATATGAAGTCTTTAAATCCCGATACATCTTTGTGCTACCAAGTTGCATAGCAAAAGATCTACTATGTGCCCTCTTGAGTGGTTTGTGATTCATCATCATTGGGTACACAAACACGATCTTGATAGTACAAGAATCCATCCTCTTTCGTTGTAAACTCAATTTATTTCCCCACTCTATTCTAATTTACAATTGCTACAATTTTCTCATCATTCTTTTGTGCATCGAGCACTCGATTTAACAAATCTGGTTTTGCTATCAATTCTGCCAACATTACACCGTCATCTGATAATGACAAATGAGCATTCAACGCTCGAAGCGTTTATACTGACTTTCTACTCAGAGCATCTGCTACTACATCGGCCTTCCCGAGATGATAATCGATCACATAATCATAATCCTTGATCAATTCCATCCATCTACGTTGTCTCAAGTTAAGCTCTCTTTACAAGGGCAAATACCTAAGACTTTTGTGATCGGTATAGATGAAACACTTTTCTCTATAAAGATAGTGTCTCCATATTTTCAATGCGAACACAATGGCGGCCAATTCCAAATCATGCGTAGGGTAGTTCTTTTCATATGGCTTCAACTATCTAGAAGCATAAGCTACCACTTTACCCTCTTGCATAAGGACACGTCAGCTATTAAACAGGCATCACTAAAAATCACGTATTCTTTAGCCATTAAGTCAGTGAACAAAACAGATGCCTGGATAGGACTTCTTTGGCAGCAGCTTGACACTTTTAAATCAAAACAGAATTTAAATTCTTTTGGAGCGATCTATAATGTGGGCATGAGTCATCAAAAACGCCAGCGAACCTTCTATAGTATCCTGCGATCGAGGAAGCTACACACTTCGTGACATTTCTCCGGTGGTTTCATTCAATAATCACCTCTATCTTCTTTGGATCCCACTCAGAATTCCTTCTTAGTATAATTTGTCCAAGAAAGGACACTTCTCTCGACAAAATTCACATTTACTTTCAGTTTACTATAAGCGTTCCTTTCTCGAGGTTTCTAGCACTTTGAGAAGGTGTGTATCATGATCCTTCTCGGTCCTTTGAATACCACACAAGGATATCCATCTATAACACCTCACGACAAACGGAGCTATCACGATTGAAAACAAGATTCATTAAGTCCATGAAATCCGCCGGTGCATTTGTCAACCCAAACGACATTACAAGGAATTCATAATGTTTATACCGCGTTCTAAACATCGTCTTATGCACATCCTCATCCTTAATCTTTAACTAATGATACCCAGATCGCAAGTCAGCCTTCGAAAAGACACTTGCACCTTTCAATTGGTCGAACAAGTCATCTATCACGAGTACTTGGTGTTGTTCTTCAACGTCATCTTATTGATATTTCTCAATCAACACCTGACCGAGAGTGTACCATCTTTCTTCTTAACAAAAGAGCATTGCGGCGCTCCTATAGTGATACCTCGGCCAGATAAATCATTTCTCTATGATTCTTGCAAGCTGAGCTTGATTCTTTTAACTCCGCGAAGCCATTCGATCGATGTAATGCATTCGGGTGGAACCTGTTGTGCTCTTGTCGATTCTGCAAACTCAATCTCTCTGCGAAAGGTAATCACGGAAACTCCCTCTGGAAATAAAATCCGAATAATCACTAAGCGTAGGGATGTCCGATAAGCGTTAGCTCTACTTTTATTATCAATCATATGCCAAAGTAGACCGCACCCCTTGCAGAACCATCGTTCTTGCGATAGTGGCGGATATCACATTAGAGAGGGTGGTTTGACCTGCTTAGATAAAGAGTCACTTCCTCGCCTCGGTGTCCTTAAGGTCACTCTCTTCATTACTGCAATCAACTACCACTTGGTGTCGGACAACCAATCATCCCGATATCATCAAGCTCTACAAATGACAACTTGATCAAATCTCTCCAGGAAGCGCGTACTCTCGTATTCCTAATAGGACGATCTCCTGAGCTCCCATTCCAGACACTATTTGGGCCTGAACTTTCCATGCTTACTTATTAGAGCCAGGCAGATCCGCATTAGAATCACGTCATCCTTTATATACCAAATCTGATACATGTCATAAGCAATTTCAAAATCATTTACAAAAATTTCAAAATCATTTTGTAGAGCGCTAAACTAGGCTCTTAACACTAAAAATATTAATCGACTCGCCCCGTGCAGGCTTGGCCCTCAGGAGCTAGCCGGATCTGAGGCATGACCTCTTTTCGAATCTAAATTCCTTTCTTTTTTGTTAGTAAAACATTTCAATGCTCATTTGTAAGGATATTTATCTTTATGAAAATATATTTGTATATACCCAAATTCAACTTAAAGGGCCCCATCATTTGTTTTTAATACACATTTTCACATCATCCATAATTACATGCCCATTTGGTCCATTTACCACATTTATACATCACGGCATTATAAGCTATTTTCAATACCAAAATATTTACAAAACAAAATCAGAGTTTGTACAAAAAGTGTCAAATATATTTCATGAATGCAAGGACAAAGCTTTACTTCAACTCCGTGACGCCTTGACATTGACTCTGAATCGCTATATGGTGGTATCGCCGTACTGTTCACTGAAATTACTGGCGATGATAAAAACCATGGCGGCTAAGCGTTTTCATGCTACAGTGGTTCCTCACAATTCTCTCTTCATTTCGGTTAAGTAAATCATGTTTTCCCTAAATCGATGCCTTTATATAATTTTTTCAATTACCAATGCGATACAATACATATATGTATATTTTCATTTCGTATACATTCAAATTACAATTCATTGGTCATTTCAATCATGTAGTTTCATATGCAATAAATCATTCAAACCTGAATCCATGCATTTCACAATTTTCTTTCATTTTGCCCTTAGCCGAATTTAACATGCTTTCGGTGAGCGAGAATAATGAATCAGAGCGCGATCATTGGAGTTGCGAGGTATAAAAGGTTTTACCAACGCGATGCGATCCGTACAGAACGCTTCTTCGTTATTAAAAATCGCTAGTGAACACTAGATACTATCGGTTGGGATCCGGCGTCGGTTGTAGTGACACATCATTCACGTTCGATCGCGGTCATTGGACCCTTATTGGTATACCCGATCTATGTCACTAACTCGAATTTAATGTTTAACATTCTATTAAGGGCACTCAAATCATTCATAGCAATTTACCATCGTGTATACATTTATATCCAAATACTTGGTTTCCTAATACTCATGCAATTTTCGTAATGCGATTCATTTCCGCAATCAGGTTGTAACAAATCAATTTAAAATAAATCAATATGCGATTTATATGAATTCGTTTAATCGTCGTATTTCATAATCCTTCAAACATTTTAGAAATAGAGAAGTGGAACAAACCAATTCATTTATGGCTCAAACGGAGCACACATGCATATTCATATAAAACCTTTTAGATTTTGTCAAACAAAACACAAAACCGAAACAAGGAAATAAGTGTGAAGAACAAACCCAAAAAGGTTGGCGCTCTTCAATTTCTATTCTTGGAATCCCATTCTTGGGTCAAGCTACCTCGTCACCAACCCCTAATCCATCAAAAATATGTCACTATCAAAGAACAACCCAAGAAAAAAAAAATCAGTTGTGCATTCTAGGATTTTTGGTTAGGGTTGATGTCTACCCAATACATCTTCACTTGAAAAATTTTTCTAGGGACACATGAGCCATATTTGCTCAGGCTCTTCTTCAAGAAAATGATAGCTCTATGAGTCCTATTTTTCATTAGGAATTGGAATTGTCTCATTTGGATCACCCAAACTCAGAATTCACAGCATTTTAATACCAAACTAATCGACATACCCGACTCACTCGGTTACCCTGCATTCTCAATTTCAGGGGTCTTAACTCCATAAATTGGTAATGATTCCTGCTAATAATTTGAAGCTATGGTTCTAAGGTTTCTTCTCCAATTAGAATCATCCAATATGGATCACCAAAACTCAAGTTATTGCATTTTACATCCAAACTACTCTAATTTACAAAGCAGAATCAGATTGTTCTTGCACATAGCTCCACTTTTACGGATTTTTGGGCACTTTGGGGTTACAAATTGCATAAACTTTATTCATGTAAATTATTTCTTTAGAAGTCTAGTTTACCCATAATTTTGGATAACTCAATTTAGATGAGTGAAACTCAACTTACGACCAAAACACCACAACTACACCCAAAACAGAGCATACCCATCAACTACCCGAAACTCACCTTTAAGCCCATATTCGGGAGCCTTAAAGTTACAATTTGCTCCTGGTCCCTTCTATACATTTGTATCTGTAGCTCTTATGGTTCTTTACCAATTAGAATCACTCAATTTGGATTATTATAACTTAACTTATAGCTAAAACAAAAATAGGGGTTTTGAAAAAAATTTGACAGCGGCTCCTTTGAAACTTCATCATTTCCTTTATACAAAAATTCTTCAAAACCAATCATAACCCAAAATGACTTTGAAACTTAACCCAAAACTACTCCAAAATTGATCTACAACCAATCAAAATCACCTTACCCAAATCCAAAATCATCAAAGAGGGAGTTAGGGTTAGTTTTCTTACCTTAGCTCTCTTCAAATCTTCTCTTCCTTCTTGATTGAACAAAGATAGACCAAGAATTGAGAGAAACACACCAAAAATACCTTCTTCTCCCAAGCTAGCTCCTTCTCCCTTATGCTCTCAAAAACGTGAATGCCCAAATGGGCATTCCATGGACCACTTTAGTCTTTATTCTCATGTCATGTGTAATGCCATGTTTGGTTAGCATATTAATTGGTGTTTTCTCATTTTTCTTTAAAGCCTCATTTCACTTTCATTTCCACTTCATTTCATTTCATTTATATTTTGGCACTTACATTACTCATTATGACCGCCAGGTCTCGTTTGACATTTTACCACATTTGTTGGCTCGTTAAAATTTTGAAGTTTTATCATTTTATTATTATTATTATTATTATTATTATTATTATTATTTGTTTTTGTCAATTTAAAAGCTGAAAAAAATACAATTTAACTTATTTTATACCCTAAACATGTTATGTTGTTAGGTGTTTAAACGTTACGCCCTGTGATGTAATACAAATAACAAATATACAAATATCAAATAGGCGTGATGAGTCAAAAGCGAGATGGAGAACTTTGTCTTTATCTTATGATGCCTAGAATACACAGCCAGATGATTTGTAGGGGTATGTGCAATCTCAAATGGATCTAATGGAGCTAAGAGAGCTGAGAGAGCTGAGGGAGTTAATGGCGAAATGACTCGGCGTGTATGTGGAGCACAAGGTCGCCTAGGTGGGCATGCACCCAAGTCTAGTACAAGGTCAATCATGGTTTCATCAATGGGAGGCAATGATGTAGGTGATGTCGTAGATGGTAATGTGGCCTCTAAGGCTAGAGATGTAGGTGATAATGGTGGGATGACATGTGGAAGGGAAGTCTCTAGGGATGGAGTAGAATACGCTAGTGGTATGAAAGTATGGGAAGGTGGTATGGAAAACTCATGTAGTATGGAAGTCTCAAGGAGTGGCGTGGAATACTAGGTGGAAGTCTCATCAGTGGAATAACCAGCACCATGACCACCCAGTTGACGACCACCTTGCTCCATAACTTGACTAAGTCGACCACGACCTCGTCCACCACCTCTCCCTCGACCTCGGATTGGCTGCATCCTAACTGCAGTGGATGACACAGGAAGTTTGATGGATGGTCCATGTGACGTAGATTCCTCTTCATCTTGTGAAGCGATGCGTTGGTCCTCTCTAACCAAGCGTAAAATTGATCTGGCAATGTGATGAATGTCGTACAACAAGCCTGAAGAAGCCCCATGAGATATAGTAGCGATCTCTACTATCCCAGATATCTAAAAAAACAAACCAAACAAAAGTAAATGTCAGCTCTATGCATTAAATATTGGAAATAATTTAGAATTTAAAGACGCTTACTTACCAACAAGTGTGATGTTGTGGCTGTATTATGGTACCTCATTTGATCCCTATGAAGTGGTAGTGTGATCAAATGTCGTGTAATACATCGATACCACTCCATATATGGATCATGGAAGTTCATAATATCATCCATAAGAGGTGATGTGACGATCCTCTCTACACGTGTAACCCATAAGGCGACATATGGTGCATGATAGGTTTTCCAATCGTAATTGTGGCGTCCTCGTCTGTCAACCAAATGTAACTCTTGCTCTAACGAGCAAGATGGAGGTATCCCCTGATGATGGTTGAACTGACGCAAGACTCGCTCTGGACGATGCCACTCTACAGTCTCAAATGAATGAGTGTGGCATCGTGTGCCTCTATATTGAGACATATGCTCAATTAGATGGGCAGCGGAGCCTCTCCTATGTATGGCTCCCATAACACCTACAATTTACCTCAATGTCAATATGACTAAAATGATCATTATTGTGAATATGACTAAAAATAATTTATATTAATATATAATTACCTAATCATGAGTTTGTGCATCGGTGTGGTCCCCGATATAAGGCAAAGTGCCGTCACGATTGGTAGTGCTAATTCTATTCCTGGCGTAGGAATTATAGTCGTCTAGCATTGTATCTTTGTGGGAATCCAGTCATCTCCACGGGGAGTGGTGATTCGGTTGATCAGCCAAGACTATTCTCACTAAAAGTATGATTTAAAGAAAGCGCCAATGTTGTGTTGTTTGGTAGACTAGTTGATTAGTTTGAATGTTTTGAAATAGAAAAGACGGTGTTTGAGTTTTCGAGGTTCTGGCTCACTTATGATCGGGTAAATCCACCTCTCATTTTATAAACTCATCTGGGAACCATTGATAAACGGTCTTCGATGGAAGTTTATCTTTAAATACTTTTGGAAAAATAAAGATGATCAGGTAATACTAAACACTTGTTCTCAATTAAAAGCGAACCCTTAGCTTGCATTCTGATCCAAAAGCACAACGTGTCTGAGGATATCTCGTTAACCCATTGTCGAGAATATATGCCCATTGAAGTTTAAAACCTTTCTACACAAGTGATTAATATTACTGCAATCAATGAAGATCAAAGAGGAATTGAGGACTTGCTTTACCTTGATCGGGGTGGAGTTTCCATTATGATCCCAGCAGTAGGGATTTAGAACTCCATAAAACTTATATGAACAATTAAAGTTGAAGAACGATTAATCATAAAAACAATGACCTTCTTGAGAATCGAGTGCTTGTAAGCGGAATGAAGAATATGGAATATCACGAAGATTTAAAAGCTAGAATAAATATTTATCTTTGAAAGATTACAAAACTCTTGAATCCAAAACCACAAGAATGGAAATCGAATGCTGGATCTCTGAAGTCTAACTCAAGCGGGAAAAACTGTGATACATTAAAAACCTAAACCCTTGAAGTGAAGCCGAAAAACTAAAGGGAAACCTAAAAAAACTCAGGCCTCTCTGTACTGTGTCTTCCCCTTTTATAGCCCCCTCAAATCTGTTTTCCATTTTGGTTTGCTTACGAGGAGTACTTTGCGCCTGATTAAATTCTTGAACAATTCCCTTAAGTTCCGTAAAGTTCTCACCAGGGTAGGACTTAAGTTCTCTAGGTAGAGTGCTCAACGCCAATTTCCTTAAGTTCTGGTAGGACTTGAGTTCTCTAGGTAGAAGATGCTCACTTTGCCAGATTTTCCGGCAAGTTCTGGGTGGGACTTGGATTCCTGCCGGTAAGAAATGTCTACAGTGCTCCTTGCTTTCTTCCGGGGTTCCGAGACTTAGTCAATTGCTCACCAGACATCCACATTGCTTCATATTGGCTTCCCAGAGCTTACATCCTTGCTTCATACGTTTAAACTTTGAAAGACACCTGCACAAATCTGAAAACACCGAAGAAATTAGAAGTACCTGTTCTTATGCCAAATGTGGGTAAATTGTGAGTTAAATGTGCTAGATTCCATTATAATTATCACTCAAATGTGTATTCATCAGCAAGCGCACCATATGGGTTATGCACCCATGATAAAGGTACTCGTCAATGAAACCTTAATGGATCAACCGGCTCACGCTTAGTCGGCTCAGCCTAAACCTCAAGCTCAACTGGTAATCCATGTTGTATACCCTCAACTGCATTGCCATTATCGTGTAAGTGGTGAGGGATTGGAGGTGTTGTTGGTCGCCCAAAATCAAGTCGACCCACGTGTAGTCTCTCCCAAGACCAAAGCCAGATAAAAAAAATCATTCAATATTAGCAACATCTTAGTGATTGACTTTTATATGCTTTGTTCCTCATCTCTTTGCTTTCTCCTGTAACAATGTAATACAATCGGAAATCTCAATAGCACCATCGCAGCTCGCTCAGCATAACTCCCTGTATTAGTGATTGACTTTTATATGTGGATGGTTCTTAAGTATATCATAGCTAATAACTGATCAAATGTGCAAATCAATCTATACACCCAAAGGCATAATAGCAGCTTTGTTCTCAACGTATTTCACATATGTTTCAATCCTTTCAGATTTTCCATTATAAAACATATAACAAGAATAGCGGAGTCACACATTATTTACCTACAAAACAAACACACCAAGTGGAATGTCAATATTTACAAAACAAACACACCAAGAAATTTGAAGGTCGTCTCACGTAGCTAGTCTATTCCATTATCACCCCAGATCACATTAGTGCCACGATCATTGATGTTTAACTTTAACTAGATATTAAATTTATATATTTTCAATTTTTAGAGTAAATATTTTTATTTTTCTTTGTGTTAATTCACATTGAACCTCCCATGACCCCACCCCAACCTTTTACAACTTGAGCCAGCCACAAAGGGAAAAATTATATTTTAAAATTATTTTCTTGTTGTTTTAAGTTTTAATTTTTTTTCCCTAGATGACAAATCTGTTTTCCAATACCAATGGTGGTGTTTGTGTTTTGACCTGTATCCTGATATTGCTTATAGAAGCAACATAAGTTAGTATAGAAAAGGTCCATGTTTTGAATTTAGATCTAAAACATCCCAAAATAAGCAACTTTGGCTTATGCGATCTTGTGGACACAGGCGACAGGCGGTGACCGAATAATAATCTCTTACGAAGAAATCTAAAGTAATAATTTCATAGCACTCAAAGATGTTACATAACAATAGTAAGGCCTAATCGGAATGATGAAGGACAGTAGTTTAAAGCTTCGTTGAGTTAAAATGTGAACATTATGACATTTAAGAAAAACAGAGAAAAATGTGGAACACACGCATGAATTAAAAATCATGCTCAAAATCGATGAACTCAAGTAGGTTACTTGCTATGGAAGAGGATTGCAGCTCAAAACCAGTCGTCGAAAAGAGGAAGAGGAGGAGGAGGAGGAGGAGGAGGAGGAGTGGAGGAGCGGAGGAGGGGAGAAAGAAAGAAACAGCAAATGGGGGGAGAAGAAGAAGAAGCCCTAGTTTTTAAAACGATAATGTCGCAATCAATGACTGAGCCATTAACTTAAAAAAAAAAAAATTACAATGTCGCAACTTATGTCATGACACAAACGTGAAGCGTCCCTAGAAAAACAACAAAACAATGTCGCGACACTCACAAACTTGTCATGACATTCATCCAAAAGAAGCGTCGAGCAAGAACGTCACGACAATATCACGATACCCCTGAAAACCAACCAGCAACTCACAGTGTCGAGACAATCAAAATAATGTCACAACAATGACTGTGGCATTGTAATTTCGTTAAAGTTCAATGTCGTAGTCACTGACTACAATATTAACTAAAAAAAATTACAATGCCACAATCAATGACTACGGAATTGACTTAAAAAAATTTACAATGCCGAAGTTAGTGACTACGGCATTGCTGATGTGTATACCGACGTGGCTAGGATGCACTGGTTTGGGCTTTATTTTGATTTTCGTCTTATTTTAGTTTTTTTTTTTTTTCTAAATAACATATAATTGTCCAAAACTCTTGTTTATTTGCCATCATGGATGGGCAAGTCAGTTACTCATCTTGAAGCAAGGATGTTCTCAGAACCATCTATGGAGAAATCACTGGGAAGTCTTGTTGCCTTCAAAGGGTCGGATTTCACATGGAAGACATTATATTTCTTGGTAGCTACTAGCTAAAGAAACGTATTCCATCAACTTGATGCTGAAGCTCATGATCAGAGCTGGGATTGTGGAGGGAGCGATTCCCCATCTGCTGGCTCTTTGGCAGAACAGGGGTATTCTAAATATTAGCCATGCAGCATTCAATACTGAATGTCCTGTCATTCTATACCAACACCCGCTTTCAAGTGTTGGAATTCATGTATTGCTAAACTGTGAGCTGTAAGTAATTAAGAGCGTGCATGCTTATACCCTTAGTTCATAAATCTCCAGGAAGATGGATTTGTATTCTAGCTAAGGCTTTGGGAGAGCGACCATCATGGCCCATGAAACCTCCTAGCCTATTAACATTGGCTTGACTCTGTCAATTGCCATCACTTCGTCAGCCTGTTAATATACCACATAATTTGGTTTTTAATTTAGAAGCACTGCCTCTTCCCATTTTATGCCTAGTCAAGATTTGGAACAAAACTAATATTCTGAAACCCAAAAGCCCATGAACAAAACTCCTGACTTCATAAACTATGAACATAAAAACTACAAACCAAAATGCAGTAGAGATACAAGCAGTCTTGGGTGTAACTATATTTGCATATCTGACAACCAAATTCGAGCATCTAAAGACTTCTTGAAACCTGACTCAGAGGCGCAATATAATAATAGGGTGAATTATGTCTTGGGGTCTTGGGAACACTAATAATTAACCTTAAGGCCTCATAACACTTATATTTGACTTTAAGGATATAAACATTTCCAGGACAAAAATGCCCTTAATGATTCCCATCGGCGGGCGATGTGGAACACAGTCATTTTCTTTGTGTTTTCGGCAATCAAAAGCGCCTCTTCTCTTTCTCTTTCTCTTTCTCTTCAAAACCTCTTTTCTGTTCTTACTCTTTGCTGCGGTTTTCCAGAAGAAATCGACCATGGCGAGAATCACCCGAGCCAATGCGGAAATATCATAGGTCTTTGTGAAAGCAGTGGAGAGATCTGAAATCTTATTTGAGATCATTACCACCTAGACCCTAATTTGGGGATGTTAGGCGGCCATGTCTATAGTGAGAATCGTCGACGGTGAAGAACGAGGAAAATTTGGAGGATGTGGAAATGGGGAGGAGTCAGCGAGAGTCCGTGGGAGCTCTTCTGCGATTACGAATGAGGTGAAGAAGACGATGGTGATGTTTCAGAGATGATACCATTTCTGGGTATTCAGAAAAGAAAAACCAGATAGGTTGGCATGAATTCCTATTTTTTCTCATACTGTTTTTGAAATTATGAAAGAATCAAGATGCTACCATTTACAGGAGTTAAAGAATAGAAAAACCCGATTAGGGTTTCCCATGTAGGTTATCATATTTTCTTAGCATCCAAACACAATGAAAGAATCCCAAAAAATAAAAAAAAATTTGAGATCTTCACACATATAATAAAAGTCAAATTTGTTTTCTGAATTTTGAACTGTTATGGCTATTGGGTTTCTATGAAAAAAAACATAAGCAAATATTAGTTCAAATCAACAGAGTATTAAAACACGAATTTGTTATAGTGTACAAGGTGATTACACTAACTGTACAAGGCAAATGCACTAACTGTACAAGGGGTGTACAAGCCTACGCATTTCATAGGATTTGCATTTTTTTCCATTTCAAATCGCTTTCCCTTATACACCAACACGATATATTCTTTATACGCATTGGTGGAAGCAAAAAACAACGCTTATTAATGGAAAAACACAGTACATGTTTAAGGTGTAAACGAACTCGGTTTAAGAATAGGTGCACTAGCATAGTTTGGTGTGTTTATAATTTATTTCATGAAAATAGATGTTATATGCATATCATAGTCTTTAAAACGAAAAACCACGAATTGTTAGAGTGTGCCGAGGTGATTACACTAAGCATGCCGAGGCAAATGCACTAGCGTACCAAGGGGTGTACAAGCCTATGCATTTCATAGGATTTGCATTTTCCATTTCAGCTCTATACACCCACCGATATATTCTTTATACGCATTGGTCAGAAGCAAAAAACAACGCTTATTAATAGAAAAACACAGTACATGTTTAAGGTGTAAACGAACTCGGTTTATGAATAGGTGCACTAGCACATAGTTTGGTGTGTTTATAATTTATTTCATGAAAAATAGAGGTTATATGCATATACTAGTCTTTAAAAACACAAAACAATTTGTTATAGTGTACAAGGTGATTACACTAAGCGTACAGGGCAAATGCACTAAGCGTACAAAGGGATTAGTACAACTCATTTCATAGGATTTGCATTTTTCCATTTCAAATCGCTTTCCCTTATACACCCTACCGATATATTCTTTATACGCATTGGTGGAAGCAAAAACAACCCTTATTAATGGAAAAACCTGGTACATGTTTAAGGTGTAGCGAACTCGGTTTAAGAATAGGTGCACTAGCACATAGTTTTGTGTGTTATAATTTATTTCATGAAAAATGAAGGTTATATGCATATACTAGTCTTTAAAAACAAGCTTCTGAATTTGACATAGTGTACAAGGTGATTACACTAGCTGTCTGAGGGCAAATGCACTAAGCGTACAAAGTTGTACAAGCCTACGCATTACATAGGATTTGCATTTTTTTTCCATTTCAAATCGCTTTCCCCTATACACCCACACGATATATTCTTTATACGCATTGGTGGAAGCAAAAAACAACGCTTATTAATGGAAAAACAAAGTACATGTTTAAGGTGTAAACGAACTCGGTTTAAGAATAGGTGAACTAGCACATAGTTTGGTGTGTTTATAATTTATTTCATAGAAAAATGAGGTTATATGCATATACTAGTCTTTAAAAACAAAAAGCAATTTGTTATAGTGTACAAGGTGATTACACTAGCGTAAAGGGCAAATGCACTAAGCGTACAGGGTGTACAAGCCTACGCATTTCATAGGATTTGCATTTTTTTCCATTTCAAATCGCTTTCCCCTATACACCCACACGTTATATTCTTTATACGCATTGGTGGAAGTAAAAAACAACGCTTATTAATGGAAAAACACAGTACATGTTTAAGGTGTAAACGAACTCGGTTTAAGAATAGGTGCACTTCTTTATAGTTTGGTGTGTTTATAATTTATTTCATGAAAAACAGATGTTATATGCATATACTAGTCTTTAAAAACAGAAAAACACGAATTTGTTATAGTGTACAAGGTGATTACACTAACTGTACAAGGCAAATGCACTAACTGTACAAGGGTGTACAAACTGCGCATTTAGTGAGTTGCATTTTTCCATTGCAATCGCTTTCCCTATACACCATGATATATTCTTTATACGTATTGTTGGAAGCAAAAACAAACGCTTATTAATGGAAAAACCTGATTACATGCTTAAGGTGTAAACGAACTCGGTTTAAGAATAGGTGCACTAGCACATAGTTTGGTGTGTTATAATTTATTTCATGAAAAGCGGAGGTTATATGCATATACTAGTCTTTAAGAAAAGCAGAGAAAAACCACCAATTTGTTATAGTGTCTGAGGTGATTACACCTAAGCTGTCTGACTGAATGCACTAAGCGTACAAGGGGTGTACAAACCTACGCATTTCATAGGATTTGCATTTTTTTCATTGCAAATCGCTTTCCCATTATGCACCCACACGATATATTCTTTATACGCATTGGTGAAGCAAAAACAAACATTAGTGGAAAAACCTGATTACATGTTTAAGGTGTAAACAAACTCGGTTTAAGATTGTCAAGAGCTTTTCTAGCTGTAGGAGGCAGATATCTCTTGGGTTATGCTTTACCATTTGACCAGTAAAGTATCTTTTGACAAAGCTGATTTTATGTCTATTCCTTTTGAAGCGGTTACTAAACCTTTTATTTATTTTTATGTCTTTTTCTTTTTATGTATGAAAATGCGGGTTCATACACTTTTCTTGGCCTTGAGGGTCATTGTGTTTGTTCACATGCTTTGGTCATCTTTCTTCACGTCACGCAAATGGTTGTTGCCTTTTGTTGTATCTTTCAAGACTAAATGATTAAAGATTAATGCTCTGGTTCTTTTTCCCTTTCACTGACTAAGTTACACGTTTCCTCTTGGTTGGGTGCACATGATGGATTCTTCTGTTATGATATTTAATTGGTTCAATATTTACTATCTATATATAATTTTTTTTCTTTTTTATTTCTATTACGACCGATTCCTTTGTCTAGCCCACATCTTCCATTAAATTTCCATGACAATGCTATTTTACAATTGGGATGAAATTTATTTATTTTTCTGAGCATTGTTTTAGACCTTTTTTTCCTTTTCACAAACGAAAAAAAAAGAAAGAAAGAAAAACCCTTGCTCTCGAGCCTTGGCAGCAGAGCAAGACAATGATGAATGATCCATCATCCCAATCCCGATCCCAATCCCTATGGCGAGGTTGCGGCAAGAACACAAGAGAGGTCCTTCTAGCAAGAAGCGTTACATGATTCTTACATTTGATCACTTATTTTCTCTGTTTGTGGGTAGTGTGTCTTGACCACGGAGATGGTACTTGACGGCGTGGCCACCGTCGAATGGCGGCCAGAGCCGCGGGTTTAGAGATGAGAAGGAGAGTGAAGCGGTGTTTGATCTTGGTCCAGGCATACTGGCTGACACGGCATTCAATAAGAGCGGTTCGTGGCTTGTGATAAGCCGACTTTTCGATTACACTTTGCCAAACAAAGCGATTCATCATACATACACTCAATAGTAAACTAAAAAGCAGAAAGTTATAGAAGCATATGTTTCTTCATATTGTAGCCTCAGAGCCGATTCACAATTCTAATATCTCAATTTCCTTTACGTCAAGGGTGCCTATATACGAGGCAAGTTACATATGTTTCGCACATATTTCTATTATCGAGCTCGTATACTTTGTGAATTGGAAACAAACGTTATAAAATAGCTTAGAAAAAATATAAGACATTAATTTTAGATAAAAATTTCTTCAATGTCCCCTAATTTCTCCAAACTGCTAAAAGTTCAAACCACCTCCATTAAAATCCTTAGTTTCCCGCCCCATATCCTTACCACAAACAATACTTTAACCTTAAAACCAATTTCCGGACAGAGGATACAAGCAAAGGGTGGGTTTGACTTACAAGGATATTTTAATGAGAGATTCTTAAATTTTTCAAAAATGTGATTAATCAAGCAGTAGACAAAAATGTATCACGGGCATTACACAAACCAAATCAAACCCCGCCATACCCCATGTAAAATAAGCCAAAAAAAAGAAACGATTTTGGCGAAGAACTGATCAAAAACCCCGATGTTTCCTCACCGATTATTACGGTTCTACACTATAATCAATACAAAACCTACATTTGAGAAAGATATGGATTTACACCGGGCTGGCCATTGGCGCCATCCTTTCATTATTACGAAACATTGTTGATCGCGCATTATGTTGAGGCAGTAACATGTTACCCGGAATCTTAGCCTATACTTTGACATTTGGGTCTGCAAATAATGAGATTGGAGTCGATCAATTGTTTGGGTTGTTAACAAACATTATCATAAATATGTTTCATGATTACAAACATAAGCATCTTAGGGTCAATGGATTTCGTTTAGACCACCGAACTCCAATGCTCCATGAATTTCATCAGCTTCCCTGATCATGCCTAAAACAAGTGTGTGGTTGGTTGATTATAATCACTACAACGGAATAAAAGTCACAGAATCGCCTATTAATTAATATTAAAATGCTTACTCATTCGTTTGGGAAGGGACATCAGGCATGACGAAACTAAACCTCTCCAAATTAAATTCTCCACCTCCCTTCTTATGCGCCATCAAACATAGCACCACCTTAGCCTTAAAGACATCAAAAAATATTGTAAAGTAAGTTATGTTAATAAGGTTAAGATATAAAGTAAAAATAGACATGGCGTAACTGATTAACTTAGGTCACTTAATGTTTGTATGGGTCATTGCATACCAAATTGTTTTGTGCCTGTCATGTCGTTCTTACGTCCACCAAGCGAATCAAAATAATTGTATTCTGGATTTATAAGTCGAACACAATAAGGGTCCGATGGTTCTTTATAAGCAAAGCGAAGACTAAATCAAATAAGACATGAGTAATGAAATAACCCATTTCAAGCAGTTAGAAAATTAACTGTTTTGATGATATACATGTTTATACACGTATAAATCTCAAAGTTGCTAAATACCTCAACTAACGGCCGTATGGAATAGCCATGTCTTAAAAATCGTTCATATTGATTCAGATTGGTCCTTGGCTAATTTCTTGCATTTTGCTTTGAACCACGATTTCCTTCATTAAACAAGCAATTAGGTTAAAGGTGAGAATCAAAAATTATTTAATCAGGTCATAACACAACTATTTATCCATCATGAAAAAACACAAATTGACTTTTTATACTCACAGCTAGGTAAGGCGATATCGCAGTTTGAGTGCGCAATGGCCTCATCTTTGCGAAAATGCAATATGCGTCCATCACTGGTTGGAAAGATAAAAATTATAAATGCTCTCCCATATAAATAAGTGACCAATAGATTGTAAATATGTGGGCCAGTGGATAAGAGATTATAAATGGGTTTACCTCATTTGCCTATCCAAATGAGCGCCTTGAAGCATGAAATTTCCCAGGTGTAAGATGTGTCCCATATAATGAGACAAGTTCCTCGATAATGGGGAAAGAATAATGACCTTCTTGAATAATATGTAAAAGATACAACAATAAGACGCGGTCAGGTACAATACCTAAGATTATATACGATGTGTGAAAGCGAGGCAGCCAGCTTCCTTTAAGTCCCATTGGAATAGTGATTGAGTATGTGGCTAGTAACAAGGGGGACTTTAGTGAAGTTGTGCCATACGATAAAACTCTATGTGTGCGTGACCTCTATGAAAGGTTGGGGTACCATCACTGCATAGCGACATCACATCTTCAGCACTATAATGACACACGGAGATTTGATGGTGATTATTATTTAGTACAAACAATATAAATGCTTGGTATGGATTTAATTTTATTTAGGGAAGTAAATGGTTAGACCTTGCATATTTGGAGTGTCTTGTGATGTTTGTGGGCCGGTGTGGCAAAATTTGTTGGATATGGGAGATGTACCATGCTCGGCGGGAATCCATGGTAGGCGACATGGGAAAATGATGGAGATGATAGAGCTTATTTGGGCTAGATCATTTGCATGTACCTTAGATCGCGCCGTGAATGTAACCGCCGCATCACACGTTGCATTATGGTCAATTGATCGTTTATTGTCCGTTGAGCGGCATCGTACTGTTGTCGTAATTCCTGTGAGTTTCATATTATGAAATCAGTAACCATTATTGTCGCTGCCGTCAAATGGTATGTAATGCAAATAATGTGTTTGGAATATTAGATTCTTACACCAGATATCTTGACTCTACATCGGATGGAGTATTGGGCCGTCCTCGAAGACCTTTATTGTTGGAAAGAAATGGCTAGGTTTAACAAATATGTCAGCGGTACGCATGAATTATAATTGGAAGGTGAATAATTTGTGATATATGCGAATATGTACCTCCCCATGTCCAAAAGACCCATAGTCTCGCAATTCAGCTAGAAGTCTTATCTTCAACAAGTCATCGGTCCATCTTGACTATAGAAGGCATTGTGGCCAGACACTTGTCTGGCAGAATCCGGGACCTTTACCACATAAAACAACTACAAATAGAAAATAAACAATTTGTGACTGTGTAAATGGTTTGATGATAGGGAAGGTCATGTGTAAAGTGAAATGAAGAAAATGCTAACCTGTAAAAAGACAAGGCTACCATGTACCCAAGCAGTTTGTGACTGCTGAAAATGTCGGATTCCAGAAACAAGTTCATCGACAACAAATTGAGCCCAATTGATATCATTCCTGAACTCATCCCCATGGAGAGTATGCCATAGATTTCGGCATCCATCAACACGTGAGGTTGGGGCTAGTATCGTAGCACATGCATACCAAATGAATGCCCTCTAAACTCTTCGCCAATAGGAGCACACGTAGTCTATCTTATGATCGAATCCTCCCAAAGGATGCTCACTCGGATTTAGAAGACACTTGAAGGATCTACCATGCATAGGCAATCCAAATATTTCATTAACCACATTAGGTGTGACTTCTAAGTGATGGGTAGAAGACAATTGGAATCTTTCACAAGGCCCGACATCAAAGCAGCTGATGAGCCATAAGCATATATTATCTTGGGACTTCTTTGCACGTGATAGATAGGAGTCCCCAGTTCATATCCGCGGATTGCTTCTTGTTACGCTCATCAAGGCGACTACACAAGCGGAATCGCGTTGGTGAACATCGCGTAAATAAAGTGCACTCCCTACATGAGTAACCAAAGAATGGGGAGATGTTAGAATCTTGTAAATGATAAAAAATTGGGGAAAAAAAAAAACTGCAAAGTTAAGTAATATTAACATTACACATAATGAAGATGATATAACAATCACAATACATAAGCGCTATTAAACATATCGAGGTAGTAGATGATGCATGCATGTGAGGCCCGTTGCCTTCCACAATCGATGCATTTTTATTAAAGCGTGAAAACCTGCTAACAAACAAACAATTATTAAAATTCATATATTTTTAATATGCGAGAAAATTTAATTGATGGAAAACTGAGCTTATTCACTTACTTTGGAATGATGTTAATTCGTGCGGCAGCTAATGCACAATTATTGTTGCTGATGTATAATTCATATCTATTGATTGTGAATAGGACATGGAAGGAAAAAAGGTAAAATAAAGTAAGAAAGTGACAAGGCAGTCTGATGGATTCGTGTTGTCAAAAGAACAAAAAACGATTACTAATCACGAGTTCAAATACATCCAACAATCCCAGCTAACATCATAATGTAGACCAAAGCAAATAAATGAAACAACAATAATTCAACTCAATGAACAAAATGACATGGACTAAATCTAACACACACAAGGAGATAGCTTTTTCCAACATGAAATGATTTGCCTCGCGGTAAAGTTATTCACGTTTTGACTGGTAGTGCCCAACTCCATTGCATCTAGAGCAATGAATAGGCCTCTTATGGGCGAACTGTGACTCAATGCGACTTTGTCGAGGTCTTCCTGGAGGTCGCTTCACATTTGGGGGTAGGAGGGTAGGATATGAATGACCTTCTCCATCTTGTAAACTTCCATCATCGGAAAGGTTTTAGGCATGTTATGCGTCTTGATGGTTGAAATTGACGAGAATATATCAAATTATGAGTTGAGAGAAGAAAACATGTATCCACATAGTCATAAACATCTTGCTTTTGAATAACGTATGACGGCACAAGCATGAGCACATGGCAAGCGAGACATTTGCCATGACATGCAAGAACAAGATCGTTCGTTCATGTATCGCTTGACTAAGTATACCTCGCCGTTGAAGACACCTAAATGTACCTCCGATGTAGGGCATAACAGATATCGGTCCAGACCTCATAATATTCGCCAAGAGCTTCTCCTCGGTTTTAGGTCCAACCACACTTCTCCACTTTTTAGACGCATTAATGTGGTTAGTTAACATCCCAACAAGCTTATCCATGTGCGTCAACAACAATGTATAAATGGTTTGATGACGCTCCTCTCTCAACCATGAGTTGAAGGACTGCGATGTTGGTGGTGTTTATCCACCGCTTTTTGGGAACTTAGACATCGCCCAATGTTGAGGTTGTTTGTTAACCCATTTTGCCAAGTCCTCATTGAATTAGACAAGTTTTTTGAAGTTCATCATTGTAGTCCGCCTCCCAATCTTGCGAAAGCATATCCATCTAAGCGTAAACATCTTCCTTTCCTTTCTTCCCTCTAATATTTTGTCTAATCATGGTAGTGAAGTTTTTTTTCCTTTAAGTGGCGGTAACAATATGCATGATTTTACGTCTGAAACAACTGAAACCCTTTGAGATCCCCTTGATGTCTATCGGAAATAATCACAACTTCTTTACCATCGATAGATGCTTCACTTTTCTCTAAGAACCAGTGCAATCTTCATAATTTCAGAAGCCGACAACACCAATGGCTAAAACATCCCATCATCACCATCATATGCAATGGCCGACAAAGGAAGCTCCCTTATGGCCGGTAAGGTGGCAAGAATCATGCTTGATGATGGTGACATCCTTGCATGAACCCTTGTATCGAAAATGCATGTGCGACAAACAATTGGCTAAAGTGACCATCAGTGGAAGTATATTCAGCTAAAGTACCCGGATTGATCTCCCTTAGCCTATGGCACAACCAAGGCAAAAACATATAGGAGTCACGTGGGCTCCGCCATCACGGCTCATAGCCTTCTCTTTAATGTGCGAAGCTTGGTTATAAGTTAGTCCCTCCATGATCATGAAAAGTCGCCCATATTTGGCGGGAGATAATCGGGAGTTGTCCTAATCATCTCCTACAATAACGATTACCAGCTTTGAACTAACCTTCCAGCAGATGAACATTGATCTTGCGCCAATGATTATGATTATCGCGGAATGTGTGAACTGCAAGATTTCATTACGCCTTGACATATTGTTATCTTCCATGGACATAACTCAATTGAGCATTTGGCCAGGCCTTATGCTTAGGTGAGTTTTCAAGTACTTGTCTTTGGAACCTTCCACCTAAAGATCCCACATTATATCGCATTACGAAACTCTTGACATTTTGAAAGTATGACCTGAACCCTGATATAGCTTCACGGAAACGTCCAGACTCTGTGGGGTATGTCGGTTTACGCACACGGATGAAAAACCTCTTGATTGTAGCATCATCACATGTTATGTCATTGTTGGGGCGCATAGGGAAGATAGTACTAGGGGTGAAGCACGCATGGTATAAACAAAGTGAATAAAATTAGTTCATAATAAAGGAATCTTTCAAAAAACTACAACGTTCATCTAAAATTACTAACTGTTGCCACATGTGTAGTCGGCAAATTTTCCTCAACACATTCAAGCAGGGATGATTCTACTATGTAAACACTCCAACAAAATTATCCTTTGTAGAATCACATTATCTAAGTCACCAGCATCTTCCAAATCTTGGATGACTTTGGGATTGAACTTGAGGATATAGTGCATCTTAGC
Organism: Tetrastigma voinierianum; assembly: GCA_016808115.1. NCBI lineage: Eukaryota > Viridiplantae > Streptophyta > Magnoliopsida > Vitales > Vitaceae > Tetrastigma > Tetrastigma voinierianum. The sequence goes on along the minus strand of JAEQBH010003125.1, from coordinate 214,155 downwards.
AAGCTCCATGGAAATGTCAAATTTCTCCAATATTCTACTTGTGAATTCTGCATATGACATTCCCTTATATACATGTATACCTTTGCTTCGACCACCAATGTATTTCCATAGCCCATCATTTTGTTGCACAAGTTTACCTCCCACATAAACGTAACAATAAATGTTTATTGTATGATATCGGCCTGTTTAAAATGTAAAAAATTAATTTAAACTATATAAAAAATGTATTCGGATAATAAACATGTATTGCATATTTTTGTGTAAATGAACTATAGAACTTTAAATTTTCTTAAAAAAACCCCTAAATTTGTTTGTTGTTATTACAAATGGAGGCCAAATTCGAGTTGGCTCCATTCACACTATAATAAAAACAAATTTGAGGGTTAGTTGTTATGTTATTTTCAATAAATTAGTTTCCTTGTCTATTATTTGTTTCGATTCGGGTGTATGATGATTTCTCTCTTACCTTACAATGTTATAATGCCTTTGCCTTGTATTTAATTTTATTTTTACATCATATCCTTATGTTTGACATACTATACGAACTTGCCGTACTGAGGCCTGCTTGGCCATATACTATGTAGATACAACAATGCTCAAACAAAGTGTCTGAAAACATAACTTTAACATCAACCTAAGTGAGCTGATGAGTTTCTGTTTTCCATACTAATTGTTTAGCACAACCACAATACGAAAACTATTAATCATCAAAAAACATAATTGGAATGTATAACTTGTAACTTCACGAGCACCATTGAATATTCCAAAACCCCTAGTGAAATGGGTAAATGCGCGACATACGTGCAGAATTTTATGGGTTGTTGTTTTTCAAGTGCTAGTGTTGCATGAAAATTTTGATGGTTACATAGGGAAATTCACTTGGAAGATTAATAATTTTACAAAATTGAAGGATCTTCTGATAAGGAAGAGAATCAAGAACCTTTGTATCAAGAGTAGGAAGTTTCTGATTACAAGTAGTGATTTTCGTCTCTTACTTTATCCTAGAGGTAAATTATCAAGAGCAAGTTAATTTTCTGATCAACTCATTTAGTAATTACTTTTATAGTGACAAGATTTGGATAGGATTGATCTATTCAGGAGTTTCTTACTCAGTATTAAGAAAGTAAGGAGAATCAGGAACTGATTTGTGTTTATGTGAAAAGTAAAGCCTGGTAGAAACTAGAAATGATTTTTCCCATTCAATAATAATCTATTGTTTCCTTGTGGATTGTCTTCCTTTAACAGACAGTTTTGTACTTGATGGTTGGCTTAGCTTAAACTGATTTTAGCATGAAGATATACAAGTAACCCTTGAAACATGGCTTAGGCACAAAGATTTGGGATGGGGACTTGGGATGAGGAAGTACTTGTTCCAATTTAGATAACACCAAAGAAGAAAAGAAAAAGAAAAAGAAAATATTATAAAAAAATAAATATAAAAAAACTCATAAAGCATCAAGAATCAAGTTAAGTTGAGTGCTTATTGTGTGTACATCTTGCTTTGAACAATTCACTCACCACAAGTTTGAATTGGTTTTAAAGTAACAGTGGCTTTGGGTATTTGAGACAACATTTTCGTTTTTAGTAAGGCATCGGGGTTGAAGAATAGCGACTAATGCACTAGGTAAAGGCACGTGGATCGAGAAAACAAATGATTTTGGATAATAATTTGCAATTAGAGAAACTGACAAAAAGTCAAAAAAATTCACAACATTTGATAATTATATTCCTGAAATGGAAGATTTTAAAATCTAGTTACAACTTTTACAGTATGCAATTTACGTTCACAATGGGGACAGTGGATGATAACACCAAAGAATTCAAAACTAATCATCATTGAAATCTTGATCCCTTTCCCGAAAGACAAAAAAAAAAAAAAAAAGGAAGAAAGAAACAAAAATAAAGTGAGAAAAGGGAAATGGAGGGGAGGAAATTGAATACAACGGTCTGTGCGAGAATTCGAGTTCTCAGCGGAGAAAAAGAAAAGAAAAAGAAAAGAAAAAATGAAAAGGAAGAAAGCAGCATCCACTCGAACAAATCATGAATGACAAACCTGAAAGATGAAATGCAGGTGTGAAGCCCGAACCATGGCGTAAAAGAAACGAATTTTAACCTGAAACATAGAAACAGAGAGCTGGCCCCTAAAACAAAAAAAAAAAAAGAAAATTATTTGGGGACAAAGGAAAGTCTTTAAATGATCGGAGGATAAAGGCAAGAGAGAGAAATATTTACCTGGAAATCTGATCGGATTGTTAGGGTTAGGGTTTCGATGATGGAAAAGAACCCTAGCCGAAATGATGATGGCGGCAATTATGTGATGCAGAGGAAGCCTACTCTTCTGTCTCCCAAAATGGTCCGTTTCTCTTCTCTTTAAAGACTAAAATATCTTCTTCTTGATGGTTGGCCTCCCCTTCTTGTAGAGCAAAAATAGTCGAGCTTCAAAAATGAAAGGAGAAGACTCCTTCCTCTTAACTGTTCTTAGGTGCTTTTTTTTTCCCTCGCCGAGGGTAACTTAGGTATTATGAGAATTTCATTTCCTTAAAGTTAATTTTAGTTGGATTCATGGGTCTTATGCTCAAATGGAGTGGTTATATGGACTCTTTATTAAATAAGGGGCTCCATCTCACCCTAAAGCATAATTCTCCCTATAATAATATCCTTAACATTCATCTCAAACAACAGATGGCACTTCAACTGCACTTTTTAATGCTTCAATTTACAAGCAGCAAGAATATTTAAGGTTTACATTAATCAAAATCAACTCAAAATGTCATAGTAATAGTTAAATAGCATTTTATCCTAGTTAAGTTATATTTTCAATAAGGGTAAAATAGTCTTTTAGGTTTTGTTACTTACCTGCATAAAGTTGTCTGCGTAATCTTTATCCAATTTTCGAAGCTTTTCTAATAAAACCCTAAATTTCTTCTCCTTTATTTTCTTCTCTTTTACCTTTGGAATTCTCAGTTATATTTTATTATTTTCCTTAATCACTAAAATGGAAGATGGGCAATGGATCAATCCGGAGCTTAGTTAAAGAGAAGGTAAGACCCCCCATAAGCTCCCCAAAATGCAATTTTTATAATCAGACAGTAAGACACGGATATTTCTAATTGAAAGCTGGGTTCTTGTAACGATATTATATGTCTAGCACAAATATATATTTAAAAAATAAAAAATGGCAATATGAGGAATCGTCATGAAAATAACTAGTCATTGAATACCCATCTATACGCCTATTTATGCTTTGATACTAATGCAGCTCCGCAAATAAACAGAAATTTGAGTGAACAGACCTTGGTCAAGCTGCATATGACACGAAGGCCAGAATTAACAACCAGCTGCAGCCAGGCTATTGGTCAGTTCCTAACCGAAAACTCCAAGAATCAGCCCAGATGTTTTAGCCTTCTTCCTTCATCCCTATTCAAACCTTTCCTTCTTAATACTAACCATGCTGACATGTATCTCTTTCCTCTCAATCACCGCCAACACATCTCAAACCCGGAACCAACAAGAGGTGGAGGGTGGTGATGATGCAATGCAAACCAGGACCAAATTAACGCTCAACCAAAAAGGTAACATGCAGTGAAAGAAAAACATGTATAACATCTTTTGCATCAGCAAAGCCTAAACCAATGAATAGGGATGACATCAACAATCCGACAACAGTAGGCTTCAAAAGTGATAAGATGAGAGACTAGCAATATTGGGATGTATACTTACCTGCATAATAGAGAGAATAATTTGGTGCAAGCAAAGAGCCCTATGCTAATCCAACCACGGACCAGAAAAGTTTCTATGTTGGACAATCCTACTTAAGAGAATTTTCGTTCTGGTAGAAACACCACCCCTAACTAAATTTGGCAGTTCTAAATATGCAAAGTATTCAAATATCTAGAATTTTCTGGCACTATCTTCATAAGCAAGCGGCAGACTAAATCCATAGTGCCTAACCCCCCAGGATGTACAGTAAGTAATACAAATTCAGCTCCAGGCATGCCTCCAAATAAAGATGAAGGGCATCAACTTGATATCACATACCATAAATAAATGGAAGGAAACTTGGTATGCAACAAATTTAATCATACAGAAATACCAGTTAAATGAAATGCATTGTTACCTTTCGACCCACAAATCTTAGAAGACACAAGACAGATAGGAAAACAAGGCAATTGCTAGATAAGTTATGCAACTATCTATAAAAGAAAATGCTACATCACAAAACAAATGCCATGACTACCAAAGATTTTTGACTTCAAATCTCTGAACATGAGGGGAACTAAATCCCATTTGCATACTACAAGTTGTTTGGCTCTTTTTTTCTTTTCTTTCACTCTAAAAGAGAGGACAATGCACTCTAACCACAGACAATATGCAATAACTGATAAGGGACTCTGTTAGCAATCAATATAGAACTATAAAATATCATGCTACTGGGATTTCAAGTGAGTATACTTCACCCTGCTGGATCTTATATAGTATAAATTTGACCATCTTTATCTTTAAACTCTACTAGGCTTCTAATCATTTTAGCAATTAGGTGGAGAAGCTCCATCTTCATCTGTATGTCAACAGTTTCTTAGTGGTTTACTGTACCATTACCTTGTGACCTTTTTCCCTTCGATCCTATAGCACATTAAAAAGGGGTAGATATTTTGAAACTTCCGCCCCAAGATAACAGTTAGAAATTAGCAGATATCATGATGATCGGACAGATTGAATTAATGGATATAATTGGGTGAGATGAGCATGCAATGTTTTTATATGTGAAAGGGACCTTATAAGTAAGAGATAGAGCTTGCATGAAGGAGAGAGGCACCAAAATATAATAATTATTTGGTTATTTATCATTAACCCTCTTGCTGAGAGCAACTTCCGGATTTTGGTAGAGACTTAGTCATGAGGGTTTGTGGACCCCTTACAAAGAAGCTATCAGAATCACTTTTTGTAGCATTGGTCGTCATGGCAGATGTCTCATTTGATCTATTCATCAAATGGATAGCAGAAAAATGGTCACCCCAGATATCATATGCGAACTCATCTTCCTGGCCTGACTTCTCCTTTGCTTGAATCTTTTTCTGGCTATAGAGGTTGGATCCAGGAGCTCGCGCATGCAGAGCAATTGCAGATGATGAAGCCAAAACAAGAGAGGGGCACTGTAAACTGGTGGAAGGCCTAATAGCAGAAGGAAAAGTTGCAGAAGGCTGCAGAACTGGTTTACAAGTTGCTCTTCTAACCCCAGTACGCTGGTCCTGATTAGGAAAAATACAATTGTTACTGCAGTACTTTGCAGAGACATCAGGGCTCAATATGCTTGCCTTAGCAACAGGTTCAACCATTTGACCCTTCTCAGGGTGTTGGCATGCTTCCAGAGTAAATGGATTCCTAGCTTCACTGGATTTATCTACATCGGGGGAAAGTGACCACACTCGTTTTGGTGTGAAAGAACCAACCGGGGACAAAGGTGATGAAGGAGTAGAGTTTCCACTTTGACTACTTGAAACTTCAAGCAGGCCTGTCACTCCTGCACCAGCACCCTTCCTCTTCCTTCGCCTTCGACCCTTCTCTTTTCCAATCCTAACTGTGAGTTTCCCAGGCTGTGAGGCTTCTAGGATATCAAAACTCTCAACTGCTACAGACTTCGATAGCAAAGAGGAAGGCAATAGTCTTTCCTTTTGAATGTCCAACAAACCAATAGGTCCTTCTTTGCCTCCCATATTTGCTTTGTCATATTGAGAAGCCACCCCCTGTTCTGGCCGCACATTCTGAACATCAGGATCTCCACCACCGGAATCCAACATTAAAGTGTCAGTTTCCCCCACAGATCTCAACAAACCATCCACTTCATGGGATACTGAAACCTTACTGTTTTTCTGGTTAAGGTGCACAGAAAATTTTCCTGCTCTCCTTAAAGTGACAATGGAACTTTTCTCAGCCTTAGACAAGTAATCATGGAATCCAAAACCCACTACTTGTGGAGAGATAAAAAGTAACACCAGGGATAGTAAGGCAGCAGCAAGAAAAAACACTAAAGATAACTTCTTCACTCGCACCCAGAACACTGATTTTTTACAAAGATTCAACATGTACGTAGGGAGAGTTGCCTTCATTGGTATCACAAGAATACCAGTAGCCAAGGCCAGTTCCAGATCCCTGTGTAACATAGCAGCAGAAAAATCCGTTTGATATGATATCAGAAGCTTTGTGGACTCCCCTGGGTCAAGAGCAAAACCTTTACAATTATGTACCCTAAACCCATCCAACCCACACTCGGTACCTGAAACTTCAATCCTTCTCACCTCCACTGGCAGATCCCCGGTGTTCTTGGCATACAGTTCTTTGGAAAGTGGCTGAGAGCAGGAACAAGTGGTATTAGCCACATCAAAAGATACGTCCAGAGGAGAGTTATTGAAACCATTTGGCAAGTTGAGGTTGAATTCTAAGCTCTGAACAGGCTCAGACCCCTCAAGAAGCACTAGGGAAAGTGACCCTCCAAATCCACGCAAAGATAACCACTCCACACCTGAAAGATTGTTCCTTATTAGGGCTGAGCTTCTCCATCCACATCGATTTGAAGGTTGAAAGAGAATTGGCCCAAAAGAGGCTTTTCCATAAGGATGGACAAAGGCCTCTGTCAGGGCGGTCTCAGCTACGGAGAAACCATACCTAGTAGGCGTAATAGATTCAGTGGGTGAAGGGAGGTGTAATAATCCGTCTGGGTCCCTGCATTCATCTATAATTACTCCTGAGTTCAGAATGAGCTGCATTACAACTGGTTGTTGGCTTGGGTTTTTTACGGTGATCCAATTAGAGAGATGAGTTCCAACCTGAACCATTGGAAACAACACTTCATGATCATCAAGCACTGACATGCCAGTTGTGGTACCTTGAGATTTCCAGTTTCCCAACACCAATTCATCTACTTCTGCTGTCCCCAATGCCTTCAAATAAAATGGAAGGTGTCATCTTAGTGAGAAAATAGTTAGCATATTTGTAAAAAAAAGAAAAACAACATAGACGAAGAGCAATGATTTCAATGATATTGCAATGCCTCCATCCTAACTCCCCTCCCTCCAAAGACCAAATCTTCAAAAAAAACAACAAACAAAACCACACTCTCAATCTCTCCCCCCCTCCTCCCCAAGGGCACACACCCCACAGCCAGACACACATGTAGAGAGGGAAGGAGGAGGTAGAGACTGGAGATAGCTCATAAATCAGAAAATTCACCATCACCTGTAGTGAATTTTGTGATATATTTGTATATCAAACAACTTTGCAAGAAAATAATTATTAATGTAACATAACCCAGAGTCACACACATATAAAAATGAGGGAGAGATTAGAGATAAATCATGACCTAAAAAATAGTAAACTATCATGGGTCCCATATGTATATCAAACAACTTGGCATAAAATAAGTACTAAGCAATCCATAATATGGCAGCAGGTTTGGTTATAAAGTCCTGCAGACTGATTGATCACCCTCAAAAGTACTGTGAGGTCCTATGGCAGGCAACAGGTTTTTTCTCAATTATCACTAGCAAAAGGATTCCAAATGAGCATCAAAATATGAGCAACACCTTTGATAACATATTAAAGGTGTGAGCTACCATTTTGCAAGAGTGTGCACATGTGAGCTTTCTAGAGGATCTACTTTGTATTGCAACTCTTTTTCTCCATTGATTTACCACCATAGATGGATCCTCGTTCAGCAGCCCTTGTTACAGCTTGTGCAGCAGTTTAATTTGGTTTTCTATTTCAATTTTTCTTAGCTACACTGTTCTAGCATCTTTTAATTTTGCCTCCCTATATTTTTAGTAATTTTGGTGTTATTTTTAAATAACCATATGGTTTGATATTGCATCCGCATACTACTACTCTCAAGTTCTCAAATTCATCTTTCCTGAAAACTTTTCATATTCTGGAGTCCCAATCTGTAGTTTTTTGCACATGTTCTTTAACATGTGTTCACAGTGTTAAGAAGTCCTCCCCTTCACGGAATTGGCTACTTAGTACAGTACAAATATGCCTCCATCCCATGTCATGGACCTATAAACCTTTCTTTTTCTGATTTTTTCCATAATGCTCCTCATGTAATAAGGTTCGGCTGACCTGGTTATGGACAACCTGAATCAATCATATACAGGCTTCAATTACTCTAACTACCCAACCTTCTCTTGGTAGGCAAACTAAAATCCTATTAAATTTTAAATATATATATATATATAAAAGAGAAAATTTTGACAAACCCAGGTTCAATGTATTGATAAAGGAATATACAAATAGCGTCAAAAGCAACCAAAACTCAATCACCCCTTAGTAACTCCTTAAAATCAACTGAAACAAATATGGAGCTAAAAAAATCATATTCAAACGAACAGTAAACCAAGGTTATGTTTGGTTCCCAAAAATGTACAAAGAAAAATTATGGGCTATAATATACATTTTATCATCACAAAAAAAATTAAGTAATACCAAATGTTTGAGTGTATATATATTACAAAATTAAATAATAATAACAATAATAATATTAATAATAATGCTTACCAAAATAAAATAAAAATATTAATAATAATAATAACAACAACAATAATCTAAAGGAATTATTAAACAAATCAAAATATAATACAATTTTCACTATAAATTTTTCAATAGTTTTAATAATTTTTTAGCAAAAAATCCTAAAATTTTCAAAAAGAAATTAAATTCCTAAATGGAAAGACTTTCCAAATAAATACCTATACAAAGGATTCTTCAATTTAGAAATTATATATGATATGTCAATGTAACCATCAGTTTACCTAATAGCTTAATTATTAGGGTCAGATGTAGTTACAACACATAAGTTGTAGATGAGATATTAGCAATAATTTTGACTATCTCTATTATGCCATGTTACCTTCACAATTAAAACTAAACATAAGCTCCTATAATATGAATAATCAAATAAAATTATATTGTGTGTGTATATAATATAAAGGCATATTATTTAATATAATTAGAAATTTGTGCAATTAAGTAAAATCTTAAGTTTTCAAAAATTTTAAAAATCTAAAAAGCAAAAAAGAAAAGAACCTGGCATTTAAGAAAATATGAAGTACAAAGTTGCCAAAAAAAATTTATTCATTTCATTCTTATTTTTATCTAAAATTTATAAAGTAATTTAATTTGATATATCATAAAAATTTCATAATTTGGCAATAACATATGACTGCAATCCTTTTTAGTTTTAAATCTGAGTTATATTTTCTAGGACACAAGATTTTTCTTTTTACTTTTTATTTGCAAAAATTCTTAATTAAGTTTATTTCTTAATTTTCAAAATACACAAGAAATTGAATGGAAAGATAAAATGCAATTAAAATTTTCATATATTCATACAAAACAAGATAAAAAAAAACTCGTTATGACCTCAATCAACAACCTTCAAAGATCAATTCTATTTGGCAATGATAAAATGTGAACAGTTTATCTAAATTTAATATGATAGTTCTAATTTGTCTTCTTCTTTTTTTGTTCAGTTTCAATATTTGTGTTGTTTGGATACAGTGGTGCTTTTACTATTTTAAAAATCCAAAATATAAATACTTTTCAATTATATTTTTTATTTTTATAAAAATTAGATATTTTGTAGTTCTAATTTTAATTCTTTTCAAAAATCAGATAATAAATATGGAAAAGCAAAAATTCCAATGACGTTTTTTTTACAACTACTTACTTTGTTATAATATAGTAAACTGTCTCCACTGGGACTCGAACCTAGGACCCCTCCCTGAATGTCCTACCTTTTTAACCTTTGAACGCTTTACCAACTAAGCTAGGCATGTGGACATTATGTTTTAGATTAGAGAATTTCGACAATGATGTAACATAAAACACTCATTTTATCACCATTTTTAACACTTATACAACTTTGGATTACTTTAGATATTACAAAAAGATCAGTGAAGTATTAAAAATAGCAGTAAAAATGGTGGACTGAGTATTTTCCTTTATTTCATTTACACCACGTATAAAAGGATTTTTTTATATTCAAAAGAATTAATCAGTTTTTTCAAAAAGAGGAGAAAAGAGATCCATACGTTAAGACACCATATATAATTTGACACCCTGGAGAGAGAATTGAAGGGGCTATATTTTTACTATGTGAAAAGCTCATTTTTCTCTTCCTTTTTGACATCTATTCACTTTGCACATTACATTCTAGTTCTCTATTCTGAATTTGATCATGGTTCTCTCATATGTCTATCTCACCCCTTTATCACTTGAGTCAGGCCTCAAGGGTCATTTTTCTATGAATTAAAAATATATTTAAATGCCAATTATACCACTACAAAAACCTCTTTTTTTATCATACCACTACAAAAACCTCTTGATATTCTTATCCTCTCTTTAAATTTCTCTTTTTTACCTTTGCTGAATCACATTTCACCTCATCACTCTCTCTCTATGCCAATTATACTGCCCTAAAACTCTTCCTAGATATTCTCGCCCTCTTATTCGTTTTCTCTCACTCAGGTCATTATTCTTTCCTTACATCTGTCAATTCCATTTTTTAAACATCTCAACCAATCCATTCTCTTTCAGAATACAATTCCAAACTAACCACTCTCTTCATCCATCTCCTATTCAACCTCTTAATCCACCCACACTTGGTGTGTATCTTATTAGGATACTTTACTTATAGGGTTGTAACCATTTAGGAAGAGTAGATCATCTTACCTAATGTATAGCCTAACCTTCTTGTATATATATATATAAAAGGAATTCTTTCCTCCAACTATTCTTCTCTTGGTTTCTACATGGTATCATAACCTAGGGCTCATATTTGGAATTTGTTTGAAGAAATTGGAGGATTCGGCAGTTCATAGGGAGGAGCAAGGTAAGTTCTTTTGAAACACCCATTTTGAGGGAGCGTGGAGTAACACCGCCGATACAAGGAGGAGCGTCGGCCGCCGACGAGTGCCGCCACCAATTCTGGTGGCCGAAAAGTGCGCGCTTGATCCACAATCGCCGATCTCGTATTCTGCCCTGTTTCCCACTCGCCAACACGTGAGGGCACCTGGGGATTCCTCCGGAGATGCGCCGCCTCCACTAAGGTTGCCAATCGTCGACAGGTCTTTCAACCCACTTGGTTACTCTATTTGGTACCTGGATCTGCTACTTTTGGTGCTTTTTGTGTTCGGCTACCAATTTGTTCCTAAGGTTTCTTGATTTTTTCAATGATTGTTTGTGATTCAATGGCATCAACGGGTGTTTTGAGGTTTGTCGAGCCAAATTCCATTCGGGCGTGGAGCTTTCCGTGGAATAGTGGCCCTTTTATGTGCAAGAATCCTATTTTCTAGAATTTTTCGAACTGTCATAAACTTGTTTAAGTTAGATCTGCTCTTATGACTGACAAGAAACCCTCAGGTGGAGTTGTGTGTCACTATTGTCATAATCCAGGGCATGTACGCCGGGATTGTAGGAAGTTGCAGAATACAGATCGAAGGTTTTAGTATGCTCATGAATCATTGAAGCGTGCATTGAAGCGTGCTTCTACTCCTAGCACTATGCTTGTCGGGTCAGGCAACCCTAACACATGTCTTATTTCCTCTTCCTCCAAACAGGCCATTGACTCTAGAACCATAGACCACATGACAGGTACTACGTTTCAGCCACACTCTTCTACCTCTACTCTTACCCTTGCAGATGGGTCAACATCTTGTCCTTAGTCCCTACTTGAGGGCAGTTCATCGCACTCCTCTAATCACTTTGACCTCTATTAAAGGTTTACCACAGGTATCTTTAATTTAATTTCGTGAGTAAACTCAACTCGTGACTTGTTACAGTATGCCATTTATTTGCTTGCGATTGTTTGATTCAGGATCTTTTGACGAAGCGGATTATTGGTAGAGAACGCGAGTCTAGGGGTCTCTACATCCTTGACACAGAGGTACCAAAGTCCGTTGCTTGTTCTGGAGTTCTTACACCATTTTAATTACATTATCGCTTAGGTCATCATTCTCTCTCTCTGTTTTAGAAGCTATATCCTCAGTTTTCTAGCCTATCCTCATTGAACTGTGAGTCGTGTCAATATGCTAAGCTTCATCCTGTGCATTTGAGTCCTAGAGTCGATAACCAAGCTTCCACTCCTTTTGAGTTGGTCCATTCGGATGTGTTTAGTCCATGTCCAGTTGTGTCCCCAACGGGGTTTCGATATTTTGTTAAGTTTGTCGATGATTATTCGCGAAAAACTTGGTTATATTTAATGAAAAACCATTGATTATTTTTCTCACTTTGTGCCTTACATTGCTAAATTCACACTACCCGGAAGTTTCATGTTTCTATTCAAAATTTGAGAAGTGATAATGTCAAAGAATATATGTCTAAACAATTTCAATCATTCATGCTTCAGAATGGCATTCTTCATCAGACATCTCGTGTTGATACTCCTCAAAATGGAGTTGCTAAAATAAAAAATAGACACCTTCTTGAAACCGCTCAAGCTCTATTGTTTCAAATGCACGTGCCCAAGCACTTCTAGGTCGATGCTATTTCCACCACTTGTTTTTTTATTAATCGGATGTCTTCCTCTGTCTTGGATTGGGTCACTCCGTTTCAAACCCTCTTTCCCCATAAATCTTTGTTTCCCATTGAGCCTCGGGTATTTAGGTGTACTTTTCCTTTATTGTCTTACTGTATTGTGAGTCCTATGAGTGTGTATATATATAAGTCCAATATGTAATGTAGAGACTAGACTTATTTTCTGTGGAAATAATAAAATTAGGGATTCTCTATTTTCTCTCTTCACATGAGTATCGAGCGAAGGGGAAAACTATTTACTTTCGATGATAAGTGTTTCATTCCGATCTCCTTCTCGCCCGACGGATCTCGCTTCGCGCCAGCCGTCGATCCGCCGCCATCACCCATGCGCCGTGACTTTCTAAAGCTCTTCTCGGTGGAAACCACAATTCGAAAGCGCATGGAGGCGATCTACAAGTCGGTAGCCAACCATGCGGCAACGGCGCTGGCGCCGTCGCGCGCGGCCTTCCTTGGCCGACTTGCCGTCCGCAGCCGGCGTGGAAATGCGCTGTGGGCGCGTGGCTCCTTCTCGGTGAGGACTCCACACGGGGTCGTTCGGCGCGAATCTTGGTGTTCTATCCCTCGGGCGGTCCCAAACTCTCATATCCACCTTTTGGCCCATTTTGCCTCCATTGCCCTCCGTCAGTCGTCTTCTCTACGGTTTAGGTCCTCTTTTTCTTCATCTTCAGTTCCACAGCCGTGATTTCAAGCTCCCTGGCCGTGATTCGCCCTCTGTTGGGCTCTCTTCAATCAAACGTGGATTGATCTCAGTTAAGTGGATATGGCAACTAAAAATTCTATTTTTACTTCTGTTATCTCTGGATCTCTCCTACTATCACATCAGAAAAATTGATTGGTAGTGAAATTATCTCTCTAGTCGACACATTGGAACTACGGTTCACGGGACAGGGTTATGAGGATCATCTTATTACACCGGAGGATGCTATACCTAGTGTTGACAAGGTGCACTGGAAGAAAATAGATGCACAACTATGTAGCGTATTATGGCAGTCGGTTGATCCAAAATTTTGCTTCATCTTCGGGCTTACAAGACATGTTCTAAGTTTTGGAATCAGGCAAAAGTTCTATACACGAATGATATCCAGCGTCTTTATAAGGTGGCTTACGCTGTGTTAATATCCATGACAAGACATGGATTTATCTAATTATATTGGCGGATTGCCTCTCTTAAGGAGGAGTTCCCGACATTACCTCTACTAGTGACGCTGGGGCTCAACAAACAGAAGCTGACAAGTTCTTCATGGTCCTTACTCATCAAGTTCCGTCCGGATTCGAGACCTCCCGAGATCAGATTCGGGCAAATTCCATCACCTGGCCCTTGATGATGTGTTTGTCGCCTCCTCCGTATCTCTCCAGCTACGCACTTTGCCATCCGATACCTCAGATTCTTCGTGTTAGTTTCTCATATTAACCTTCTAGCATGGTACCCGAGGTCGAGGACAACGTCTCATTGCACCGATCGCAATAAGCTTGGTCACACTCCGTGATCGCTGTTATCGCTGTAATGGACTCCAGCCTCCCGCACCGCACACGTGGTCTGGGCCTGATTCGATTCTCACCGCCCCGCACTCCGAGCCCCCCGCATCCTCACCCCCACCGACAAAGGAGTATGATGCCCATTCGCTATCAAGCAAACAGCCACTGTCAGCTTCTATTGCCCACCGTAATGCCTCTCGCCGCCTTACTCATACATCTCTCTCTGCACTCGGATTCTGTGACCCGGTGCTCCGATCACATTTCCGCACAAAGATCTTTTCTCCTCTCTTACTACTACCCCTACTTTACCTAATTGCTACCTTAGCTAATGGTCTCCTGAACCTGTACAAAGGTATCGGCCTGGGCTCATCCTCCCTTCCCTACCTCTCACTCTCGTCTCTGGCACTTCGAAAAGCCCTTTAACTTTGGCTTCAATTATTAAGAAAAATCACTCAGATTTTAATCCACTCATTATTTTTTCTGATAAATTTGTGACCTTGCAGGACCGGAGTACGGGGAAGACGATTGACATCGAACGTGAGTCTTAGGGCCTCTATCACCTCACCTCGCAATCATCTCCCGCAGTTTGCGTTTCCACTGATGCTCCCCTCCTCATCCACAGTCGTCTGGGCCACCCTAGTCTTTCTAAGTTCCGTAAGATGGTCCCTCGCTTTTCACTTTGTCGCCACTACGTGTGAGTCCCCGCCACCAAACATACTCTGTCTCTTGCCCCGCAACGCTTGAATAATCGGGCAACATCTCCTTTCGACCTTGTCCACACCGGGCGTTCGGTCCTCACGGACCGCCTACTTTAGGCTTTCAAAGATTTTGTCACTTTCATTGATGACTATTCTCGATGTACTGGTTATTTTTAATGAAAACTCGAGCCGAAGTATTTTCTATTTTCCAAAAAATTTATGCTGAAATTTTACCTACCAATATTTCTATTCGTGTTACTGTGAATGATAATGTCTGCACATTTTTCCCGCACTCCTTTATTTCATTTATGTCCCAACACGGATCCTTCATCGCCTTCTCGCTTCATACTCCTCAACAAAATGGGGTAGCCGAACGCAAGAATCGCCATCTTATCAGACAAATTTCAGACTCTCCTCCTCCACTATCATGTTCCTTTTCAAGCTGTAAGTGACTGCCTACAAATTTGTTATTCGATTAATCAGATGTCCCTCATCTCGCATTACATGCCTCGGGATTCCTCATTCCCTTCTTTTCCCTGACCAACCTCTTTATTTCCTTCCTCCTCGTGTTTTTGGTTGTACTTGCTTTGTTCATATTCTTACTCCAGGACAAGACAAGCTTTCAGCCAAGGCCACGAAATACATCTTCCTAGGCTACTCCCGACTCTCGTATGGGTTATCTGCTATTCCCCCGTAATTCATCAATACTTCTTCCGTTGATGTCACCTTCTTCGATGACTCCTTTCTTCTCCTCCTCCGAGTCTCTTCCTACATCAAGCCTTACCCCTTCCCATCATCTCCCCGCCAGACTACTTAATGATCTTCCTCCCTTCGTATTTATCATCGCCGCCACAGCTAGTCGCTGTTCCTTCCCTTCGCGAGGCCCCGCTTGACTCACTTCCCTCTCCTTCAGCCTTCTCCTACTCCCGCCTCGCCTCTGCTACCGATGATCATTTCATCGCTCTTCTGGAAAGGTAATCGCCTCTACTAGCAATCCTCATCCTATTTACAATTTTTAAGCTACCATCGGGACATCTTCCACCTACTCGCATTGCTTACTATTTCCACCGCCCTTCCTAAGAACACCTTAACGGCGCACTTTCCCATCCGGGCCGGCGAATGTGCAATGGTAGATGAAATGGTCAAGCCCGCACTCCACCGGCACTTAGGATCTCGTTGTTTCGCCGCTGGTAAGCTCAGCCATCACGCGGCCTACATGCTAAGGTTGGTCCGATGACGTTGATCGCCTTAAGGCCCGGGCTTCGTCAAGTAAAGGATATACTAAGGTTTATTGTCGACATAAGGGACACCTTCTCCCCGTCGCAAGATCGCTTACGTCCAGCTCCCGCTCTCTCCATGGCCGCTGCAGGTTCCCTCACGCTTTCTACCGGATATTAAAAATGTCTTCCCTTCACGCTGACCTCACGGTTTAGTTTATATGGAGCAAATCCACTCCGGGTTTCATACCAGTGGGGAGTCCGCTTGGGGCGCGCAGGTTATTTCGCTCTCTATATGGCTTGGAAAACAATTTCATCGTGAGCATGGCTCGCTGCTTTAGTTCGTTTGTTCAAGAATTTCCATATGCTTCGCAAGATAAACAACCATTCATTTTATCATCATAACTCTTCAGCAAAGGTATTTATCCGGGTTGTTTAAGGTAATACATCACATTACGGCAATGTATCGTGATAGATTCGTAAAACCAGCTACAACATCTTTCACCCACTCTTCAAACTAAAGACTCGGGGAAATCCTGGCACTTCTTCGAATCGAGATAGCTCAATCCAAAGCCTGTAGTCCTCTCCCAACTAAGCATGTTTTACATCTCGAAGAAACCGTATGTTAGACTAACCGGCCGACACTCCCATGATCCTAATGCCAAACTCAGATCAGACAAGGAGTCTTTCTGAGATCTTGGAGATATCGACGATCAGTAAACCGAATTAATTTCACCATTACTCCTACTTTCGCATTTCCTTCCTAAGTGCTGTTAGTCAATCTTGGCCAGCTCACCAAGGATGTGCCTTGACGGATGTCAGAATCCGTGATTCTTCGATATATTAAAAGTACACCGTGTCAAGGTGTGTTGCACGAATGTAGGTCATTACACCCAGTTATTGGTTACACAGACGTTAGATCACCGGCTCACCCACGCATAGATCGCCCACTTCCGGCATCGTTTTCACTGCGGTAACCTAATATCCGGAAGAGTAAGAAACAACATGTAAAGGGCTGTGATCTAACAATAAAATCGAAGAGATCGAGCCACGGCCCGCAAATACGGGAACTCATACTACCAGACCTTCTTCGGGAGTCGAGATTTGAAACGATTTAACGTATGGTTCTATCCGCGATAAATCCGGCGATGTTTCAGATATCAGATCCAATCAATCTTCACAAAGTTTAATTCAAACATATCAAGTCGACCGCTACTTCATTGTGAGAGAAGATCGTACCAGGATGTATGGCTACTTAGTTTTGTTTAACTAAATGATCAACTAGCGCATCTTTACTAAATCTCTCGTAGAGGTCCTAGAATTAAATACATTAATGAAGTTCTCACAAGATACGACATATATGCTCCACCAGGTGACTGCTAGATATCAGACAAGATTTTCCCTTTATTGTCTTATCAGACAGGAGTCCTATGAGTGTGTATATATATAAGTCCAATATGTAATGTAGAGACTAGACTTATTTTCTGTGAAAATAATAAAATTAGGGATTCTCTATTTTTCTCTCTTCACAAGGTGTACTTGTTTTGTTCAGGATGTTCGTCCACATGAGTCTAAACTCGATCCTAAGTCATTGAAGTGTATCTTCCTTGGTCACTCGAGTTCAAGGGGTATGTGTACATATCCTAGTCTTCACAAGCATAATGACCTCCGCCGATGTCACCTTCCTCGAATACTTTTTCTCCAGACCCGATCCATACTAGTCAGAGGGAGGATGATGATTTGCTTGTTTACACTCTTGTTTCGTCAACTCCTACTTCTGTTCCACCTCTGACAAAGCCTCCTATCACTCGTGTCCATGCTCCTACGCCACACCCCCAATCTCAAGCCCTCCAGATCGACCGTCTACGATCTGATCCGGGCCTCTAAGAATGACTTCCTATCAAGCCTCCGTAGCCGCAAACATCAATGTGACTCATCCACCTCCCGCTCTTATAAATCCACTCACATCCCATGCTTGTTCATTTATCAGATCCTTAGATTTGTCACTCTAACAAAGTTTCTAAAGCCCAAGCTCATCCCCGTCAAGGCATAAGGGATAAAGGAGGATGGATGTGCCTCGACCGGGATAAATTCAGATTGGGTGACTTCAGACATTTAATTCCGCTTAGAAAGAAAGTCATTGGTCACAATGGTTTCTGAAGGTTAATCCGCATGGATCTATCATAGTCATCCGTCTTTTATAGCTGGGGCGGCATGCCTATACACTTATGTAGCGGATTATTCCCGATACTTTTTCTCCCATGTTGCCGAGCTCTATTTGGCAATTTAGGACTTAGGCGCCCACTCATGGCTAAGACCTTCATCAACTTGATATTAAAATGTTTTTCTTCATGGGAATCTTGCAGAAAAGGTTTATATGGAGCAACCTCTCGAATTTGTTGCTCAATGGAAGATCGTAGAGTCTGTCGCCTGCACCATTATATACTGAAACAATGTCCCATGTGCACATATTCTGGCAAAAGTCATGAAGATTTATAAATTAAAATATAAATATATAATCCATCATCTGTCTTTACAAATTTCACATCATCTAATAATACGATGTTTACTGATATTGATCAATACTATAATGATATATGAGATTCTCACTGTCATCTCTGTCACCAATTTCGCCAAAGAACTGAGAACTTCAAACATTTCTGGTGTTAAAGTTATGAGGAGCAAATGCGGAATCTTCTTATCTCAAAGGAAATATATGCTAGATCTATTGGGTTCGAAACAGAAAAATCGCGTGGTGTCATGTCACCCCCTATGGCACAAAGCCCATATCTCATTGCAGGCACGAATCATTTCACACCCCGAGAGATATAGAAGGTCATCGGGTCGAACTACTCCACAGCAACACGCCCCGATATCACAGACTTTTAGTTGTCGTGAAGCCACATACTTCTCCAACAACCGATCATCAACGACTATAGAATGTATTTTATGCTACTTGAAAGAAGCCTCAGGACGTGGTATTTCCACATAAGAATCATGGGCATAATAGACTCGGAAGATTTCTACCTGATGCAAACGGGTAGATCTAAGGAAGACGTATATCCACGCCATGTTACTGTGTTCATTTATGAATCTAAATTAATACCGAAAAGT
Organism: Tetrastigma voinierianum; assembly: GCA_016808115.1. Lineage (NCBI taxonomy): Eukaryota > Viridiplantae > Streptophyta > Magnoliopsida > Vitales > Vitaceae > Tetrastigma > Tetrastigma voinierianum. The sequence continues at coordinate 195,065 of JAEQBH010003125.1, read as the reverse complement.
AAGAAACAAAGCGCTTGTCTCTCGATCTAGTGCAGAATCCGAGCATGTGAGCAATGGCAGCGCCATGCGTAGATTATGTGGCTCCATCAACTTTCAGCGAAGTCAGATATTAAACTCAACCCAAGAAGTTCACTACAAACCTGCTGCTCCTTCATATTGCCTCTAATCCTCGTTTTCCATGAACAAACCCAAACACATAGAGATAAAGATTGTCATTCCGTTCGTGAAAAAATACAACTCGGTTTGATTTCTACAGGATACGTGAAGATTGAAGAAATAATAGTGATATCTCTGCCAGCGCTCCTAAGTGGAGACCGAAGCACTACCTCTCAGAACAAGTCAAGTACGATTAACATCTATGCTCCACTGAGGAGGTTATTATAAGATGCATCATACGTTAACATTTGTTATAATATGTAATTACACGTTAACATATCGTGTATATCTTATTAGATACTTTACTTCATGTGGTCAGAATCCATTTAGAAGAGTAGACTATCTACCTAATGTATAATCTTGTGTATATATATATATATATATGTAATGTAATTTAATTACCTGAAAAATACATGCGAATTCTTTACTCCAACTATTCTTCTCTTGGTTTCTACACAAAAAAAAAGGGGGCAAACAAAAAACTTACCACCCCCCTCGATATCCAAGAGTTAGAGAATACACAAAAAGATTCTTACAATAGAATGATCCAAATCAAGAATAACACCAGCCCATGATGTTAAAGAGCTTTTTTTTTTTTTTTTGATAGGCAAGGATGTTAAAGGGAAAATAAAGGAGAGTTTCAACCTGCTATAGAAGAAAGTGGCATCTTTGTTCGAAGCACAATATTCATATTAAACTCAAATCCTTCAAGTTTGAGCTTTTAAGAGAGTTAGTCATTTAACATGGTATTAGAGCTTCAAGTTATAGATCTCTGGAAGAACAAAAAATTACAGGAGCACACAAGATGAAGATAAAAGGAATTTCAATTCAAGGAGAAGTCGATTGCTCTCTCATCAAGATGTAATGGATGATTGACTTGAGTTGATAGAATTTGATCCAAGGTGGAGATTGTTATAATATGTATCAAATTCCTAATTAATATTAATTCTTTTTTTTTTTTGTAGATAATATTTATAGGATAATTCATACTTGTTATATTATTGTAATATTAGGTTTCCTTATAGAGTAAAGAAAGCTGTCAAGAATATATCTATAAATATTTTGGGTCACAAAGGGAAAAAGTTATGAGAGTGATGGGCTTGTAAAGGTTATGGTGTGTGCAGAGATGTAAGAGTTTGATTTTTTTTCAATCAAATAAAAAAAAAGATGTAAGAGTTTGAGAGATTGGGAGTTTTGTGAGCTATTCTCTCGGTATTATAGGCATCCTAGGGTTTTATGATTTTGTATTTTTTTCTAGTTGTTGCAATACTTCGATACTCCAATCTTGTACTCTGTGTTTTCAAAAATAGTGGAAATATTATCTCTCATCCGTGGATGTAGGCATAATTAGTCGAACCACGTTAAAACTCTCATGCATCTTTCCATTGATTTCTTTATCTTTGTGTTCTTAAATTCATATTCTCATGCAAAGAAGTCCTTTCGCACCGCAACAAATGGCAGATTAGAGCTTAGCTCGACAAGAGTCATACCGAACCACCTTTCTACAATTTATTCCCCCATTTGTTGACGGAAGTCCACGGCCATCACGCGGCCGTGGCTTGTCTGACTCTCCACGTGCTGGTATGCGACCGCACCTGAGGTAGGATGTTAGAAGCATAATATTCATATTAAACTCAAATCCTACAAGCTTGAGCTTTTAGGAGAGTTGGTCGTTTAACATCTTCAAACACAATTTTGTTTCTCTCCCTCGATATTGCACGAATAAGACTAAGAAGAGCTACCCTCCATAATTTTCTAACATGCTTCCTAACTGGAAAAGCACTCCAGCAGAGAAGTAAATCTTTTACCAAGAGAGGGCAAGCCCAGGCAACTCTCGTAATAGAATTCAAAGCTACCCAAAACTCCAAAACCATTGGCAGTGGACCAAAAGGTGCTCTAACCCTTCATTTTTTCTGCAGAAAGGGCATCTACTTGCGAGTTGGTGCCCACCCTTTTTCGATTGTTCCATAGTTAGCACTCTACCCCACCAAGCCTCCCAAGTAAACAAACTCACTTTTGTGGGGACACAAGGGTTCCAAGGACTATAGATTATTAACAATTCTTTATCCTTTTAAAGATTGCATATCTTTGAATTAAAATTATTATGCTTAGTATTTGAGTACTTTTAAACTACGAGAGATGGAAGGAAGGAAAATTCCTTATTTGCTCAGAAAATGCCTTAGGGTGATCCAGGACTTAATCACGCAAACAAATACTTACATATAGATTTTTTTATGGATAAAATACTTACATACAGTACACACAAGGAAAATATAAAAAATACAAACTAAACTGCAACAAAGTTATAGAACCCACTTCATAGTCGGGTCAAGTTCTCCTCATTAACCTCATTTTCCCATATAATCCTCAGTTTTCCATATGATCAGCTCCCACCTTAGCAGAACATGCCTTGAAAAATTCAATATCACCCACTAAATTTGTACATTGAGCACCTATATTTATTTTGATAAATGTCTTCAAATTAAGTTCATGTTCATTAACAACTAACAAGTGAAGCAAACCAAAGCCCTACCAGAGATGAGAATAACACACTTATCAAATTATATCAACATAGTTCTTAAAGAGCCATTAAAAATAATAATAATAATTACGCATACATGAGTCAGAGGGTCCATGCAATGTCATCAGCTTTTACACTAGAACAGCATTTTGATAAAAAAGTACAAAAAAAATAGAGAAAGGGGGAAAACTCATTATTAGGAAGAGAACTTTGCCTATCATTACAAACCTACCATCAGGATTTGCACTATCTGAAAAAATATCTACATTTATAACAAAAATTGAGAGTGTTATTAGCATACCTTAATCTGAGATGACATTTGCATGCTGCTGCCAGAAGACCCTGTCCTCAAGGTGCCAGATTTGACCATCTCAGACTGATGCTTATATCCAATAAATGAATCGAATTGATGTCCTGAACAAATATAAATTATATCCTGGCAGGGAATTTCAACATGAGGACTACTCGAATCATTTATCAATATGAGTAACCTACAGTTCATGTTCACGTTGGGCCACTCAGTAGGAGAATCATGTGACTCAATAGGTACGTAACTGTAAGTAACGACAGCAACTTGTGTGGCAGTGCCCGGAAAAAGTATTAAGCCTTCCATATATTTGATCTGGAAAATCTTTTCCTTGGAAACTTCACTAATCTTGACAACACTTAGCAGATGTGAAGCACTATTTCTCAAAGAAACAGTAATCGCAAGATTTCCACTGGCATCACATGGCCCTAAAGATTCAAGAGATACTGAAATAGGCCCTGTAGCATGATCATATGTAGCTTTCCCACCCAGATCAGCTTCCAGAGGAAACATTAGTATATCAACTTTATCCTGTGAAGGCCTTAGCAACTGCATACAAAAAGCACCAAATAGTTTTCCTCTAGAATCATATGAGAAGTCCATCTCTATAATGGTGTCAGTGCTGTGAGGACTAATCTCCCAGTTTCTATGGGGCTTCATAGCCAACAGTGACATGCCAACCTGATCACTAGTCACATCCAAGCCATCCTCAACACTCTGAATGGTATGCTCATCAGAACCAGATAAATTTTCTAAAGAACAAACTGCTTCAGTTGAGTGGGAAGCATTCCCTAAAGAAACTGAGATCCACGCAGTTACTTCTTGCACATAGAGGTCTTCATCAAAAGGATTGAACAATGACAAATTCTGACTCCACCGTCCATTGGAAAACACATCCAGTCCAATTAGAGGCCTTATTCCATATGGGGACTCCACAGCAAAGCCTTTAGTCTGGACCAAGAAACCACCAGAGCTTGTTTGCAGAATCAGGTGAGCAGAAGACATACCCAACCATCTAGGTAAGAAAACAAAACAAATTGAAGCGACTTCCATGGGCCCTAGAAATACCTCACTAAGATTGCAAGGATAGAACTGCGTATCAGTACTGAATGGTTCATAAACATGTAAAATACTATCATTGCAGGTATTTTTCACTGTTACAAAAGCTACAGAAGGAAGATATAAATGTTTTTGCCCCCAATCCAGCAGAGGAGGACTTATTTCTACTAAGGGTAGTGAAGAACTTGAACTTTTTATCTCAGAGTTCTTGTTCAGCATAGAATTAGTGCTCTTCTGATTAAGTAAAGGTCCTCTACAGGAAGAAATATCATTTTGCTGAGCACTTCTGGTTTGAAGGGATGGCATCACATGGACTTCCTCTTTATAGTTCAATGAACAAGAAACTGTCTTTCCATTCAATAAGTTAAACACACCATAGTCTGATGACCAGCTCAAGTTACCAGCTTGTTTTCTGGGAACAGCCGATCCTAAAGGTAGTTTGGCATCAGGGCTTCCCGAAACTTCTAAAACAGCTTCTGTAAGCCTATGCTCTTCAGTTAAAAATCCAGGCAATGTTGAAGGAAAGCAGAACAGATGAGAATAACTACAAACATTCTCAAGACTTAGATGGGTCAGCGGATTTTCCAGGTCTGAACTATTATCACCAACAAATATATCTTGAGAACCTGGATTGTAATTATCTGCATAGGACCCACATGCATCATATTCCACTTGTTTCTGCATCCCATTCATGGGACATGGTCCACATAGAGCAATGCAAAGAAGGGTAGATAGCACAACCACGATAACATGGAGAGCTCGGGCTGGCCAAAACAATCCCCTGAACAAACAACCATAAAAATGACATTAAATGCAAGATTAATTGTTCGCATAGCAGAGGGGTTGGCATGGAACAAAAAATACCCCCAGCATAAAATCTCCAGATAAAACATTAAAGAATGAGAACCAGAAAACAAAAAACCTATGCTTTCTACCCAGAAGATCCTAAGAGAGTGTTTGATGAAACTTAACATTGATTACTTCATGACTGAAGTTGAATTATGGTCAAAGTAATATTAAGCTGTTAAATTAAACTTATTACTTGATTTTTTTACTTTCAATATTAAGATTGTTTGGTAAATTTTACTAAATTCTTTTTCTAAATAATCAAATTGATATATACCTTACAACACAACATGACATAGATAAGGATATGGAATCCTTCTTGAACACTTTTACTTTACATAGGGTGCAGCTCTTTAATTTTTTCATTGATATCCTTTTATTCTTTAACTTTATTAATAATAATCAGATTAGAGAAAAAAAAAACAAAGAATTAACTTAAATGTGGATTTTTGTAAGAATATTTCCAGGTAAGAGGGAAAAAAAGGGGGATTAGAGGGAAAGGGTCAGAGCTTCTAAAAAGGATTCCTACTGTTCCAATTTATTTTCTATTGATTTTACTTTAATAATGTTGCATCCCAATCCCCATCCCATCCTTTAAATACCTACTCATATCTCTGTATACCCAAATCTGAGCCGTGAAGAATCATACAACAAGACACATACACATATCTAAAACTCATACCCAGACTCATGCAGCCTAGATTTTAATTATAACTACTCTTATTAAATTTAACTAATTTTTTTAGCTTCATTGATTTTAAGTAATTAAATTTGTGTGTTAAACATCCATGTTAAAAGTATAGTAGATACAAAAAATTGCCACAAAATATTAACTACAGAAAATGAGTCAATGACAGAAAAGAAACTTTCACTAGATGTGGACAAACGAGGCAAAAGATTATTTTCACTTAATACTTCAAATTATTTTTGTTTTAACTTATAACATTCAGTTATAGTTGGTTTTACAAAAAACATTCAGTTATAATTATATCAACATGCTTAATCCATTTAGGCCCTATTTAAATGGACTTCTAAAAAGTCAAAAGCTCTTTTTAAGTTAAAAATATAATAATAATAATAATATTATTATTATTATAATTATTATTATTATTATTATTATGAAAGCCTGAGAAATGTTGGTTCTTGCACAAGATCCTTTGGCTTACGCAAGAAGTTCGTTGATGTCTCATAAAACTTATATAGCATGATGTTATCCTCTAAAAATTGTAACTTTGGCTATAAAATCAATTTCAAACAGGAAGTTATATAAAAAAAAACCTTAATGACTCAAAATATTAATTCTTAAAGTTTATTTACCAAACACTCTCTCAATAAAAATTTTGGAAAAAAGAAGTTTACTTCGACAATTCTAAAGATCCCTGGAAAAATAATATTTCAATCGTTTTTGGCTTTCTTCGGACTTGAACGTTCTTAAATGTTTGAAGGAACGAACCAGGAAAGAAAATGCTGAAAAAGGGGAGGAACGAAAAATAAAAATAAATAAACAAACAAACATATTTACGATTTTTTTTTTTCATACTTCACCGAACAAGGCCTTAAGATCCCAAACAACAAGGGATAACAACACAATTCCCCCTGCTTTTATCATTTCGGGGTTCATAACCAACAAAACCAAAATAAGTGACACCAAACTATAAAACATTGCCAAAAAGCTAACGATATGCCAAAAAAAAAAGTGTGTCCTATTAACGTTGCTGCTGAATACCCCTCAATCATTATACCAACTTAAAAGACTATACGTTTCACACTCGAGTAAACATCAAGAAAAATATAAATAACAAGTGAACAGTAGACGCCATGATCTTCTCCTAAAAACGAGGGAAAGCTTCTTATCTAATCAACACTATTAATAGCCACAGCAGATAGGTGTAAGTAACGACGCTATAACGAATCAAAAAGTAACAGAACAAAAAAATTTCTAGTTCGAGACATGACAAAAGGAGAAAAAATATATTTTCTAACACATACGTTTTGAAACTGCCAAGAACTCAGGCAAACCACACGTTTCTTGTTATCAACTACGGAAATATTTCTCTGAGTTTCTCACTAAAAAAGGAATCTATTTTTCGGCTAAAAACGCAGGAAAACTCTCACACAAGACCAACAAACAAGCAATCAGAGCCGAACAAACATCAGAAATGGGAAGAAAAACAAGTCCAGCGTATCCGATAAATCAAATAGCATCCTGTTGATGGTTGAAAGGCAGTCAGCAGGAAAAGAAACGAAAAGGATTGGAATTTCCAGATAGTAATCCCCAAGACAAGCAGCCAAAAAGATTCCAGCCTTCTATTTCTCCTTTTCTTTAAACATTTTCACGAAAGCCAAATGGATGAAAAGGGAAGAGGAGAAAATAATCGATCATCGGAGTGAAGGAGAGCGTCGAACATGAAGAAAAGGCTTACAAAACGAAGGAAAACATCGAGAACGAAGCGTTACCTATAGAAAATGGCGAGCTGCTGCTGAGCTCTGAGTGCTAGGGTCTCCATCCCCATCTCTACGAAGCAACAGAGAAGAACATCAGAGGTTTTCGATTTAGGGTTTTCAGAGATGGTGGCCAGATGCTTTCAGCACAGACACTCCTGATAAAGCCCAATGACTGGCCTCGGAGAACGAAAGAGAACCGGAGAGAAAAAACTAAAAAGTTTTTTTTTTTTTTTTTTTAAGGAAAAAATATATCGAAATGACTACTCCCTCTCTCTAAGATGAGACTTGCCCAAAACTTGTATTGTGTTACTCGAATGCCCAACCAACCACTGTGCCTCGCCTAAAAACGACGTCGTTCTCCCTAAACTAAATGGCAAGGGTAAAAAAGGGAATCACCCCAGCGTTGAAGGGAAGTTGGAAGTGCTTTGTGCCCAATATTCTAAATTAAAATAAAGTTTCGCATTTGACGGGGACAGTCCCCTATGCTTTTTTATTTTAATTATTTGTCTCGTCGAAAAGGCTTAACTTAAGGTGCGAAAACATATGCACTATAATTCGAACAACTTGAGAAGTCCATTTTACCCTTGATGACGTGGCCGCATGTGAGAGCTGTCTACAGTCAAGCGTGTCACCGTTAGTCACCCATAAACGGGCAAAAAAGTGTGTCACTTGTAGAAAAAGGTAAAGATTGCGATTTTTCCTATTGATTCTCTCAGATAGATGGAAATATTTTCTATTTTCATGGCATAAATCTAATGCTATATCCTCTCCAAATATGAAAAACATAAAACAACAAAAACGATTTAACATTTAGAGTTTTAGGAGTTAGTGAAAGTGAAGTTAAAAATATACAATGTTCCAAGATTCCCCTATGGTTGTAACTATTATGGGAATTATGAAATATGATTATTTTAATTTTTTGTTGTGAGTTTAATTTAAAAGTGTTTTTATAATTTTATAATTTGTTAATTATTAATTTTAATTTAATCCAAATATGTTCTTTTTCTGCAAAGCTGACAGCTTTGTCTCGTTGTGGATTTGTTGGGACTGATTCTTTCAATTTGCTTTTGGAAATGCTTTTAGGAATAATTTGATTACTTTTGAAAACTTTTTGGCAACGCGATAAATAATGCAAATTTGTTTTCAGGGGAAAGACAGATATTTGAAAAACTATTATTTGTGAATATTTTTTAATGTTTGTCTTAAATTAAATTTTAAGAATCATTTATATTTTCTTGTAAATTACTTCTTCTTTTTTTCATATAAAAACACGTTTTTTATTTATATATAATCTCGTAAAAATCATTACACGCTTGGACTGTCTAGACGTTTATGTAATATAATTTATTTCATTTGATATTATTAGTTTCATTACAAAAATAAATTAATAATTTGTTTTTTTAGTTTAACAGATAAAATCATTATTCAAAATATTATAAAACTAGTAAAAAAAAAAAAGAAAGAACCAAAGAGGAAAAAATAGAGATCACGTGTAGTTTTTATTTTCTTTTCATTTCAAAATACCTATTACAAGTCTATAAGAGTTAAAACAAAATATTTTCATATATTTATCTTAAAAGTGTTATAAGGAATTATTGAAGTGAGAAAATGCACTTAATATGCGAAATTTAGAATATGTCACTCGCATTTATAACACTCTCCTATGATGCTCAGCTTGCTAAAATAATTTGTCTCATCAATACATTTTTGGTTAAAATTTATTGAAGAAAACCCAATCATTTTTCAAAAATAAAAAAAAAAACCCAATCAAAAAAATTGTTATAGTGTTATGGAATAATTATAGTATGCTAAATAATCTGTCTTTTTGTAAGTATATTTCCATAGTTCATTTAGAAATGTAATATATTATAACATTAAAAGTCTTTAAATATATTATATATATATATTTATAAATTCTAATATTATATATTAGCCTTTTTTTTACAGCTGCAGTAGTTTAGTTAGTGACAAGGTTTGCAAAGTCCTTCCAAATATATTAGTTTTACCTAGCATTTTAATTATTAATTAGGTATTGAATTTCAGATAATTTATAAAATTATCAAACTTTTTACTTCGTTCTGAAATTTATGTTTCAAGAACAATAATCAAATAGAGATATAGGATTCCTTTTTTTTTAATTAACCGTAGTACGAAAGTTTTCTTCAATACATATAAATAGCAAAACTAGAATCATCATATCTATTGCAATTTAAGAAGAAATAAATATAAAAATAAAATATCTATTTTCATTGTCATTTTTAGGTTCCAAATATGGTCTTCAGTTCTTAACTCTTACTTGAGCTCCTCTTCTTCCGTATGTATCGATATGGAGATGATAATGGGAGCTCATCCCAACCCCGCATGTTAATTTTAATTATTTTTTATTTTGATTATATTTAAATAATTAAACGGAACAGAATGAAAATAATTAATACCCAAATTTGTCTTGAACCTATCCCAAGTTTTAAGAAAAAAAATCCAAACCGATCAAAAGTCCTACTATGTAAAATGTAAATCCTCAAATCCATCATAGGTGAAACGGATACCCGAATCTCAAGATTAGAAAAAAAATTATAAAACCCCATTAAAATTCCGATAATGTAAATCCATGAATCTATCCTATCAATGTTTGGTGATTGATCCTTTCACGATTTCAGATTCTATGCTCTTGTAGTTCTCCACTCTCTCACTGCTTGTCTTTATAATGAAAAGGAGAGAGCATTGGGTTTGTGAGCATGTGATAGCGAATAAAATAAAAAGATTACTCAAAGGTGGGGTTTTGACGGTGTGAGTCATGCAACCGCACACATACACGCCCCCGTCCCTACTTTTATTTTGGATGTTGACCATTCCAACTATTTGGTGGCGTAAAGTTCCAAACTTCTCTCTTTTTTTTTTTTTCTTTTTTTTTTTTAATGCTATCATGTATTAATTTGAAGATTGAGGAACCAAAAGTAGGTTAACCAATTTAAAAATTAATTCCTAATAGGTGCTGCATATGCCATATATAGCAGGCATATTTGAAAAAAAAAGAAAACAAATTTTGACCCCTAGATCCTTAATTAAATCGACACCTAAATTCCCAAAACAACACCTTTTCATTTTGGAACCTAAAACGCTATATTTTATGTTATTGAAAACAAAATAAATTAATTAATTAAAAAACAATTTTAAACAACTAACAATGTTTTCCTCTTTTTTATTTTGAAAAATCATAAATTTGTTCTTCAAAATATGGGAATCCGGGTGTCAATTTCATTAAAGATTTAGGGTTTCAATTTTTTTCTTTTTCTTTGGTTTTCAATCAGCTAACAAAACGGGTTTTTTAGAAAGAAAATGTGATTCTCACATGTGCAACATCTATTAGGGATTACTTTTTAAATAAGTTAATCTACCCTTGATTCTCTATTTTTCATAAACTCCTTTTAAAATAGAATTGAATTAATAAATTATAGTATAATTTTCCTTTTTTTTTCTATTTTGTTGTTAACTTTAAATTTTGACTTCCTTTTTTACCATTGCTTCCTTATAAATCCAATCAAACAAATTACAAAAATTTTGTCAACACAAAAAACTATGACATAGTAAAAATTCAAGTCTTTGAGGAAAATACAGAGTAACGATGTAAGCTTGACTCCCTCTTAAAGATTAATTAGGCTACCAACAATTGGTTGCCAATTGGTTGCCAAAGGGTCGCCCTTGATGTACTTTTACAAAGAGAAAATCCAACAAGAGTAGTATATTTTATCTTTTTCAATAACATACTCGTCTTGGAATTATTCTTTTACCCTTAAGATTGGTATCTAATAACCCAATGATGATTGTCCATAAGCTTAACTCAATTTATTAGAGTGTCAAGATTTAAAAGATTAGACATGAAAATAAGAGATATTCGCTTAAAAAAATGATTAGCTTTAAAAAATAATAGCCTAGTGATGATTTAAATGACCTTTCATTAGAGTTCTCCATTCGATGTTAATAATAATAAAACTATTTTATCATCGTTTTTATGGCCAAATTACACATGGTAGAATTTGCAACACAGTTATATAATTATGCGATTTATTTTATTAATGCTTTATAATAATATTTATTTAATATGAAGAACAATATTATTAAACCAACGAACAAGAAGTACTGTATTTTTTGAATTATGTAATATCTCATATTAAACAAATCGAGAAATCTCCCATATCATTGGTGGAACCAAAAAACAAAACGAGGAAGGGCGTGATAGCATAGTAATAATCTAGCTTGCCTTCCAATTGTAGGTCTCGAGTTTGAATCTTAAACGGAGGGTCGGGTTGAGCTAGAATCTTTGAATCATTTAAATCATATTAGCACAAGGTTCAATACGAGTAGAATCACTTGATTATACTTCATGATCGGAAACAAAGAGTATCATCCATTAGCTATACTTCCTAATTTATGCCTGTTACTCAACCAAAGAAAGAGGATGTGTAGAGGATTTGATTGAATAGGCACTAAATACTGTTTAAAGCACCTCTTTCCAAATCATTGATAAACATATAACTAATTAACTACCAATATCAAAATATCGAGCACAAGTTAGTTTTCAATGAAAGGGACAATATTAGGGCGGGAATGTCGAGGTTTTGTTTGTTTCTCGCAATTAGTTTTTGTGGGAAAATTTTAGTATCTGGTCATGATGATCATTATTCATTGTGTTCTCTCTGGGGACAGCATTCACATGTATCTATCTTATATTATTAACATGGGCTGAATAGAAAGTTTGTTGCATCAGAAGGGGATTGGAGTCTTGGGCATGTCCAATTGCTAAGATGAAAACTCTTTGGGCTTTTCCCAGTTTGATGTTGAAAAAGGCCCACAAAGTCCATGGCCTTACTCAATTGGACCATAAACCATACCCACTATAGAATTATTTGTAGTTTATTCTTCCATTATCTGAGACCTTTTATTGTATTACTGCTCACTCTGTAAAACCAAATACTTAAATAAGAAACTAAAGTTTTGTATTACAAAGATAGAAAAAAATTATATGTATAATGCAAATTGGTGTGTATTAATACTTGTGTTTGTTGTTTAGTGGTCACATGATGCATGTTTATAGCTATAATATGTAGCTAAATTGCGAGTATGGATGTTGATTAACCAACTCATGAATGACAAAACCTCAATTATTGATTGGAAGGAATATCAAAGGCCTTTTGTCATTCCATCTTATGGACAGTGGGTAAAGGTTTTGGTTTTTTCATGTTGTCGAATAGATGAACAATGAAATTAGATGATAAGTGTATGATTGAATTGATTAATTTATGTAAGAACAAGGTTCAAGTCTATCGGTTTGTTAGAATGCCTTAGCTACAACCTAGTTGATTCGTGCCACGGTAGGGTGATCGGAATCAACAATATTGCTTTCCTAGGCCTCTCCTACCGCCGTGAGTCGCCTAATGCAAAGATAATGTTTCAGGCCGAACACTGTAATGAGTTTTCTTCAGACAAATGATTTGGAGTGAAGTCAAAATTGCAATTAAATTTGGATTTTTAAGGTTTTGTGAAAAACAAAGTGGGTGTGGTTGGCTGCAAACCGAAAATATATAAAATAAAATGTGAAAATGAATCCCTCGAAGATTCCGGCCACCGAGTTTAAGGTCCTAGGCTAACCGAGAGGTCCCCGGTTAATTTCCTCTCGTTGGGGAGGATGACATATAGTCATCTCCCGAACCGGGATTTTCATTTAACTTAACGATTAAACCCTAATAATTTTCTTGATAGAAAGCATTTATTTAACATTTATGGTCTTACAAAGGAAATCTAACCCCTTAACCTACCTCAAGTGCTCAGAATGGCAACTAATGGATATTAGTGTATCTAAAGCTAAGAATACACTAAACCCTAAAAGCTTGCCAAGTATTGGCCAAAGAAAGTACATCAAAGAGCTTTAAACCTAGAGTTGGAAATTAGGGAACCAGAATGTCAAAACCTGCTGCGTGAAAACAGTGGAAACCACCAAGCAAATTCTTCGATCCTAATTCCCAAGAACTCCACTTCATGAGGAAAGGGAGCCAGCCGCTTCATCCTCCAAGTTGTCATCCTCGAGGGTGTTTGGCACCCAAGAAAGTGAGAGAAAGAAGAGAGAAGAGAGAAAACCTGAACAAAAGCCGGTCGCAGACAAAGATTGAAAAGCGCAGGCTATTAAAAGCTATAAGTCGGGTTTATATAGACAACAAAAATGTGTGAAATACCAAAATACCTAAAAATACATTATCATAATAGGGACAAAATGGTAAAAATACAAACTAGGTCGTTGAACCAAACACATGATTACATGCAATGAATTTCCCGCTAGCATAGCGAAAATACAAGGTATATGGTTCAAAATTTTCGCTTGCGTACGCACTTTCGCTAAGTTAGCGAAATTTCGCTTAGTTACGAAATTTCGCTACGAAAATTTGTGCACAAATAAAATTTATATTATGCACAAGAATCCGCTATGCTAGCGAAAAACTCCGTGCATATTAAATTAATGTTCCTCGCATCCCGCGCCATCGTTCCTTTATCGTGATCCCGCAACTCCGCTTCCAAAGATCCTCTCTTTTCTTATTTCTTCTATTTTCGCCTTCTTTCTCCCAGTCTCTGACTACTATGTCGAAGCTCCGACCAATTTCTACTGCCGGGATCGACTCAACAATGTTGGCATGATTAGCTTGCAAAAACTACAAAATTGCCAAATGCGCATCAAAGAGGAATCATTGTGGACCTTAATGTGTAAATTTGGTTAATTAGCTGAGGGATATAATATAAATTTAGTTCATTAAGAATGATTCAGTACTTCAGCTGTCAGCTTCATATTAAATAAGTTCAAATAATATTTTTATGAGTCTTAATCATACCATTTCTCACACATTGGTAGTCCATGTGATGAAGAAAGAAGAAAGAGAACATAAGCGATAACAAAATAAGCGTTCACAAAAATTTATATTGGAAAGTTAATGATTGAGTGTCCGCAACCCTGAAATGGAATGTCAATGAGTAATAAATGTACATCTTCTTGGGAAGGGCGGAATCGGCACAGGTGTGCTCAGAAAGAGCCTCATTCTTGGTGAGATCATTTGAAACTTAAATCCCCAAGTGTTTCGTTTGATGAAGAAGCTCTCAGTGATAAGCTGTCAGTGCATCTCACATGACCTGGCTGCCTGCAGGCCTAGCACTGATGCAGGCTAAATAAAAGTGGGACACTTATTTCCAGTTCTTTTTGGTATTGGCAAGCGGGTGCAATCTTTGAGGAATGAGCTCACCCAGATCCATGCTGCTGAGGATCTCACGCAGTGGCTGTAGTTAAGACTTGGGGTACCAGTGTTGAGATCTTCGACCACTAACTCTCGGAGTTTCTTGCGGGCGGGAATGATTTCGAGACTCCGGCTACCCAACGCTCGAGCTCTGCGTGTCCGCACGTGTATGGCGGCACTAAGTCGGTGGCTTGACCGGTGAAGGTTGGGGGCATGGGCTTTAAAGGCTTTACTTTATATACCCCTCGGGCCAGGTACTGGGTTTAGTGGCATTGCAATATTTATTCTTTTCTTTCTTTTCTTTTTCTTTTCTTTTTCTTTTCTTTTTTAGAAGAGCGCAGCTTTGGCCTTCCATGGTCATAACTAATAAAAGTGGTCGATGAAACTAGAATAGATTATACAAAGAGTAAAGGAGGTTGAAGCTTGAGTTTTGACCTAACATTTGGAAACCTAATGTGCTCTGTGTGTAGTTATTAAAGGTGGAAGAAGGGTTGAAAGCGGCCCGAGAATTCAACTAAATAAATCCGCTCTGACAGCGCCCAGGAGCGATCTAGCGTATGATGAGATTGAATGAGTTTAAATTTTCAAACTATAGGCTAAATGAGAACCACCTATGAAAATTTTAGTTTTGCAAAAGCGGGTTAATTTTGAAAAAGTAATTTGTATATTAACGACATGAAGGAACCAGGCAAATGCCAGACATATATGAATGAATTTATAAATAATATGGCGTACAAATCTGGCCATTTATAAGCTAATAAATGAGGCAAACTAGGTCAATAGAAATGGAACTCCGGATTGGAAAATTCGAAGGGGAAGGGAAGTGTTACCTCACTGATGAGATGTGATCTGACTACTGGATGGAGACTTATGAAGCTTTCCATGTGGCTTGTCTAACAGTTTGACGAATAAACAGGATTAGAAAGGAAAAAAGTGACCGGGTTGGATCATTTTTAAAATTACACTTTCATATCAAATATATGTAAAAATGTTCTTTCTGGCCATATTTGGTTTACCCACGCTCTCTAAGCTTTCAGCGGTGCCAAGAGCATCAAAGCGGGGGTTTGGATGAGCGGGAGTTTGCGCAGGCAAAGCAGAGATTTGGGAAGGCAAAAACCAGGTGCAATAAGCGAAGGAAATTTTATTATCTTCACGAAATTTGCATTGCTGCGAGGAAATTATTATCATGAAAAGACCCCTTTATGTCTAATAATATTAGTACTGATTTTACCCACGAAAAATGGAATAGGAAATAAATAATAATAAAATAAAATAAAATAATAATAATAATTTTTTTTTTTTATAAAATAACAACGATTTTTTTGAGACAATTTTTTTTTAGCGATTTTTTTTTATGAGACAAAATTTTTTAAACACAGTTTTGTTTTTTGGAGACGAAAAATTTTTTTAAACGATTTTTGTTTTTATATAAAATTTGAATAAAATAAATATTTTTTGAAATTCAGTAATATATAAAAAACAAAGCAGTTTTTTTACATATAAAATATATATAAAATAAATCAGAGCACTTGGCTAATGCATTTGTTTGTCCTTTAATTATCATTGTTAACGTGCCAATTTAATACAATGAAAATTAGTGAGATTCAGTATTTGTGAATTTACATTATTCACTCAGGATTCTTTATTCTGGAATTAGGAATTTTGGGTTGTGTCTCTCATTAGAAATTCCCATTGTTGGCAGCATTCGTAACTATAAAGTTTGTGTGTGAAGTACACGCATTTATTTAGGATGCAGTACCGCTAAAGGCATTCTTGTACTCAGGAATTGCACGATATTTGACTCTAAGAACCAAATTTACATTTAAATGCAAAATTTACTAGAGCTACAAAAATTAACACAAGAAAAATTAAAGGAAAAATTGCGAGAAAAACAAAATTAAATTAAAAACATAAATTAACTAAAGAATTAGATAAAATCTAAGAAGAAAAATTCGCGAAATCAGGAAATAAAATACAATAACTAAAATAAGGCAGAAAAATTCAAAACAAAGAAAGTAGAAACGCATACGACACCTATGACGCTTTGGAGGCTGCTGGAGCTTGGCGGGCTCATGATGGGGCTCACAGGTGCTCCAGAATGTCAGGCAGAAGCACACGAACCATCAACATGCCGTGCGATGCAATGCGACTTAATAACTATTGAGGGTAGTGGCAAAATTAAATACAATGGCCACTAATCTCTTGAATTTTTTTAACATGTGGCGGTGATGGGGTGGCCTTTTTGGTGGGTGCGCCGTTGATTTGGTTGCAGTGCGGTGGAGTAGAATATACACTTGGTGATGGAAGGGCTCTTGTGGAGTGGGCATTTATTGTCTTGTGATCATGGGTGAGGGTTCGGTCTGACAGGAATTGGTTGGAAGGACATTCTTTTTAGGCGACGGGCAACGTTTGTTTGCCTCTGGAGTTATAAAGGAGGTTTCATGCTCTTCTTTCGCCAGAAAAAACAATGCCGCGTGTCGAGGATTCGAGCAATCCTTGAGATAAGATTCTATTCATCTCTATAAACTCATAAGTGTCTTTTATTGTTACATTGTATTCTCTGCCATGCAAAGTGCCTTAAATACGTACTCTTTACCTCTGATGAATAACTGCTTTGTTTGATTGATTAGGTCTTGAGTGGGATCTTTAAGTTGTCGAACTTTATGCTCATGATCATTTTTATTATCTTTCCTTATTCAAATTGTCTTACGGTGACGATTTTCGATTCAGAATCGACGTTAATGTCCATCATTCTCTTCCACAGAGTCATCCACTATAAAGATTAAAGTCAAAAATCTGACGTATTGAATGGAAGGGATTATTTGTGTTGTTGAAGTATTGAGAATTAAAGGCATAAAATGGAGGTTTAGGAGGAGCATGTTGTAGAGTCTTGGTTATGAGGAATTAAGGTGTGATTCCCAACTATGAGTTTGTAAGCACCTATATGGTGAACTCATCATTGGTTCTATGAAGTCCACATGGACATATTCATGGGTTCCTCTCCTGAGTTGTGACTTTGCATGTTCCCCGGTTTTATGTAATCCCTCATGGACATATATAGAACTGGGTTCACCACTGCCCACATCAAGCCATACGTCCACATTTCCATTGGGTTGAATTACGACTTGATTGAGAAACTACAATCCATGGGCGTGGCCTCTTTGTGAGACGAGGATAGGCTTTCATGACAACGATCTGTATATTATTTGTTTTTTTAATGGAATGAAATAAAATATAAGATGACAATTAAATATAAAAAGAAATTCATGAAACTTGTAGTGAGGGTCTGGGAGTGTTCCGACTAACGTCAAATGCATGGGCGCATCTACCATGGCGACATCGTTCCCCGGTCTGGTACCACGGTGAAGTGGAGTAGATCGGCGAGCGTATTTGTTTCCTATGTTCCCTCCTATATTTGTAAAATGAGCCAGTGTTCTGCCGTGCTCAGCGTCTAAAGTCAGAAACAGCGGATGGAGGTGCATGCCCATCTGATGATTTGGAGTGGGAAGTAGAAAAGGAGTGGTGATTAAATTTGATTTGAGTTTTAATAGAAACAATGGGTGCTGATTGGATTTCAAGGGAAACGAAAATAATCGAAATAAAAATGTAAAAATAGAGCTAGCGAAGCGTTGGGCGGTACCGAGTTTAAGATCTGAGCTAGCGAGGTCCCGGGTTAATTTCCTCGTTAGGAGGATGACGCCATAAATATCTCCCGGCGGATCTTGTTTAACTTTCGCGGCTAACCCACAATAATTTTCCTTTTGATAGAAAGCATTTATTTAACATTTATGGTTCCTACGGTGAAAATCTAACCCCTTAGCTTCCACCGGTGAAACGTCAGTGGCAGCTAATGGGTCTTAGAGTGTACTTCTGAAGCTAAAGAATACACTAAACCACAAAAACTTGCCAAGTATTGGCGAGAAAGTACATCGAAGAGCTTTAAACCTAGAGTTGGAAATTAGGGAGCAGGCTATGAGGCCTGCTGCGTGAAAAACGGGGAACCACCGGCGGCCTTCGGATCTGCCCGGCTGACCTTCAGCCAGGGAGGGAGAGAGGGTTTTGCCGCTGTTGTGAGTTGTGTCCCTTGGAGAATTATTTGGCACCGAAAGTGAGAGAGAAAGACAGAGAGAGAAGAAGAAATTTAGGCAAGGCTATAGTGTATTAGAAAGACTGAAAGTTAAGATTCACAAAATTTACAAGTTGGCTTATAGCGGCAAAATGTAATGAAATACCAAAAATACATAAAGTACGCATTCTGATAGGGACAAAATGGTAAAAATACAAAAGCGAGGTGGGTTTTGGAACCGGCTCTGAGGGTGATTTTTATTTAGTGAATTTATTGCATGTAAAATACAGGCACACTCGCGGGGTCAAAATTTTCGCTATGCCGATGTTTATTAAGCTAGTGGGGAATTTAATTGGCTGTGGTGTGCATGCAAAGTGGTACCATTTATGTAAATAATAACTTTGCTATGTTTCAATGAGCGTGCATAGCGGGATTCAATCATTCCACATCCTACGACCTCTCTTTATTCCTAAAAAAATCCCATGACACCTTCCAGTAATCTCTTGCTTTGTATTTTACTTACATTTTATGGCTTTCTTAACCCTTTACTCATTACGATCTAATGCCATTGAGTTTCGTACGTGTTTGGATCATTTCAACCGATGTTGGCGTGGTCATTTCATATTCTGAATTATATAAAAATACAATCATTAGAATCACTTTGAGGGCGCCCAATGTGTGTAAATTTGGTTAGTAGAATGATTAAGTATACCATGGCTCCAAAACCTATAATAAATAGGGTTCAAAATAGCATTTTTGGGGTACTAATCACTAGTACACTTACACTTACACCTATCATAATGATAAACGACTCATCTCACTATGACATTTTCTTAAATTCTAAATATTTTTTGTCGTTTCATCACCATAAGAGCAAAAAACATGTTATTATCTCAACCGTTTGAGGAAGATGGAATAATGGAACATTCATATTGGAGTGGCTTACTATTTGACGATTTAATCTATCATATGTATATTAAAATATAAACCTTCATGTTGCTTGTAAGGTTATTAAAGAAAAACGAAAAAAAAAAAAATTAGTTTTCTTCACTTCTTCTCAATTCTTTTCCAGTATTTTCCTTAAACTTTTCGACAATATAAATTAGTTTATATGTTTAATCTCTAATTTATCATGATTTTTATAGTTTTTAGAACAGAGAAAAAGGAAGTGTATCTAAGCTGATAAATAGTAAGGTATCAATCCTATACCTACATTATTGAAAGTATAAAAATTAAAATCATTGAATGAAGTTTTTTTTTTGAAAGATCATTGAGTGAAGTTATTAACAATGACTGAAGGTATAAAATATAGGAGTAAGATAGATAAGATATGAATTGATTGATTATGGTTTTGATCTCGTACTCCTATAATTAAATCAAATAACAAAATGACAAAAAAAATAAAAAATAAAAATTGATAACAGAGTAGCAATGGCCATGGCTTCAGGCAGGAAACATGGGAAATGGGGTGCCACCCCGGACCCCAACAATAGAGATGAAAGCAACATAAAACCAAACATATTTCCCATTTGCCAAAGCAAGGAAGCCACCCCCCACCCCCCATGTTTGCATGTTATAGCTAGCTCTAGCTGCTCCATTATGTGCATTATTAATTTATTGTGTTCCTATTTCTGGCCCATTGACTACCATTACTGTATTCCCAACAAATCTCCATACCCCCAAATTTTCTAGATTTTGTTGCACTTTTATAATACCCCAAACACTAATCATCTCATATTTTATAAACACCCCCCACCAATCCCATTTCACCTTTGACATTTTCATATTCATCCCCAATCACTTTACTCTTATATTTTATAAGTAAATTGGAAAGAGTCCAGAATCCACCACCTGCCTTTTTATATGATAGTGAAATGAGTCCACAATTTTTTCCTATTATATTAGTTTTCTCCCAATACTTTAAACTTTTGATGATCTCATCACTTGACCCCCGCACCAATCTTAACCATCTAATATGCTTATTTTTTTTCTCTATATCTCTCTTTGGTTACAATTTTAAAAAAAAGTTGTGACCATTTAAATAATTTAGAAGTTGAGTTAAGAAAAATGTTTATGTCACCAAATTGACTTAATACTTTATAGTAGAGGGAATTTCGTTCTGTATTTATCTCACTTTTTATGTCCTACGATGTGACATGATTCTTGAGGAAGCCTATAAATTAGTACAATTATTTGTAGGTGCTATTTTTTTCCTAAAAATGAAAGTAAATAAATAAATGGGTGGCCAGCTATTTACAAAATGGCATATTTTAAAATTTTATAGGATTTGATTTTTGTTTGCGTAGGAATGATCCTATAGCGACACGCGTATACACAGAAAAACTACAAAAAACAATCGGAACATTGAATCCAGTTAATTGGGCCTATTTTTGGAGACATGCAACCAAATACGTTGAATCATGTGGACCCAAGTTTAACTCTTTTTTCTTTTTTAGTGTAAACTATTTCTTTTGTTTTTTGTTTTTTAAATTCATTTTAAGTCAAATTTTTTTAGTAAAGAGCCAAAAGAAAATCATACGGAAATGATTTTGTAATGGTCTAGAAATAGGCTACCTCCATTCTCCCTGACTTTAACCCAAGCTTGAGATTCTCAAACTTTATTTAATCAAGCTTACAACTTATTTGCACTTTAGTTTTAAGGCTAAATGCTTTTACAAGCCCTTAGTTTAGATGTTCAAATGATGTTTTTATATTCCTTTGATTGATCATCATAAATGATGTCAGGATGTTTTAATATTTAATGGGATGAGTTTTGTTTTATTTTATATTTATTTATTTTATATATTATATTATAGTATTATATTTTGAATTCAATCTTAATTCTTTGTATTCATTCCATTTCATTATCACTTAAGTCAAGTCTCAAACACTTCTTAATGGGATGAGTTTAAAATTAAATAAATAACTTAAAAATAAGTTTGTGTTTTTAAGATTTGAGTATATGTTCAAGCATTGCATTGTTTATAAATAAAATTAATTTTAAAAATATTTGAATTTTTTTTTTTACTTTCAGAAATTCAAGAACTATAAAAATTTGTTTTCAATAAAATAATTTATACAAATTATAATACTTCATATATTTATAAAGTTTATTTATTTTAATATAATTAAAAATAAACAAGGTTATCTCATTTTTTTATTTTATTTTATGGGGGTGTAGGGATGAGAATTGTTTTATATAATTGATGAGGTCAAGATAAGGGTGATCCACCCTCCTCAATGTGATCTATTGTCATCCTTAATTATACTTCATACTTGAACATTATTATTCACACAAAATAATATGAAAATATTTTATACAATGTTAGGTTTCTTCAAAATTAGAAGAGAAATTCAAATAAAATAAAATAAAGTAGAAAAATAAAATGCAACTCCAACTCAATGTTATTTCAATATTACAATTTTGAGATCTTGATGATTTATCTTTAAGCTTAATGAATCCTTCATAATGCATGACATTGATTTATTTACTCAAATTCAACAATTTTATCGTGACAAGTGTAAAAAAAAAAAAAACCTAAAAAAAACCTGTTTGTGAAGAAGGATATTCTACCAATTGTTGAGGGTGTGTTTTGTCATACTTTATGACATCGATGAGAGGTGGACATATTAAAGAAGATAATAATGAGAAATAAATGTCAAATACTGGAAAGTAAATAGACATAGTAAACGTGATAGTGATGAGAAAATACATGTCAAATATTGGAAAGTAAACAGATATGGTAAATAAAACACACAAATTTCTTGATGCGGTTTGATCAAAGTCATCAAACCTACATCCACAGGACTATGCATAGATATAATGGATTTTATTATATTGATTCGGGTTATAATTGGACTTATAGAAACAAGGTATTCCCCTTATGGCCTTACTTCAATGCCTTCATTCACCTAATCAATCATAAAGAAACTCATAATGAGTCACATGGTTTCCCAACTACAACATCTAGACACCTTAAGATTCCGATTTCCAATAACAACATTTAGACACCCTAAGACTTTCCCGCACATCCGCTCACTTTCTAGCTCTCTTTTTATGTGTAATTTTCTATCTTTTGTGAACGTCTTCTAATGCACTATTTAATTGAATATTATATCTTACCTAAAACATTATCTCCTTAAATAATTGCATTATCCAAAATATGTTGTAGAGTTTTATTAAAATCATCACTTAAATAGGTGAGATGAGAGTGTAGGACTCTTGATTAAGATGGCGTGAGTGAGTTCACTCGTCATGACTCTTGGTGGAACAGATAGAATCCTATAATGAGTAGACTCATTTACTTGTCATCGCTCTTGTTTCACCATGATAAAGTCCTAAACTAACTAGACTTTTAAGCTAAATAGATTCCTTCATCTAATCCATATTTTAGAGCATATCTTATATGACCTTTCCGAGTTTATAATACCCATTTATGGCCTCAAATAGATGCAGCTAGTTTTTGTATAAATTACGCCAATTGTCAACTCTAACATATTATTTTGATCATTTTAAATATGTTAAAAATTTTTTGGCATATGATTAAATAAATATAATTTATTTAAAATCATTAAAATTTGTTATATATATCTTTGGCGTATGATCAATATTTCATTTGGAATAGCTCTTTGTTTATTGGTTTTAACCGGGTACTAAAGCTAAAATCTAAAATTATAATTTATAAAGGACAATATTAGTGCTGTAAAAACCTTATTAAACATGAAATAATTTATTGTATAAGTTTAAAAAATAAAAGTTCCAATAAAAAATATTATTTTTTCCACTTTCATATTGATCTATTTGTTAGTCAACGGACACGAGAACTTGAATTCAATGTAAAAACAAAAGAAAGAACATATTTTGTCTCAGTAATCTTAAGATAGACAGAGAAGCGAATCTCAGATTTTGTAAATCGGATTTATCCCAATCTTCTCAATAATTTAAGATAATTATTTTTTGAAATGGAACATATTTATACATTTAAATAATTTTTGATCGTGTAACATTTTGAGTAGGTGTGAAGATTTGTGTTAATGGTCTGTATTTGTGGTATGTCAAACTAGAGATGTATGTTGATATTGATCAATTGAAACACGACACAAATAGTAATTATGTTAAAAAAATTAATTCAAACACGATTCAATTATTAATTGAATGATATAACACAACTCAATTATGAATTGAGTGACACAACACAACACGACTCAATCATTAATTGAATGACATAATATATATAACCCGATTATGAATAATTATTTTAAAACTATATTTGAGTTTAACTTATTAATTTTAATATGAATAACTTGTAAAAATTTGATGATTCTAATTATATATTTAATAAGTTAATTCGGATTAATTTTGGGCTATTCCGTTTAGTACAAAATAACTCATTTGTCAACGACACAAATTCAAACTTAGAAATCAAAACACGATTATAGCCCATTCAAATCAGTAAATTTTGTGTCGATTTTGAATTGTGTTGACGAATCAGGGCAGCCCTAATTATGAGGTGTGGTTGAAGCTGATAATTTAAATATGGGTGAATATTGTGCAATAAGTTGAATAAGTAAATTCAAGGGCATTGGGGGGGGAAGGGAGTGGGAATTGGGAAGCAGTAAGTAAAGACTAAAGAGAGAGGAGTGAGGAGGGAGGAGGCGTCGGAATTCATAATTCAGAAGTAAAAGGACTTTATATAAAAAGCAAGTGGGTAGGGCCCAGATGACAAAAGGACGGGGACTTTCCAAGGTGTGTGGGGTCCCACTCAACACCCATCAGTCCACGTCATCTTACAAGAAATGCAAACCCCTCCTCTATCTCTCTCTCTTTTTTTTTTTTTTTTTCACTAGTCCACCATGACGATCCCACGGAAGCCACGCCTGTTTCCAAAATACCCACTTTCTTCAACCTCACTCTCCCCATCGGCCATCTCCATTTATTTTTCTATTTACATTTTTATAAATAAATAATAAAATAGTGAACAATTTTACTTCCAAATTTAGGGTTTTGAATGAATGTGCCTGCCTCCTCAAGATGAGGAAGTATGATAAGGAAGTGGGTTAAACTATTTGTTAAAGATTTCGATGCTTCAACTTTCTCATGTTATTTTTATCCCCATGTAACGTCAAAATTTTCAACATCTTTTTTTTTTTTTTTTGAATTTTTTTATATTTCCTCTTTTAAAGAACCATTTAGGAACTCAAATAAGTATACTAAAAAAAGTTTAAATTTAATAAATTAATTATTTATGTTTATTTAAACTCATATTATTTGTTTTTTTTTATTACATAAGCACTCAAAAATTATAAAATTTTGAAGAATTTTAATAATATTTAATTTTTGTTATATTTTCTAAGATGAAATTATATGAAAAAAATATTTTTATTTTTATTTTTTTTAATGTTTTTCAGGTTTCAAACAAACATTAAAGTGCATATGTTTGGTTATTGAGAAAATGGTAGAGAAAGAAAACGAGAGAAGGAGTTGTAGTGGATGAGAAGCCATGGCAGTTGTTGAACTTGAATAGGTAAAGGTCAAAGGATCGACAGAAACAAATGATACATGCTTCTGGAGGAAATTTCAAATTTCTTAACCTGGAAGTAGTAGTTAAGGATGGATTTGAGAGGCATATAATATATAAAGTCGTAGGAATGGTCCCTAATCATACCATCATATTTATTTCCTAGAATTCATTCACTCGGTTTCTGATAACTTCCCCTAATTTCACGTATCTCCTGACTTTCACAACATTCTCATCATTGTGTTGAATAAAATGGCACACCCCCAATAATTACAGGAAAACGATGGAAAGATAAAATGCCTATTTTGGAACTATATAAAAAAAATAGAGATAATTCGAGAGAGAAGAACACTTGAAAGAAAATAAAAAAATTGGTTTAAATTTAATAAATTAATTTTATATGTTTAATTAAATTTTATCTATTTATTTATCTTTATTATATAATAAGTACGTAAATTTTAAATTTTTATTATATTTTATTTTATTTTATATTATGAAACAAACATGGGGTTTTTTTTTTTTTTACTTTTCAGGATTTTAAATGGTATTAAAAGGGGAATTTTTTTCTTCATCATTTTGATAATCTTAATTCTTTTTTACTAGAAACCTCTAGAGTAATCATTTTGTTTGGTCACCCTTCCCCTCATTTTCTTCTTATCTTGTTATCTTTTAGCCAATTTTCCTCGAGTTAGGATATGTGATTAATTTTATGTCAAATTTTACTTAAACTCATTCTTCTACATTTCTTTTTTCTGTTTTATTTCTTAATAAAGTAGTTCTTTCACGAAAATTTAAGTTTTATCTTGTTTTTATGTTATTATTGTCTTATCGATGTTTGGTTTGTTATCGTCTTATTACAGGATTTAACTTGTTACAACATGTTAATGTTCGACGTCTTGTTGCAGCGCTTTATTTATGTGGAAATAATTCAAACAATCAAAACGGATTTTATTAATCAAAGGTATCAAATTATGTTGAAGAACTTGAGTTATAAATATTCTAGTCACTATATTATCGAATTTATAAATTTTATGTTAATTAATTATGCTATTAACTTAGATATTATTTCATTTTATATAGTTTTTAGTTATTTATATATTGAATATATAGATCTATTACAAGTTTGAATTAAAAATATTATTATTTTTTAAAAAAAACTAATTTTATCTTATTTACTCCATAATAGTCATCCATTTGATATCTTTAAGATTATTGAAGGATTTACTTGATCATTAACTATTGAACCCATGGGATTAATCAACATGGAATATTTCCATGAGAGTTGATCGTTTGAATGGAAGTAAAAAAAAAGATTTATTGATATTGCAAGATATCAAAAACAAAAAACTTTAACCTTATTTTATCTCAACTTTATCTTATAGCCACTTATATTTCTTAAGCAAAAATAACCGGTTATTGACTTAAAATCACTATTCTTCACTTATTTATATCAATTTATTTCTTAAAAAAAATAGTTATTCTACATAAATTTAAGTTTTATTTTATTTTTTGTAATTTCATCATCTTGTCATGGTATTTGATTTTAGTGTTGAGTCAATATTCTGTTTTTTATTTATGCATGGGCTCTTCAAAAGCACATAGCATAATAAATGAGACATAAACAAAAAATTAGATTATATTTGTCAGTATTTTATAGAATTTGAGTGATTTGTATTATACCCATTATAATATTATCAAATTTATAAGCTTTGAACCACTATGGATCCTCTATGATTTTTATGAGAATCAATAAAATTATTTTATTTTTAAAAAAAGAAAAAATGAAAAAATGAAACTAAATCCCACTATTATTAGGGTTTTATTTTTAATTTTGTTGTGCCTTATTTCATTTCTGTTCTAATGTACTACAGACACTTTGATCAGATATCCAACAACAACAATAATGATTTGATTGCTATGGATCGAGGATTGTTGATGGAGGAAAAAGGAAACAGAGCGCGTTGCCTAGTTTTCATTTGCGGATTGCAAAAGGATAGATGATGAAGCTGCATCACATCATCATCATCATCATCATCATGCTTAATATCATTTTTACACAAATATCATCATAATCTTCATCAACATACCATATGGATCGATCAGTAAGGTTGTTGTATTAGATATGGATCGAGGCGAAGGTCCAAGGAGTTCATCCATCCATGTGATTTTCTCTCCGTCTCGTAAAACTCTTCAAGCAGCGGCCAAAGTCTCGCCTTCCGAGGAGGCGGCGGCGGAGGCGGAGGCAGAGGCGGAGGCGTGATGCCGGTGGCCTTCTTTCTTTGAGGCCATGGCAGAGTACTTTTCTTTTTTTTCGTCTTGCTTCATCTGCTGCTCCCTGCACTCTAGACTACAAAAAGCTGTATCTCCCCTGCATAAATCAACCATCATCACCGCCATAAAATTAATTCCAAAATCAGACATCAGAGATGGAGCAAGAGAGAAATGAGAATTTATTGTCGGAATGGAATACCTGTACATGTAGATATCGCGACCAGTTGCAAACGGCGTTCACAGAGGCCACATGTCCTCAAGAAATGGGCGGGCTCCATGAACTCTCCGGAGCTTCTCCGATGGATTCTAGGAGAGACGGCGGCTGCTAAAAACCGGTGATCGTATCCGTTGGAACCGGCCACCAAATCCTCTACTCTGTTAGCGGCGTGAACATCTTTGATAGGGTTTTGGGGATCGGCCGGCGCCGGAGCTTCGACTTGGCCGAGATCGACGGTGATCCCGGTCATGCTGGTGGTTCTTTTAATCTGAGGCCGGGCTCTCTTTCCCAACATCATCTTTTTTGCCCCTACACTACACAGTTGTAACAGAGAAAGGGAGGGAGAGAGAGAGAGAGCAGGAAGGAAGTGGGAGAATAAATGGAGGGTGGGAAGAGAAGATAAACAGAAAGGGCAGGCAGGGGAGAGCAAATCTGGACCGTCCATTTGGGTATATAAGAAGTTCTGTTCAGCCCTTCCCTGTTTCTTTGCTCTTTTTTTTTTTTTTTTCCCCTCAATTTCCAGATAGCAATTGCTACATGACAACATTGACAAATGAATAGTTTTCAATAATCAATTTTGATTACAACTTTCTGTGATTTTTTTTTTCTTTTATTTGGTTTTTTTCGTTTACCTTTGAGATGGAGTCTACCTTCATTATTAACATCTTTAAAGTCACTTGAAATTGTGTGCTTTCGGAGAACGTCATTAAAGTTACTTGAAATTGTGAGCTTTCGGAAAATATTGAGTTAAAAAAGTACCTACAGCCATTCAATGACATGTTGAGAAGTCTAGGAAAAGACCCTTTCAACTTATGACTTATGATACACCATGCATTATGCTTTTAATTTTCTTTACTATTATCGTTATTACTAGGTTACTTGGTTAAGCTGACTAGGGGCTTGGTTAAGTCGATTAGGAAAGCCCAGCTCATTCACTTTAAAAGAGTTCTTATAATTCGCTTAGTAAAGACTCAATCTCAAGTTTAAGTTGATTAGGGCTAAACAACTCATCATGAAAAAAAAGCTATACATAGTAGCTTAATTTGATCCGTTCTTTACAAAACATTTAAATTCCAATTTTTTTTATTATTCTCTTCTTCTTATTTACGTACAAGATTGTTTAAGAATTTAATGATTATTCAAAAGTTATTTTAGAATATTTTTTTTCTTTATTTATTGTGATAAATTTTTATAATTTTTTTTATCTCTTATATATATATATGCATTGTTTTTATATCTCTATAATATTTTTATATGTAAATTAACTTGTTTTTACATCCCTATAATATTTATATATGTAAATTAACCTTTAATTAACTACTTCTATTAAGCTACTTTATAAAATAGTAATTTATCATCGATTAGTTGTAATTTATAATCAATTAACAGCTATCAGCTATAAGTACCAACTAAATGTTAAAGGTTAAAGTTTGAAGTTTATTTGCATTAGATAAAACAACTTTAAATATGCATTACAATGCAACTATCAGCTATCAGTTAGCTTCAAGTTATAAATATGTATTAGACAAAGCAATTTTAAGTTATTTAACAATAAATAAAAAATATCATGAAGCAACTTAAATCCTAATGATTGTTTGAATTTTTCAACTTTAAATAATTTTTGTTTAACATAAAAATAAACTTTTAAAAAACTTTAAGCTTGGATTTCATAAAAACTTAATATGAAAGTTACAAAAAATATTACTTTAATTTATATGAAAAATTGTTTAATATATGATAAAATTTTTGTAATGTTAATATTAACTTAATTCAACTCAAGATCAAAATATCGGTAAACACAGATATATTGATATTTAGATATATTTTTACATAAATATCGATAAAATATAAATTATTTAAAATTATTAAAAATGATTTTAAAATTTTAAAATTCCATGAAATAAATAAGAAGACATATATTAAAGTTATTTTATAGATATAATCTATATATTAATACTTAGATTTTAAATATATAAATATAATAAATAATTGATTTGGTTATATATATATATATATATATATATATATATAATGTAACATTGGATCACTTGGATCACATTAAGAAAGATAAATATAAATATTCAAAATTTACTTAAATAATTAAATTATATTGATAATTTATTTTATTAAATTAATTTTAACGTATAAAATAACATAATATTATTATTATATATTTAAGAAACTTTTTCGAACAAAAAAAAAAGATATTTTTTATATTTCAATTATATACAAAAATTAAACAAAAAAAATGGATAAACATAAAAAAATTAACAGAGAAATTATAATAATTTTTAAGATAGGATAAATGAGATATATTATACTAAAATCACAATTTATTTCATTTTATTCAATAATATAAAATAATTTGTGATACATGCATAATTTATTTTAATATTTATATGTTATAAATAATTATTGATAATATAAAAACAAAAGAAAATATAATGATAATCCATATATTAAAATATATATTTAGGATATTATTAATTATATTTTAATATTTATGTCTTATAAATAATTATTGACAATATAAAAATAGAAGAAAATATAATGATAACCCATATATTAAAATATATTTTTGGGCTATAATTGTTAGTCCTGAGTATTCTTATATAGCAAAATTTAAAAGGCATTGGTTTGGTGATTTTTTTCATAAAAATTGGGAAAAAATCATTATAAATCATGTATAAATCCATGATATTTTGTTGATTACGTGTATCTGTTAAACACACTCGATGTTTTTTTGGATATATTAATTTTTTTCTATATATCATCGAAATAACAAAGATAATCGATTACTAATATCGTATCGATTACCTTGATTATCCGAGATATATATATATATATATATATATATATATCGATCGATACATCTGGAGCATTTTCGCTTCACTGATTAACCAACCCCTATTGTAAAGAAAGCCGACTCGTCCTTATTAAATGAAATAAAAAACCTAAAAAAGTCTTCCGTTACAATTGCCGTTAACTTAATAACGTTGTCGTGATGACATGAGCATGCACTCTTAAGTGGGAGACAGTAAGCACCCCACATTTTGTCCTTTGTTTTTTCTCCAAACTCTCAGGGCCAGTGAAAAGATTAAAAAAAAAAAAACGATGGTAAAATTCGTAGGAAGACTTGTTCCCACCCATTAATTTAAGAATAATGATAAAAAAGTAAAATAAAAACATATAATTTGATAGAAAAATAATTGTTTCTCAGGTACTATATTAGCTAAATATTAGTTTAATAAATTGTATATAATACCTAAGCATTCTAAGTGTAGTAAAATAGTCCCATTAATTTAGGAATAATGATAAAAAAGTAATATAAAACATATAATTTTATAGAAAAATAATTATTTTTCAGGTATTATATTACCTTAAATATTAGTTTAATAAATTGTATATAATACCTAAGTATTCTAAGTGCTATTATAATAAACAGTAATAAAATAGTACCTATAATTTATTAAAATAATATATATAAATACTATCATATTTGAAACATAGTTATTTTATATAAAATTATATTAAAATATATATTTTACCTTCTTTATACTTTTTTTTACTATTATTTTCAAATTATTGGGTGAAATTCATAAATATGAAAATGAAAGCAATAATTTAAAGCCATTGAAAGAGGGGACCTCCAATTTTGAATAATTTATTGGAGGATACACTTAAAGTGACTCAGGCGTAGATATTTCTAGGATGGGTGTGTGTGGGGTGGGGGGAAGATTCCTTGGCGTTTTCGGGATGGGTCACAGCCACGTGTAGACCCCCATATCCCTGTTGGCTTCTATTTTACATTAGGTACACTTGTGAATGGTATTCAAAGGATGTTTTGATATTTTACATCACCGCTCAATCATTTGAGCTTCATCATGAAAAACCCTCTGGCTCAAATTTATTGATTGTTGTGTGACATTCATGTGAAAGTTTGACATTATTTGTTCGTGTTTGGTGCATTATCATAATCCCATTAGTTTGCATCGCTCATTACCAGCTGGATGCCATGTCTATCTTTTTGAGCTCGATTTTACTGTTCTTAGCCCTTATATGGCTATTTGGAGTTTTTCAGATTATGAAACAACATTTTTTTTTATGTAAATTCAAACAAATAATAATTTGTGATATGCTTGTCGTAATAAATTTCAAACATCTTTATGATATCTCCGGGAATATGTTCAAAAAATCTAATATTATGTCGAACTTTCAAAAAAGGAAAAAAGGGAAAGGAATAGAAAAAGAGAATAGAGTCTGGCGAAACAGGACAAGCCGGTGACCGGATGACTCGATCAAACAAATTATGTAAGCAGACATCTAGGGTGTCAATTATTGGGTCCTTGTGGGACCAGGCCCATATATATATATATATATATTCTACTAAATAAAATGAAAGAAAGTAAAATAAAACATAAAAATACTAATATAACGACAATATATAATAATATAAACTAAGTATTTGGGAACGTCAGGGGGTGAGCCCACCACCTACCAATACATTGGCGTTACAGAGTTCAAATCCAACTCTCTGTTTCTTTCCGTAGCATATAATAAGTTGTTGTATATCAGATTATACAATATGAGAATCTGTGATTGTATATATTAAAATAATTGTGAGGTATATTCACTCGACAAATGGTTTTTCGTAGGAGGTTGGGTAAAGCTGACGTTTGGATCCACCAGATAAGAGCAGCTCTGCAAGAAATCTTTTTTCAGAAAAAAGAAAATAAAAGGAAAAAAAAAAAAAAAAGAGGCACAGCGCAGAAAAGCTAAATATGTCATAGAAAGACCTAGAGAAACTACTATTTTCTGTGCCTAGGTTAACTGTAGCTAAAAGCTGAGAAAATCCACCAGATTTACAGACTTCCTTTTCAAATTCAGCCTCAATACTATAAAGCAAAACCAAAGCGTTAACTAAAAATCATCACATATTTGATTATTTCGTACTATTGAAAGTCAGCATCCATGTTATGGCGAGAATGCCTAATTTAGATATACTGACTGGATTGTACTTTAAGGTCTTGTATCTCTGGCTAAATCTTATTTTTAAATTTTAGTCAGAAAGGAAAACACGGAATCAGTGCAAAGATGAACGTTACTAAGAATGCAAATATGCATTTAATGGAGAATAAGGAGCTGAGATTATGATTTCCAAGGATTTATTCAACTGGATCGGCAAAATTATTCTACGCGTCCCAGTCGACCTAGTCTGGGGATAAAATTCCACACTAGAATGATTTGAGTTTTGAAGATGGCGGGGGGGTGTGAAATAACCAAAAGCGAATGAGTGGGGGAAGCACAGGTTGGGGTGGTGAAGACTGAAGACGTTACAGGATCATAAACCTCAATTTGTGGATCCTTTCATATAAGAAGGGATGATGGGAGGGAGGTACACGGTATGGAGATATGTATGGGTTGTAGAGAAAAAAACTCTAGTGGGTTGGGGGTTTAATGATGGATGTTTCCTACCAACCTAAAGTAAGATTTGACAATGGGCTATTATGGCTCCATAAAGGCTGTATTGAGCTCTTCCCACTCCCTCCACTCAGGTTTTAGGCTCACTAAACTAAAGACATGAGCACTCAACAGACGCATTATTGGGGAATCCTAAAGGGGTTCTGCCCCTCCCCCCCAATCATACCTTTCTTGTAGCTTTTCTGCTTTTCCTTATGAATAATCTAAGTCCATTAAAACACCATTCACCTGTGCTAGTACACTCTCTCATGGAAAACCTGGACTTCATGAGACAGGCTTAAGATGAGATAATGCTATGTGATTCATTTAATCAGATTCCAGGGTTGATATCAGTCCTATCATTTACTCCACAAGAAATCAACACATGTAAACCATATTATCCTAGCAAACCCCAAAATTTAGAAGCTACAGAGGTGCATTATCAGTTTAGGAAAAAGCAAAATGAAGGAAGAAAAAGGGGAACATAATAAAGGTATTGTGAAAGTACCCGACTGTACAGGGCTTCATTCCCTTCCTGACCCTGTGGCCATCAAGAACTGGGCCTCACATACCACCTCACCCCCCTACATATGCCTTCCCTTCCATTCTTGCAATTCCAAATCGTTTTTTATGCTCAACCAAAGTCATTCGCATAACCAAAGTGTCTCCTGGAATGACTAGTTTCCGGAACCTCTCTTTGTCCATTCCTGCAAGAAAAAAATTCTCATGAGAGCCTCCAACTTCAGGTTGAAGCATAACCAAGCCCCCAACCAGAGCCATTGGCCTGGACGGCCACCTCTTTCATCACTAATGTATCCACATGGCTGTTGTAAATTGAATTTAACAATAACAGTTTTAACAATGCTGAAATGGAAAATAATCAGTAAAAAAGGCACCCCCTTTGAAGCTAGAAGTATATATCTGGGACACCATGAGAGAAACTAGTCCAAAGATGGCTTTTTCCATTTGGAATGCGGACAAATGATAGCAAGTGTTAGAATTCAAGTTAAGACATGATAGAAGAATCTTGCATTATAAAAACTGCCTAATATTTGTGAAGTAGGCAGGTATTAGTTAGTGATACATGTTTGGAGAACAAACACTGCAAGGGTATAAAACTCAGTGATTTGGTTATCCGTAAGGACATCAGAGGCATTATATACTAACAAACGAAATTAAAATGAAAAGGTCCCAAAACCAGAGAGTTATGAAATATAAGGGAAGAGACCAAATGCGACAATGGTTCCGCCAACCAATACGAAAATACGCTGACGATATATCTACATTTCTCTGATTTTACTGATATATCTATATATCGCTGACATATTTCATACGAATATCTATATATCGGAAATTAAACTGTTGTGATCAATCCATAATCGTTGGATTAACACAGGATTTCAAATCTGGCCATTTAAATATATCTCCGATATATCCCGATATATCTCGGATATTTTATCGAAAAATTAAACTAACACGCGCGTATGCCACAGATATGATATCGGTCCAAAGCCGATATATCGGCGATATATCGATCATCGCCGATATCGTTTTGAACTGTTAAATATTATAATAAGTGTTATGGGTACTATAGTCATTTCTCTTTGTAATTCTACTTTACTTTTAAGGGTAGACTAGTCTTTTTAATAGCTTTAATAGCTTTATGGTTTTATCTCTAAATATATATATTATTCTTGTATTGTAAACAAGCTCATCAACGTAAAACCTAAATTTTCTTTCAGCTCATCCATTCTTTGTCTACACACTTGGTTTGTCCATCAATACAACATTACGCTTATCACAGACGTGAGCTCCATCAATTTGTATCTCATCCATACTTTTCGCTGAAATACGGTTCGAGCGGAGTTCTAAAAAAAAAAATTTTTTTTTATGGTTACCGCTATTGTCTCCGATTCTCGATCGGTGGCTTCGGTTCCTGAAATGACGCTCATACAAATGATTCCGCTTCATCTGACTTCTCGGTTTGATTTCAACTCGCTCTTATTATTTCTTGTTGGATTTTGTTGAGATGGTCAGGGTAGAGATGATTCTTCAGTCAATTAGTGTGCAATTGGTTGGGAAAATTATACATATTGGAGTTATGTGATGAAAATTTTTTTTGAAAGGCAAGAAATTACGGGGTTATGCTTCGAACTTTCGCAAACCTAGGGATGAGAAATAAAATTATATGAAATTGGTAGATGTTCGGGACCCGATAATTCAAAGATCATCACTTACTAATACCTGGTGAAGCACACAATAGGGAATGCAATTGGCTAAATTTTGAAACTCGCTTAAGGAAGTTTGGGATTATTCGGGCAAAGTTGTACACAATCTAATTTTGCAAAACAAAGATTTGGCTTGAAATTGATATTCGTGCTTTCTACAAATGTAAAAAATATGAGTGTGCGGTGAATTTTATGATGCTAAGGATGCATTTATGGACCAATTAGCACTAATGTAACTGCAGCTAAGGGCTTTTGCTCCATATATTGCCAGAAGAGAAGAGCAGCGTTTGGTTCAATTTTTTGATGGCTCTTCGTGATGATTTCGAGGACTCCCTCGTGGGACTATTCGCATCGCGTAATCGTCGGCCTCTCCGTTGATTCAAGAAGGCGGAACTCCGTTAATGAGAGATACGACTTAAGTCTCATACGTAAAAAGATACTCCTATATTGACTAATTCTGCTTTTGCAAATCCTCAATGTGCCTATCGGGTAATACTCGCTTAGATCACATACTACGACCGTCAAGATGAATGTCAAGTTTCAGAAGGAAAAGGGTCATTGGAAATCACAGTTGTCCTATATTGTCAACGCAGGTAAATCACAAAGCAGCCTACCCGCTCAAAGCAAGCTTCCCTCAACAACGAACACCTTATACATCCACATCACGCTACAAAGACGCGAATGCGGGTCCCCACCGCCAATCCTAATGCTGCCATGGCTACTCCATCATTAGATCCATCTATGCTTGAGCAGTTTCAAAAGTTCCTTGCAGCACAACCGCATGCCATGTCTGTATCCTCTCCTATAGGTTTGTCATCCTCTTGTTCCTCAGGTACATCTCCAATTTTATGGGTCTTAGATTCTGGCGCTTCACATCATATGTCACCTGATTTCATTATCATTTGCTTTTATCTCATTATTCATCTCAGAAACAAGATTGATCGCCGATGGCACTCCTATGCCTTTAGCAGGTTGTGGGTCTATTGTTACACCATGTTTGTCCATTCCTGATGTCTACTATATTCCTAAACTTACTATAAATCTCGTTTCTGTTAGTCAACTTTGTGAATCTGGATATTTAGTCTTTTTTTCTTCTTCCTCGCTTGTTATAAAAAGTGTGACCCGCAATCCTGTCGATCGGGACCGCCAAGAAAGGAGACTATATGTTTTGACGAGCTTGAAGTACCAGATGTCACAGCCTTCGTTTCTAGTGTTGATTTGTCTTCCTTCGCTTGAGTGATTCTTCTCGTCTGTCTTTTATTCGTGGTACTCGTCAAGGTCATGTTTCGCATCTCGCTTATAGCTAGCTTCACAGAGCTCTCAGGCAATGTGAAACCTTGTAATATTTCAGATTGTTGTGGTTGCAAATTGGCCAAATTTTCTCTCGTTTGCT
The DNA here is from genome assembly GCA_016808115.1 of Tetrastigma voinierianum. Taxonomy (NCBI): domain Eukaryota; kingdom Viridiplantae; phylum Streptophyta; class Magnoliopsida; order Vitales; family Vitaceae; genus Tetrastigma; species Tetrastigma voinierianum. Next base: position 158,307 of record JAEQBH010003125.1, on the reverse strand, counting down.
CTTTTAATAAAAGTACTTCATTTTGTTCCATTTGATCTTGTTCCTATTCCGATGTAATGGGTCCTTCTCCTATTACCACAAAAAAGGAGTGGATCACGTTATTATGTTTCCTATTGATGATCGCACCAGTTATTGCCGGGTTTATCTTATGCGAAAAACGTTCCTGATTTTCTAAGTATATTCAATGATTTTCGAATTTCATTAAAATACAAGATTCCTCCGTTATCATGTTTTAGATGCGGATTCGTGAGAGTATACTTCATGCTTTACCGATTTACTTGCTTTAGATGGGACAATTCATCAAACTTCTCAGATCATACTCTCAACAAAATGGTGCGTTGCCGAAAAGGAAACATAGACACATCGTTGAGATCGCTAGATTCTTTTATTGTCCGCCAGTTGTTCCTGAAGTGAATTTTGGGGGAGAAGCAATTCCATCGCAAGCCATTTGATTAATAGAATTCCAACTCTTCTCACAATTCAGTGGTTGTCTCCCTTTTGAAAAATTATATAGACATGCTCCTCGATTATTCTTCTCTTCGTGGTTTTTGGTTCTACATGTTTCTGCTTCCTTCGACCTCACGCTGAGCGTAGTGTTGTCTTCAAAATCGCTTATCTCAGGTTTCTTTTCTGTGTTACAGGCAGGTCAAAAGGATATCGTTGTTTTGATCCAATCAGTCAAAAATTATATGTTTCACATCATGTTGTATTTCTTGAACATATATCATCGTATTTTTCTATTCCTGCTAGTGCTCATAACATGACTAAGTCCGATCTTATTCGTATTGATCCTTTCTACCGGGTCATGATGCTATCATTGCCTCCCGTTGATGTTCCCCCAGCCTCGCCCTACTTTTCCGATCATAATTTTGCAGAGTTCCAACTACTATTTCATCGTACACGGGTACTTTAGCTCCCCGACATGCCTAAAGCTTCCTCTCCTTCTACTCTACCGCTTCAATCATCTTCTCGAGACTACGCCCTCGCTTCTCCTCACATTCTATCAGAATCAGCAGTCCACTCACTAACCCGATTTTATTTATTCTTGTTACTCTAGTTCTTTGTCTCTTTTTTAGCTTCACTTCATCGTCTCTCTGAGCCTTTGTCCTATAAAGAGGCAACATCGATCCACTTTGGCAAAGATATACGAGGAACTCACCGCTCTACATCGACACATACTGGATTTGGTACCTCTACCTCCAGTAAACGTGCTACTGGTTCTCGCTAATTTTATAAAATTAAGACTAATCGATGGATCTCGTTGAAAGGTATAAAGCTCGATTGGTTGCTATGGATATTCACAAAGAATATAGTATGGATTATGAGGAGACTTTTTGCTCGTTGCAAAATGACTACAGTCAGACTTTATTGCAACATTCTCGTCATTAAGTATATTACCAAATGGATGTTAAAAATGCCTTTTGGGAAAATGGAGATCTTCAAGAAGAAGCCCATATGGTTCCTCCTCCGGGTTTTTCACCACCGTGAAGTTTGCAAGCTCGTAAAAGTTCTTATGTCTCAAACAAGCTCCCCGAGCCCGGTTTAGTGCTTTCACCTATATTACCTCACTTGGTTGGCCCTAGCAATCATGATTCCGCATTATTTGTTAGATGTACTCCCGCCGGGTCGTATTCGCTTTCTTTATATGTTGATGATATGATTATTAATGTGATGATGTTGATGGTATCTTACTGTTAAAGACAGTCGACCTTTGTTTTGCAATGAAGGATTCGCTCACTCCGCTACTTTCGTATCAAGTCGCATCTTCTCCCAAAAGGTTATCTTCTTCTCAACCCAAGTACACTGGAGCATATTCAGCGGTCTCAGATCACCGATAATCGGATCACGATAATTCTATTGAGATTAATGCTCGCACTGGGCTTCGATGGTTCTCCTTCACGATCCCGCTTTTTATATCGCATCGCTGTTGGTAGTTTGGTTTATCTTACCATTACTGGCCCGACATCAGATATGCCGTTTAGCTATAGTTAGTCATTGTTACTTCACCTACTACAGCTCATCGGGTCATTGCTCTTCGTATTTTGAGGTATCTTCGAGGTACTCGCTTCAGTCTCTTACTTTCTTCTACCCCCATCCTTGAGTCGTATGTTTATTCTCGATGTCGATTACATAGTGATCCTACCATCGCAAATCGACTACCGTCTTTGTATTTTTGGGATTCTTCATTTCGTGGAAGAGCAAGGAAACAAGATGTTATCTCTAGATCTTCCACAGTAGGCATAGTATCGTGCTACGGCTTCTACCACCGTGAGATAGTTTGCTACGATGGTTGCTTCATGGATATGGGTGTTTTTCTTCATCAACTCACTCCATTATATTGTGATAATAAGAGTGCTATCCAAATTGCTCGTGACCGCTTTCTCCACGAGCGGACCAAGATATCGAGATTGATCATTGCCGCCATTCGACATCATTTCTGAGCTAAGACTTTAACATTACTCCTCTCGTCTTTTCCATGCAAACTTGCCGACTGCTTACAAAATCACACCTCTATCCTCGCGCTGCTTTTTATCTGAAGAAACTCCTCGACGCCTATCATGTTGAAAGATCGCATTTGAGAGACAGCGCATTATAATAAGTGTTATGGGTACTATAGTCACTTTCTTTGCAATTCTACTTTACTTTAAGGGTAGACTAGTCTTTAATAGCTTTAATAGCTTTAGGGTTTTATCTCTTTAGTCTATATATACATTCTCTCTTTTCTTGTATTGTAGCCGTGCTTCATCAATGTAAAAACCTAGCTTCTCTTTTCATAACTCATCCATTTGTTCATATGAATTCTTGGTTTGTCCATCAATATTAAATATTATGTTTATCATGAACATCACCGATATTGGATATATCGGAAATATATCGACCGATATATCGGATATTTCCATCCCGCCAACTAATAAAATTCCTATTTTGTTTAGAGATTTTAATAAATTAGCACTTTACCAGAGGTTGCCATTCAGTCTTTTAACCAAATTCTCAGAGTCACCCTCTGTGCACAGAAGCCCAAAAATGTACAATAAAGAGTTGGGGAGCCTCTGCAGCCCTTGATTACTGGGAAGATGTACCCTTCATCCCCAGATCAGGGAAGGCCTGCAAGCTCCGCAGTCATAGATCATGGGTCTCTCCTCTATTCCCTGCTGAAAATAGCAGCACAGGGAACTCTATTCATAGTTACTTTATATGATTGAGGAGATTTCAATGGCTAAGTCGTTAGGATTCGAACATCAGGGTGCTGATTGTGCCCACAACAACCCGAATGGGGTAAATCAAGGTATTTCACTGGCAGTAGAATTAGAACCTAAGATTGTGTGCCTCTACACATAAAAATGAGCATTTGTTAAAAATATTATCAGAGCCATTCCACAATGTTGATGCAGGCCTTTGTTTGTTTGGTAGGGGGTGAGTTCTTCTTGTACCTTATAAAATATCTTGTTGGAAATCCACATGGTTCTAGAGAGCATGTAGGAGCTCAGTGTAATGGAAAATAAAATATAAAGAAGATCGCTTCATCTCAATGTACATTTGTTGGAAATCCTGCATTTGCATGTGATATAGACTTGTATGTGACCATTGAGAGTGACTATATTATATGTGATAATTCTACCAAAATATTGGCTTCTCTTACAGAAGATCAATAACTAGAATCAGAATAAGTGATTGTTGTGATTCAGGAATGTACACTTTCACTTTAACTAGAGTGCCCAAAAACATGTTTATTCTGATTCAAAGGGGAAGATCAACAACTATCAGTCAACAAAACAGGAGATATTCAGATTAGCTTCATCAACGCATAGAAATTTGTGGTAAAGCCAATTGTGAGATGATGATTAGGATGTTCCAAATTATAGGAGTTACAAAGGAATATATTGGAACAGTTATGAACACGAGGGAAGAAATTATCTTGTTGCATTGATTATGTCTCAAACGCCATGTGCTGTTGATCGTTGATTGCAAATAAGTTGTGGGTTCTAATGGCAAAACGAGCAATGAATACAAAATTGGAATGTCGTACAATTGCTTTGGAACACCCAGCTTCAAAATAAGTTGGAAAATTATGTTGTGTGAAGTAGAATGTAGAATATGGGGATAAAAAATCCAAATTGACATGTCTATATCAGAAAGTTGACAAAATATGTGAACACAATGTTAGTACTAAGTATTCATGGCAAAAGAAGAGTGATCTACTAGGGAAATAACCTATGAAGAACAAGATGCAAAGAGAGCACTGCTTTGTGCCTAGAATAGTGATTTCCATTGTCAATGTGAAAACCAAAGAAGAAGCTTTCACTTAAAAGCTTCCACAATTGGGGACATGGCACCTAGAAGGGGAAAAGAGGAGGAAAAAAAGATAGAGACAAATCCCAATGGAAAGAAGCCTGTGAATAACATTTAGAATTAAGGGGACCCAAGTCCTAACAGCCTAACCATTTGTAATTCAAGGAGCACAAATATGTTGAATTCTTTGTCAACCAAACATCTGCAATTATTTTCTAGTAAATTGAAATTAAATGAAGAGTATGAAGTAAGGCAATAAGCATATTGCCTCAGCCATGAGAACACCAGGCATAATTGGCCTCTCAGGGAAGTGTCCGGGAAAGAAGTTGTCGTTTATAGTCACATTCTTAATAGCTACTGCAGAGATCCCTGGGTTGTATTCAATCACTCTATCCACTAAAAAAAATGGAAACCAGCTGACTCAACCAAAAATAAAATTGCCAATGCCACTGCAAAACTGTATGCAATAAGGGGGAGAGAAAAAAAGGGCAGCAACTCTAAGCCGAGTATGAGTGTCAAGAAAATGAGAGGAAAGTAAACTAAGACATTTAGACTGAAGTTTTCCATCTTAGCCTAGAATAAACTATTATGTTTAGTTAAGAACATCTCTCATCATTTTCCATTTTTGACTCCGTGTAATTTAGAGATTTGGACTAAAAAAATCTACTCAAACCATCGTTCATTTAGCCAATCTCTAAATTTGGAGATATAAACAGTAACTACTATATTTTAATAATATGCTACTATTTTTTTCATTATTTTATTCTTATAATAATAAAATAATTATTTTAATAATATTTTTATAACATATTTTATTTTTTAAGATATATTTATTTTTATTATTTATTATTTTATTAATTTTAAATTATTTTCTATATATAATATAATAAAATGAGTTTAATAAATTTGAATAATTTAAATTTTTTATTAAAATTATTTTTTGATAATGATATAATATATTTTTATTTATATTATAAATATAAGATATTAAGATTTTAATAAACTAATTCAATAATTTTCTTGCTTGGATGCTGAGAAGTGCCAAAATGTACGAGGAAAAACACAAAATTCAAGATATTAATCATTTTTATTTCCTCCTTCCCACCCTTTTCAGTGTTTTCACATCAACCAAACAGATAACGACAAAACATAATCAAAGGAAACTGAAATGAATGAAATCATGAGTACAGAAACTCACCCGTGCAGCAAAATTTACCATATTCGACATCCATCGCCGTACTGCAAAGTGCTGGATATAAATAATGAAATTCGATTTATATTCACGGATAATTCTCTGCTCTTAATTTCTGGATTTCGCTTATGTTAAATAATTGCCTTGATTTCAGCTTATAAGAATTTAATGACACTCAACGAACGGTATTAATGACATTCACCGAATAATTTATTTCTAATTCTAAACATTTTAAGCCAAAAGGTTCACATTCCAAAATGTTTCTATATAAAGCGCTTGCTCGTGGTATTTCGTAGTTAATACAATCAAAAAGCATGATCGAGTCTTCAGCTTTTCCTTCTTTCGCCCTTCTTTGTTTGGGATAGAAATAACACATCATCATCACGGAAATAAGAAGCGCTTTGTCACTATCTCGACACCCGTTTTTTATCCCTGGAGACAGACGCCTTGGGAATCCTTCAAAGACCAACTGAGAAGCGAATTTGTCTTAAAGGAATCGTTAATTTCACAAGACTCCTATTGCTTTCTCCAACTTGTTATATTCCCTCCTTTCTTATTAATTTAATTTTGTTTTGGTTTTTTCTTGAATAACCATTATATTTCTAAAGACATGTGTATGCTGCTCTAATGTCCAAACAACTCAGGTTTAGCATTCCTGTGTTTCTACAAACAAGGAGACAATTGTTTAACAATCTTAAGACAAATTTAGACTCCACAAGAAGTTGTTTGGTTTACAGCGACATCAAAAAAAAAAAAAAAAAGCGAAGGAAAACTCCTTGTTTGGTAAACAAACGATTTGGTTTGTTACTTGTGTGGGGAAAAGCCCTAACCGATCCCCAGACACAAAGTGTCAATCCCGATAATGACCAGAGAGCGCAGCGGAGGATTATATGCATTGAATAGTGATGACTGGGTCTCATCACCACCATCTGATTTATTGGATGACAATGAACCAAGTTTCAGGTAAACAAACGATTTGGTTTGTTACATGTGTGGGAAAAAAAAAAAAAAAAAATTGTTGGGAACAAGGATTTAGAAAAGAGTTGTATGAGGTTTTTTTTTAAGGGAAAAAAAAAAAACTCATTTGATTGAAAACTAAACATTTCTACAACCAAACAAACTAGTGGTTTGTTGGTCTGGAAAATCCTTGCTGGGTACACACAAGGAGCCACCCACTACAAAATCTCATGGTACAAGGAGTTAGCCGATTTGAAAAATCCTGTTGCAATAAAGACAAGGACAAGTATCAACTTTGAGACCTTGTGTAAAAGATCCTAATCACATCGGGAACCTAATCCTTTAGGCTATAATTAAGGATTTTGTTGAATTATTTGAATTGACATTTTCTTGAATATTTGGAAAATGATCTTTGATTCCAATCACGGTATTGTGACTAAATTTACTCAAGTAGTTATGTGTTTACTTTGGGAATTGCAATGGTATCATGGAAATCCTCAAAACAACGAAGGCCGCTTATCCACAATGGAATCCAGTTTATAAAGACTAGACAAATGCTGGAAGAGTGCGTAATGGTTATGCCACTCCTGGGGACATTCCAAGGTGGCTAAAGCCGCCCAATATGCATACATTGTGACAAGAACTGCTTATTGGTAGATAATAAACAAGATGTATAATGGTAAGTCTAGACATATCCGTCAGAGACACAATACCATTAAAACAACAACTTCAATCAAGCTATCTCTGTAGATTATGTAAAATCTAAGGATAACATTGCGATCCGCTAACCAAAAGTGGTTAAAATCGTAGAGTTACAAAGTCATCGAAGGGAATGGGACTAAAGCCCGTAAAAGAATAAGTCGATGCAATGGATACCCAACCTAGTTGACTGGAGATCCCAAGATCTAGGTTCAAAGGGACAACCAAATTGTAAAGACTTCTTTGATACAATCACCGTGGGGATATTATCGTGTCCATTCCTATGATGAACAAGGATTCATAAGAAGGTTAAGTTATGCTTTAATGGTCTCTAAGCAATGGCGAAGAGTAACATGGTTCTTACCTTAATTTACGTAGAGATCACCTATGTAAGAGTGAAGTGGTCATTTCGTAGGGAATTGAATTAGGCACAATTCCTTTTAAACTCTTGCAGGAACCAGGCGCATGTCCATGGCCAAAATGGACATAAAAGGAGAATCGAAATGTGTTTGGAAGATCTCAGGTGAGATATGTCATCGTCTACACAAATGGCGTAATAGTTCAAGGACATCGTGTCTACCGCTTAGCTAAGAGAGTAAACATATTTCACAAGGGAAGGTTCAAAGGGTAATAATACCTACCTCTCCTATGCAAGTTTCAACCGCTGCTTCTATCACCATGTTGGTTCAGCTTTAGTCATCAATTTCATTCATGTGGGGAATTGTTGGATATAATGAACGAAATGATGACATTCACTGGATAATTTTCTGTTCTTAATTCTTTGGATTTCAGTTATAAGAAATAATTATTTGGATTTCAGTTATAAGAATTTAATGACACTCAATGAATGAGATTAATGACATTCAATGAATAATTTATTTCGAATTTAAATCGCTTGAAGCCAAAGGTTTGGCATTCCAAAAGGTCAAGCCCTCCTCTATATAAAGGTTTCCGGGTATTTCGTGAAGAATACAACAAAAGATGACTGTCTTGAGTTTTCCTTCCTTTCGCCCTTTGTCGCGATGTAGCGAACACACCACGTCGCTGAAAGGCGGCAGCGCTTTTGTCTACCATTCTCCGACAATCTGCTTTATCCCCGAGACAAAACGCCTTGGGAATCTCAAAGAACCAATGGAGAAGACGACTTTGTCTTAAGGAAATTGTGTGAATTTACAAGACTCCTGCTTGTTTCTCCAACTTGTTATATTCTCCTTTCTTATTAATTTAATTTATTTTGGTTTTTTCTTGAATAACCATTATTTTAAAAGATATGTGTATGTTGTTTAAGTATGTCCAAACAACTGGTTTATGCATTCCCAGGTTTCTACAACAAGGAGACAATTTGTTCTAACAGTAGGGAGTGCTGAACATCATACAGAACAACCATAATTAAAAAAAAAAAAAAGAAAAAGAAAAATCTGAACAGAAAACCTTATAGCATAGAAAAAAAAAACATGACGAAAAAAACAAAAGAATCAATGCAGGAATGCCGCAAGAAGAACATACTATTTTCGATTGGAACGTCTTCTTTACCAGCATCGAGAGAAGCGCGAGTCATCATGGCAGATGGAGGATCTGATTGAAGAGAACGAAAGCGAGAGGCGGAGAGAGAAACGGGAGAATGTAGAGGGTGGACGAGGAGGAGACAGGGAGGAAGGAGAAGTGAGAGGAGAGAAGAGTGTCCCAGAGATGGCAGCAGCCATTTTTCGAGATTTAATGAGGGAGAGGACGGTCGGACTTCGGAGTGAACGACATGAAAGGAAAGGGATGGCTTCTGCGTCGAACACAGCGGATATTTCAAAGATTTGCCTCCTTTTCATTACACTGCCCAAACAGGACGCAAAGCAACCGCCCTTTTGAAATCTGGAAGCTCATCGATTCACAAAAATGCTTAGAAGCAGAGGAAGGAATGTGCGTGGGCCGTGGTGGTGGTGGTATTGGGCAAATTTGAAAATAGTTTTAAATTTTTTAGTAAACAATGATTTTGACAGTTAAATATTTTAGTTAAACTGTCTCCCTTTGCCCTATGTCCCGCCTTATTTCTAATACTGATGGATGATGAGCTTAAAAGTCATCTATTTTTAATCCATTTTTCTGTTTGATTTTCATCCGAAAAGGAATAATTAATATGCAGAATTATGAAGAAACTCACCAATTTGTTATTAGCAGGGAGTGTGAAAGAAAGAAGAAAAAAAGCAAGAAAAATGCAAAGAATCTGCGGAGAAAATTAAAATGGTGACGTAAATGAAGCAACTGGGTAACTAATGTTGCGCTGGTTTGCATTGTCCAGCTATGCCGCGACATCGAAAATTCGAAGGAAACTTGATGTGTGCCTACGTGCATTACAATGTAGCAACCGAAGACCAACCGCAGACTTAAGAAATGATGTCGCGACAACATCGTGATGTCGCGACGAAGATCGATGTCGCGACAAGGGATGGAGGTCGTGACAAGAGAAGCAAATTTCGACTTACGATGCGTTTGAAAGATGAAACCTGGATGTGATTTAAGCCGAGTCGCGACAGGATCGATGTCACACCAAAGCAACCGCTTGCCGCAAGGCCATAATCCGATGTCGCTGACAAGAGATCGAGGTCGCGATACGAGACTTACCGCTGAAAGTCAGAATTCCATAAAGTGATGTCGCGACAAGGGATTGATGTCGCGACATCAGAAACCATCAGTTGAAGGCTGCAGAGACTTAAGCTGATGTCGCGACAAGAGATCGATGTCGATACATAAGAAGATACCAGCCTACGCCATAGCCTTATATTGATGTCATTAAGAGATTGATGTCGCGACATCAGAACCATCGCGGAAAGCTTCAAAACATTAGTCATTAATGACAAGGGATTGAGGACGCGACATCGTGAACACCAAATAGCTTCTCCCAGAGCCATAAAGTGATGTCGCTGATAGCAGATTGATGTCGCGACATCGTAAATCACGCTGAAGGACTCAAGACATGAGCAGATGTCACGACAAGAGATCGATGCCGCAACATTGATTCCTTGTCGCGACATAAGGTGCTTGCAAGAAAACAAAGGAATATCATGACTTACTGATAAATGCTGCAACAAGTGCCAAACTAACTGATGTCGCGACAAGGGCTAGAGGTCGCGACCGAACAAGAATACGGGCCACCCATCGGGAAATCCACAAAAGATCGCATTGAATTGTAGCCCAACTCGTAACCCTATAAATGGTCGCTACCAAATGCAGTGCAAATTTCGCTACTTGAAAGAGAGATCCTGGAGTCAAGGCTCATGTATTTTTATTTTTTCTTTCTTTTCTTCTTTTGTTTTCGTTTTTTCTTTCCATTTTATTTTTAGATTAGATTAGTGCGTATTTCGCTCTAATTTGGATTTGAACGTTAGTTGTAAAGGATTGAGCTGAATGTAGATGTATATTTCTTGTAATTATCGGCTCGGTTGTTCGACTCCACAAATTCTCGGGATTTAACACCCAGCTTTCCAATTTACAAAGGGTTTTCTTGATCGCCAGTTACCGTGTTTTGGTATAATCGCACGAAACCCAACCCATCGAATTGACGCATTGGTTTAAATAATCTTCCCGCAAAGATTTCATTCATACAGCCGAACCAAAGCATGTTAAATCGACTTGCTGGTTTTGCGTGTTATTGGAATTGATTCCAATTTCAAATTCCAGACTCCATAACGAGGTTGTTTCACTGATCAGATTCTCCGTGACACAGAAGGCATTCCCGGTGAGTAAGAAACAATTTCGAAGGTATTTCAACCTCGATATTGCTGGATCTAATGCGCTCTGTATATTTAAATCAATACATCCTCTTCTCGCTTGTAACCGAGAATGAGTTGAGTGAGTTATAAATTTAAGTAGACATAGAGTTCACCTCAATTCGAATAGTGAATTCGATCCCGTGTTAGCAAGGATCTAATCAAGGAAAGAGTAAGCTATTCTAATTTTGAGGGTGAGGAACCGCTTAGTGCAACCTCAGCGAATGACTCACTCAAGGAGCTCAGTCTCGCAGATTCATGCTTGCGGGGTATGAAGTATCGAGAAAGAAAAATACCCGTGAACAAGGCAACTAGTTTTAAAAGTAGTTATTTCACCCTCGTGTTCGAGAGAAACGCTTAAGGTGAGATGATGAACCGTGGCAGGCGGCAGATCCACCACACTATATTAACTCTTACTAGTTTTAAAGATCCGTAGCTCGTAAAACCAAAGATGCAAAGACAAGATCGTAGGGAATTGATTCTTCACAATACCGATTATTCAATGTTTTCTTTAGAGATAACTGTTAAATCTAAATTTGTTATTTTGATATTTCAATATTCAATTCATTTATTGTTCATCCATTTTTCTTTACATCATTCATTTCAAGCTTCAAAGCAAAATCTCACTATCGTATTATTGTCCAAATAATATGGAGCTAAGTAGTCAGGGGTAGTTGATTGAAAATTCTCGAGATCTCGTGGATCGATATTCGGACTTAAATCCATTTTATTACTTGTCGACCTGTGCACTTGCAGATAACGGATCAAACCACACGAAAAATGGTTTATTCTTATAAAAATATCTTTTAATCAAGTGATACTTGTTAAACTCACACTCAATTTTAATGGTTTATTTACTGAGGATTAGACAATAGTCCTTGGGTAATAAGTCTCAAATTTGAATAGGTGTTTTGATCCATAACAATTTATTGATGTAGTCTTAACGAGTCTTATGGTATTGTTGCCGGGGATTAGATAATAGTCCTTAGGTGATGATGTTATACACTTGTGTACACACTCTGATCCAGTCAACAATGGACTATTTAAAATGATTTAAAAATTACATGTATGAATCTTAAATCTTAAAATGGTGAAAGTATTTTGAAAAATGAGTTCCTTGTTGAGTTTATAATTTTAACAGCTTCATCATTGTACAGCTCGCTTTTTTTTTTTCTTCTGTGTGTATGCATGGTTCAATTAATAAAAGCAACATACTCAAAGTCTCAAACATAAAATCTTTAAGAAATTGTGTCGTCTTTGCTTATTGACGAAATGCAAAAATAAAACACTAAGGGGTCCCTTTTCCTTGGTCTTTGCCACATTTTCCCTTACTAAATGTTGGAAGTAATCAACACAAAAGGAGAATAAAAGAAAATTAGTGGTGGGGTTTGTAATTGTATCAATTGTTTGACGGTGCATGGCTGGTCTTAGGAGGATAAAGCAACTGTACCAAAAGATCTTTGTTGAGTATTCCATCAAAGAGTGAAGGTTTCATCCATCCTTCAGTAACAAAGGACCCATCATGAAAACGCCAACATACGATTCAAGTGGGAGTAAGAACTCACTGAACTCCGGAACATCAGCAGCACAACGTAAACCAATAAAAATGGCGATTTGGTTATGGTAGGTTAGCCGCCTTTCCGATGATTAAATCGACAAAAATAAGGAGAGGAAGAAGAAAGGAGTTCGCTCGATTGGAATTGCCTACCCTCCTCTCATGGGGGATCTTCCAAATTTATAGACGATGGTAAAGGAATCTCCTATCTTTAGGGACAAACCTATTTTTCCTTATCAACGACATTCTTCATTATCAGGGATTATCCTTCCCTTATTCAGGATTATCTCTCCGATGAGTAAGGGATTTAGAAGCTGGAAAATTCGCTGATAATATTACTTTTGCGGATTTTCTGCTTCTAGGTGCTTATTCGCAACAACCTTCCCATATGCATCGACACGTATGACTTAAAGTCCCGGAGGAATTTAAAGTCCTGCACTGACGCTCAAGTAAGCTTTGGAAGAGTTTGACCTTGCTTACCCCGGTGACCTCTTGTGACGCCTCACTTTAGGTCCTCACACAACCCATTAACCCGTAGACCGATGCCTTAGTTGTCTTGCACCTAAGTCTTGCACCTGGACCGTACCAATCCACCCATGGACACCGAAGTTTGCGACGCCCCAAACTGGGTTCAAGCACCACCCACAACCCAGAGACACACTTCGTGAATGCTCTGGGTGACCCGACATCTCTCACGAAATCAAGCGTAGTCTCCTTTGTACGGAACTGTAATTTTAGTACATAACCCGGTCCCAACACATCCAACGACCACATGTGGTCCAAATGAGAGTAAATGGCCACTGGGCCCTCGTATCATCACTTAACCAATATATCCCAACCATATACAATAGTTTCAAGAGTTAGGAAAACACTCTTATACAACACATATTAAAATTCTAGAATTCTAATACATGTAATACATCATGATAACAAAGCCACAATCCGACTTTCTTCTAAAGCGGCCTCTATGATGTGTCGTCTCGCGCTCCTCAGACCGGGAATAATATATAATCCTCGGGCCAGGCGAGCTAATTCTCGTAGTGGAATCACCCTAAGTGGCTACTCTCCACCTAAGTGCAATGAAATGCTCTAAAGTAAACACATTCAAGCAAATTCCGCGATCCTACTGAATGTCTAAAAGACCAACCCACATCCCGAGTCCCACCGACTCCCTCATACTCTGCCAGCGATGAGAAAACATCTTTTTCAAAACAATTCTTGTTGTTTTCGAAACTATACTACCGAAGTATCGATAAAAATATGAGATTACCCTCCGAGGCGAATGTGTTGGAGAACCTTCCGAAACAGTCATGGTCCTCATCCGAAATGATCTGTTGGACCGTCTCCCAACCCCATTCTCCGGAAATTCATCTTGTGAAATTCCTTTAAAAACGCTGCTTTTCTTTCAATTTTTCATGTCATGCACTCACCTACTTAGGGCTACCCTGAAGGTGCATATGAAATGCATCATGCCTTTTCAATCATTTTTATACCAATATATCAAATATGCATATATTCTCAAATTTACAATCACACCACATGTAATTTAATGTTTATCAACTATCACCCAAACTAGCTCACTTGAGCTAAACACAATATCATCTCCAATGGCCTACAAACACAATTTATATTTTATATAATTATGTCAATTCACAATTTCATCTCCAATGGCCTATACACACAAGAAATTCATACAAATCATGCATTAACTTATCCATATAATTGTGACATCATATTAATACAAGAAATTCATGCATTAACTTATCCATTTCCACACAAATCAAGCCATTCATTTCATCAATTTCAAGCACCCAACACATGGACGTTTTTGGTCCATTTCACACAAACCCGTGACTGTTTTTGCAGCCCCCCAAACATAAGCGGGTCAGTCCACTAAGTGAAACACTCTCCTACATCGGTTCCTCTGTGGAACCGACCCATACCCATTCCTGCCTTATATTAATAATAAAAGCATAATTTATTCAATAAATTATCACACATGAAACCATAACAACCGTATCAGCACTCGATTGCCCAAACTAGCTCCCAAAATTTAACACTTCTATCCTGCCTCGATCGACCAAACGGCCCTCACGACCTCAATCCAACCGAACATTATAAACACTTAAATAAAGGTAAACCCAAGTAGGATAAATCTCATACCACAGAGCCTGTCAAACCCTAAAACCGAGTCCACGCGGTAGGCCTCTCCAGAGTAGTTTTCCTTTCAGTTCGAAGGATTTCGACGACGGACGTCAGAATTTAGAGAGAAGTGACACTCTCTCACTCTAAAAATGAAAATTCGACTACTGTAAGTTTCTTCCCCCTTTTTCACGTTTTGTCTTTGGTTTAAAGAGAGAAGAAGATGCACTATTCAAACTTTTGTCCTTTCCTCATTTAATCAAATCCCAAAATGACCATTTTGTCCCTTAGCTTGGATTTTCGACATTTGGCACTATCCCGGCCGTCCATTTCCATCATCTCTCTACCCATGCACCTCAAGGTAATACGAAGACATGTTATACGCGACTTTTGTCACATCATCTCGCTTTCCAAGATCTGCATACTCCACGCCGAAAACGCGCAAATTTCATCGCCTCGACCCGACAAAATTCGACGTGGTAGCTAGATTTCGTGAGACGATTCCAACAAAGAAATCCGTTTCATCATCCGAGATCTAGAGAATAAATTTCGGATTTTTGATCGAAATTACGATTTTGCCATTTTTCCGCAAATCGGGAAATTTCGGCCTTACATTCTCCCCTCCTAAGCTTCGAATTTCTGGCCCGAAATTTTGACAATCACATCACTCACATGCATATGCAACGTGCACTCTACCATGCATGTAAACTCGTCATTTAATTATTAAACGACTAATCACGTACCTTCATCCCTAAACAAGGCGATACGTGGGTCTAAGATCGTGTCCTCGCCCCATGTGGACTCCTCCACCCATAGTGCCGCCATAGCACCCTCACTAAATTTCACTCGCCTGCAGATCGCAGAAACCCGATCACCGGCTTATCCAAATGCACACTGCTTTCTTCCTAAGGTCCCATCCGCTTCGACCTCAATCGTCCCCTCAATCCACTACATGAAATGATCTAACAGATAATTTCCGGAAAGACTGGCATACGAATACCTCACTGATACCTAACACGCCGGTGGTAAAGCCAACCAACACGCTACAGTGCCTACCCTCTCGAGTATCTTGAAAGGCCCAATAAACCCCTACGATAACTTCCTCGCTTCCCGAACCCGACCACTCCTCTCTTAGGCATCACCTTCAAGAAAACGTGATTCCCAACCTCGAACTCTAAGGGTCGACGTCGTACATCTGCATAGCTCTTTTGTCGGCTCTGAGCCGTGAGAAGACACTGTCGTATCAAGATCACCTTCTCGGAGGTGTCTCTAATCAGATCAAGACCCGTGATGGAGCTCTCTTCCACCTTGGTCCAACATAACGGTGATCTACATGGTCTCCCATACAATGCCTCATATGGTGCCATTTGTATACTCGCCTGATAACTATTGTCAGAAGTAATTCCACTAAGGGAAATTGCTCCTCCTAGCTACCCTTATGATCAAGAACGCATGCTCGTAGCCTGTCCTCTAACACTTATATATAATCCACACAACATGTAACCCTACACAACCCCCGCCAGGTTTAAACGCCGACCTTCCCAACACAATCAATCGTACAATCCAATGGACCGTCAACCTAGTCCATGTCACGACATCCATATACCGAGCCCTTGGCTTCTGGCCAATTACCCAATGCAATTTCCAAAGGGGTATCCAAATCTCGAGTCACTCCCTTTAATTCTATCACTCAACTCTAAGTCTACATGATAACTTGACTCGTGTTTTCATCTCGAGTCACCCCACTCTATCACTCAACTCTAAGTCTATGATAACTTCTGACTGCAGTGTTTTCATCTCAGGCAACATAACTCTTCGGTCTATACTTCGAGCCTCTTACATCCATACAGAAATTTTGGATATCTCCACGGGTCTCTTACACCCACAATGTAAATTCTGATTCTCCACTCCGGTCTCTTACACCCACGTGGGGCCCCCGATTTCTCCAAGGGTCTCTTACACCCACACAGACCTTTCTGATACTACCGCGGTCTCCTTCACCCCGACCTGTGTTTCCAACTTAGTGGGATTAACGGCCCCCCTTCTTTCTTCGCCCAACACACACATTTACTCTTCATTTCCCCGACTAACTATGAGTCTTCATCGGATATAGTCCCAAAGAAAACCTGTTCACACTCACCAAGAGCAGGAATGACCGTACCGTGCACCCACACCCGACTCGCCGCGATGTTACCGCGCACACGAACGCAATGATGTCATACTGTGACACGCCTCAATCCCGGTCCACTATGAGCACCCTAGATCTCTAACTCACAATCCCGACCTATCAAAGTCAACTCACCCTACATCATGTGGAATAACATCTATACTGCTTCTAAAGGCCTTAACTCCTAAGCCCAAATCCATCATTAATAAGATGCAACAACGAATGAATATAATGCATCTAATTTAAACGCTACCTAGTCAACAAAAGAGTAGAAATGTACCGTGACATCCGAAGACCCGACCGGCCTCCGTGACTATGAGAGACCTCTCGCTCCTAGGACAATCTCGCCTCATATGCCCAAGCCGTCGATTTAAATAACATATAGTCCGCTCCTACTGGGCTTCAGAAGTCCAGCCCGTGAGTCCCCAGATCTCACTCCGACCCACACTTCGGGTCCTCCGCCCACCGTATACCGAAGGTGCTCAGATAGCACCTCGAAACTGAACCGGTTCCTCCTCGAATTCGCATTTCGTGGTGCGGAGGAATGAACTCCAGATACTCTCCCCGGTTTCTACAAACGAACTGGATCGCGCTGTCCCAAAGTCCCGGGATCCCCTGGGTCTCTGGGGCAATCCAAATTTCCCGATGCCCAGTCAAAGGCATAAGAACATATCATCCGCCTTAGGCCGACTAGATGCACAATCCCGCCCCGGTCCCGTAAACTCGTGAGCCAGGTCTTCCGCCTTTCCCCGAATCCAAGAAGGCCGATCCTCCTCTTGCTACTAACACCGTGATCCCGAAAGGCCTGAGCATCCTCGATCTCTCTCTATGGTCGTGGCCGTCCCAACTATTGAGTCCATGTCTTGTAGGCGGCATCCCGCCCCCAATGGACAACTTTAAATTTCATTCTCGAACCTCCTAAACCTTGGCCATGTCTCTGTGGCCACGTAATCATCAAGAAAACGAAGCAACATGAATCTAATTGACATAATCCATCACGGCCATCATCCCCCCGTCTCACTCTAGAACTCGAGCCTTCGCGACAAAGATCTCGAAAAAATACTTACCCATGAATAGCTCCCGAACTCGCCCATGTCACGCCCTAGGTCTCTAAAGGTCCTTGCCCATTTCACCATACTGGGCCTCACCCTCTAGTTGAACGCAGCCTACGATCCCAGAATGTAGGTCTCCATAAATTTAACACCTTCTCAATCCATTTAACCAAATTGTCTCGCTTACTCATCGCCTCTCCCCGTGAATGCTTCCTGAGGATTATGCGTCTAAAACCTCCGGAGGTTACTAGACCTCCTAACTACCTCGCTATACCAAACAGGCTATAGCCGCCGCAATACCTACAAATTTCACAAAGGCCTCGTGATCAAATACCGTATGGCCGGGTCAAATGTCGGCAGCCCGACCAGTACCTCGTGGACGCCCTCTACGTCCCCGCCCTCGACTAGCCATCTACATATGTCAAATGGCAACAAGATTCATTTAATTTTCATTTCAGTCTAACTAGCAATGCACATGCCAATTACTAATAGACTTGACAACCATGAACTGACCCGTTCATTTCCTAAGCGGCGCTAACTTCCAACCACTCAATTCATTTATTTCAATAAAATTATAAGCTTTCCTGTTCGTTTCATTATCCAAATCCCTAAGGTCATAGTTCCTAACCTTAACATTAACCCTTTCCCATACGTATTACACCATGCATATACTCTATATCCATCACATCGTGTATATGTTATTTCAATGCGAATTTGAAACACACAAAATCACACAATAAAAACATGCAAATACCAATGACGTATCCCAAGGTAAATACACTCGAGACACTATTCACACAATCGAAAAACATTTTATATACTCATGTCCTTGCATTTATAGGCAATGCAAGACAATTTATTCAATATATCAAATCATATTTATCAACAAAAATTTTATTTTTGATAATTTCATTTTATAAAAATTTTCTCTCATTTTATTTGATTTGATTTGATTTTATTTTTCAAAAAAAAAAAAATTTCTCTTATTTCCAGCTACTGGAAAATACCAAAAAATACCTATATTTTTTTTTTCTCATTTTCCAGAATACTAAAATAAATTTATAAAAATTTATTTTATTCAATTTTCTTCAGTTTTACAAATTGTAAAACCTTAGAAAATTATTTTTTTCATCTCATTTTTTTTTTCATTTAATTCTAGACATTTTGTCCAAAATTTCCTCAAAACCTCATGATCCAACACTAAACCTAGTGTTCAACCTTAAAATTTAAAAATTTTATTTTGTCATCCAATAAACCAAATAAATTGATTAAATTCATTTCATTTATTTTTTTTGTTCCTTAGCTTACAATAATCGTAAACTCCTAAAATTTGTTTTCCAACACATTTATGTGCTATTTACCTAAGCACACAAACAATTACAACATATAATTCATGTTATGCATATTTTTCACACAACAATTCATCAAATCACACAAAACACACCAAACACATAAATGCAGTGTCCTAGTTTTGTCCCGTGATTTCCTAGGTAATCTCATACCTAAACTTAACATCGAACCACACCTACACGATTTTCTTACACGACTCATGGCCAAAGCCCAAGCCCCTCAAGCCCCAGGTATTTATAAACCTAAGTCCTACACCCACCGAGTCTCTGCGTAATTGAAAGATTTTGTACCGATACCAAGCCGTGAAGCCGTATCGATTAAGCCCCAGTAACCTAACTGTGCACTACCATAACCGCATATCCAGCCCATGCCCGAAGACGGCACAGTAATCGATACCTTAAATTTCTCCGATACTGCCGTGACGTCCCAAAACTCAGCCCGCTGACTACTCCGCCAACTCCGCGGAACACTCGTGAATGCTCTGGGTGACTCGACATCTCTCACGGAAAATCGAGCGTAGTCCCTTTGTATGGGGGAGCCACCCTTAGTACATAACCTGTCTCAACACATCCAACGACCACATAGGGTCCAAGTGATAGTAAATAATGGCCACTTGGGCCCCTGCATCATCACTCAACCAATATATCCCAACCATATACAATAGTTTCAAGAGTTAGGAAAACACTCTTATACAACACATATTAAAATTCTAGAATTCTAATACATGTAATACAT
Source organism: Tetrastigma voinierianum (assembly GCA_016808115.1). Lineage (NCBI taxonomy): Eukaryota > Viridiplantae > Streptophyta > Magnoliopsida > Vitales > Vitaceae > Tetrastigma > Tetrastigma voinierianum. The sequence continues at coordinate 138,410 of JAEQBH010003125.1, read as the reverse complement.
CATGATAACAAAGCCACAATCCGAGCTTTCTTCTAAAGCGGCCTCTATGATGAGCCGTCTTGTGCGCCCTCAGACCCGAAATAATATATACCCCCGACAGCATGAAATAACGTCAGTAACGAATCACCCTAAGTGGGTTACTCTCCACCTAAGTGCATATGAAATGCCTTAAAGTAAACACACATTCAAGCAAAATTCGTGATCCTACTTGAATGTCTAAAAGCATCAACCCACATCCCGAGCCCCACCGACTCTCACACTCGTCTAAGCCATGTATGAGAAAACATCTTTTCAAAACAATTCGTTGCTTCGAAACTATACCACCGCGATCGCAAAATATGAGACTACCCTTCGAGGCTAATGTTGGAGAACCTTCCAGTCAGCCATGGTCCTCATCCAAATGACTGGCTGACCGCTCCAACCCCATTCTCCTCCTGGAATTCATCCCGTGAAATTCTTCAAAACGCTTCGCTTTTCTTCAATTTTTCATGTCATGCACTCACCTAATTTCTAGGCTACCCCAGTGCATATGAAATGCATTATGCCTTTTCAATCATTTTTATACCAATATATCAAATATGCATATATTCTCAAATTTACAATCACACCACATGTAATTCAATGTTTATCAACCATCACCCAAACTAGCTCACTTGAGCTAAACACAATATCATCTCCAATGGCCTACAAACACAATTTATATTTTATATAAATTATGTCGACCACAATTTCATCTCCACGAAGTTTATACACACAATTATATTCCATAATTGTGACATCATATTAATACAAGAAATTCATGCATTAACTTATCCATTTCCACACAAATCAGTTTTTCATTCATATTTCATCAATTTCAAGCACCAAACACATGGACGTTAGTCCATTTCACACAAACCCGTGATCAAGCTTACAGCCCCAGTCAGGGAGCAAGTGGCCGGGTCCATAAGAAATTTACCTCCTACATCTGGCCTCTCGTGGAACACCCATACCCATTTTCGGTCTTATACACACCAAAGCATAATTTATTCAATAAATTATCACACATGAAACCATAACAGTCCGTAACAGTACCCAGATTGCCCAAACGGCTCCCAAAAATTCTAACACTTCGGTCCCAAGTTTTGGGATCGACCAAACGGCCCCTCACAAATTTCAATCCAACCGGGAACATTATAAACACTTAAATAAAGTGTAAAACCCAAGTAGGATAAATCCCCTAGCTCACGGAGTTTGTCGAAACTCCTTAAAACTGGAGTCCACGCGTAGGCCTCTCCGCGTAGAGTAGTTTTCCTTCTTGGCCCGAAGGATTTCGACGATCGGATCGCCTGTAAATTTAGAGAGAAGTGATACTCTCTCACTCTAAAAATGAAAATTCGACTACTGTAAGTTTCTTCCCCCTTTTTCACGTTTTGTCTTATTTAGTGCGAAGCAAGCAAGCATGCACCATTCAAACTTTTTGTCCTTTCCTCATTTAATCAAATCCCAAAATGACCATTTTGTCCCTTACTGATTTTCGATATATCTGCAGACTATCCCTACAGTCCATTTCCATCATCTCTACCCACGCACCTGGCAGAATACGAGTACATGTTATATGTGTCTTTTGTCACATCGTGATTCGTTTTTCAAGACCCGATACTGAGACGTTTCTCGAAAAACGCAGAAATTTCGATTTGGGTTCTCGACCACTTAAATTCAACGTGGTAGCCGATTTCATGAGACGACCTAACGAGAAACTGCTTCATCATCCGAGATCTAGAGAATAAATTTTGATTTTTGATCGAATTACGATTTTATTTTTTCTCGTAAATTGAAATTTCTGCTCCATGTAGTTATTTACACTACTTCCATACGTCCCTTCACCGAGACCCATTCATTCATCTTTAAATATGAAATATGGAAAGAAAATGAATAATTACTGTCTGTAGGGGTTCGATCGCGGTCCTCTACCATAATTAAATACCCGACTATTTATACAATAGTCCAAAAGAATTTTTATAAAATTCTTTTATACAAAACACTTTTACAAAAATGGAACTCAAGGCCACATGTCGACCTTTTTCACAATCACGATCTCATAGGAGCGTCATCTCTCCGTACACTCCTTGTACATGAAAGGGGGTCTCACGACAGGGTGAGCAATGCCTAGTAGAAAAATTCTCCTACAAGGGCTACTCTCCACCTAAAATGTACATGCAATGACAACCATGAAAACGTCCAATCACATTCCATATAAATAATGCAATTCTATATGAAATATTACGTGTCATGCATGAGATGAGACTCCTCATGCTCACAACTCGAGTCCCGACCGACTCCCTCACACCTGCAATGCCAACTGCGAAAACTAGTCATTGGTGTTTCCCCAAATAACTTGAACTATTGGACAACCCTCTAATATTCACTTGAATTTTTTTAATCAAATCCCATGTATTATTTATGGGCCACGTCTTCTTTGGGGCCACGGTTCATCGCGTGCCTTCAGACATTTTTACAGGCTTTCACCGCTGGTGATCATGTTTAACCGCATATAAATTCGGGGTCTTTCAATTAGACTCACCCCATCTTGTTACGCCTGTAAACACACGTGATTTATATTTATTATTGTTTTATTTAATCGTGAGTTCCCGATTTCGACGCTTGTCCCATTTTCGAGCTTCACCCCACATTCACCAAGAATGGCGACACACACCACGCACTCCACACCCACTGACGCGATGTGACCGTGCATATGAAATGCAATAATGTCATTTCATGTTATGTCATGCTACATGCACAATAAGAGCTACATGCAACATTTAAAAATTCTGGATAATTATATTTCCTATATATAATTCTCATTCATCACAATTTCCATGTTAATACATCACACAAGCACATATTAACATGATTTTTACACACAACATATATATTTTTTTCCAACAATCCACACAAAATGGCCTAAATCTCAGACCTATATAAAACAAGACACCTCTTTGTCCCTTCACAGCTATAAACCATTTTTGGTTCTATTCGTTACCGAATTATTGTGATACCAAAATACACAACAAAACCTAAAGATATCAGTCCCGGGATCAAAACCAAACCTCAACACAGTCCGGGACTGCCTAGAACCAATCCAAAAAATTTCCATCCAGTCCCAAAATCTGGACTAAACCCACACCATCACTACCGAAACAACCCATGCCATTACATGACTTTTAGGCTAAAAATATTCCAAGTAGGAAAATTCTCTACTCTGAGCTGATTTAAAATCCTCAATTTGGTACCCACGCAGAAATTTCTGCGTGGACAAACTTTACCTTTAATTCGTCGAAAAACCGACGACTGGATTCCAGATATTGTGAGAGAAGCTTAAAGACCCCTTTTTCATTTTTCTCTCTCCCTCTGTCTTCTCCTTTCCTCTTTCTTTTCCTCCTCCCCTCTTTTATTTCTTTTTTTTCCTTCTTATCTGCCCGAACTGCCCTATTTGCTCCACTCTCATTCTTTTTCTTTTTCATTTTTCATTTTCTTTATTTTTCCTTTTGACTTTCTTTCCTTTCTTTCTTCATCTGACACTTGGCTCCATGTGAGCTATTCACACAAATGCAACACATGACTCATGCCATGTGTCACTCCCCTAGTATGTTATGTATGATCCACACGATCATGCCATGTGTCACCCACTCTGCCTTGAAAACAAATTCCTAACAATGTCTCTAACTGACGACTTCGATGGGGTAAGTAGATTTCACGAGACGAATTTAACTAAGTCCTATTATTATCCGGCATCTACACTATAAGAAAAGGCTTTCATTGACATTTTTTTTTTTATACTTTCGACTTATGTAAATATTTGTCATTGTAAGCTATTAAAATTGAAAACAACAACATATATGATGCTTTTAAAATTACCTTGACAGATGTTCAATTTGAGGAATATAATTTTTTTTCTTCTGAATAGTGCTAAATAGAATTAAGTATTTTGTTTTTTGTTTTTTCTTAAAAAAATCAAAATTTTTAATTTTTATCTGAATTTTAAGATAATAAATTTTGAAATAAAAAATAAAAAATACTTATGCTTTAATTTAATTAGCATGAAAATGATCATGAGAGTTTCAACTAGATCATATATGATTTTCTCATATTTCAATATTTATTTTTTTCTTAATAATTAAAGCATTCCAAAACAACATTAAGAAAAAGTTAAAAAGACAAATATTTTAACTTTTTCATATTTTTTTTTTAAATTTAACAATAAATTATCAAAAAGTTAAAAAAACAAACCACCTAAATACTTAAAATTATTTTTCTTTCAAGAGTCAAAAAAACAAAACCACCTTAAGCCTATAAAAAAAATAAAAAATTTAGAACACACCTACTCTCATCCCCTCCCTCCGAACCAAGGAGGTGAGATAAAAAAGGAAGGAAATATCAAACATCACACGTACCAAGGAGGTGAAGAGGTCGGCCATCAACACAATGTGCCTGCTAGGAGGGGTCACGACAATCTTTTCTTCCTAACCCTAATAGAAGTACTTATGAGCACAGATTTGGCCCCACCTCCCAGTGGACTCCATCGATCTGCTCCGGCTCAGGTTAAACCCAAGCCACTCCCGCCTCCGCTCTCATCAACACCACCCACGAAAATTCTTCTCTAACGGATTGACCTCGCCCGGGCCCGGGGCCGCGTAGTTCTCTAACTTTCGGGGAGACAGCCTCACCACTTGCTCGACCGCTCTGCCGACCGTCGATTTGCTCACCCCGATGTCGACACCGCCACCGCCTCCGACACGCCGCCGCCAAAGAGGTTTCGGTCGCTATTAGCCACGACTCACGCCCTCAAGGAAGGAAGGAGAGATGCGTTTCAGACATGAGCGAGCCGACATCACCACCTGCTATAGGTGAGCTGGACTTATTTGACTAGGGTATTGGTCCGATCAATACCGTCCATAGGTGAGGTGGATGCTGACCCTCTTCAAAACCCTAGCCCTGGTAAGTTCAACAATCTATGTCTCAATTATATTTGTTTTATTTCTTTTTTTTTCTTCAAATTTGCAATATTGGAAAGCCCTAAAAGCAAGATCCAACATTGCCAGGAAATGTTTTGAGTATGAAATAGTTCAATTTAAGACCAATTATTTTGCATTTGGTCAGAAGATTAGAGAGAACTACAAATTGAAGTTTAATAGGCTAAATGGTGCTAGTTCTAAGCACTCAAAAGATTACCATATTTGTCTTTTTGAACTTGTTCAGTCTAACAGACTTCCCGACAGCTCTTACTGGAGATCTTTATGCAATTCAAGGAGGTCTCACTAATTGACTATGGACTTTTGACTTGTAGGCATCAAATATAGGCCTATTCGTCTTACAAGGCTAATCTTATAATTATATAAGTTGCAATTTTTAGAGGATAATGGATGAGATTTCTTCTCTCAAGCAATTATAATTTCTCAAAAAATTAGAAAATAAAAAAGAACAAGGGTTCTATCATAATTTCCCTTCGTTAGTGTTTTCTCAGAAGGCTTCATTACTATACTGTTCCTTTTTTATAGGGATGTGGGATGTTTAATTGTCTCTCTCCTAGAGATTCGGAAAATGGGGAGACATTGCGCACTGAAGCTCCATCCGTAAGTTACGCTAAGGAGGTTGAATGTCTTTGCTAATTAAAAGATAAGCAAATTTCTTTTGGAACCCTACTCTATCATAAAGATTTGTCCAACCACCTTGCTTCATTTAAGGTACAAGCTACATAGGCATCTATTAATCAAATAGTTTATTAATAAAAGCTTTAATCATTCTAAGAACTGATAATGGGAGCCTGACCTTATGGGACCCCTCTGTCTAGGGGCACTATCGATATTTGAACACTAAACCTGGGCTTGGCTGGGTTTGAATTTTATGCCAAGATGACCTAAAATGTGAATTTTTCTATGGGATAAGAGATGTTTCAAATTCTCTTGGTCCAAAATATCTCACCGCTTAGTTGGTATCTTTTGAGTTTTGTTGAATGACATGGATGATACAGCTCGTATGAAGTAGTATGAAAAGAAATATTTCTTACATGATGAACTTTTCTAAATGCTTCAGATGTTTCAAATTTGCTCCATGTTCTATGAATAATGCTGACCACTCCGCTTATTATTCTTCTCTATGTATCTTGATTTTATTTATTTATTTTCTTTTTTGTAATTTATTACAGATATATACACGCATTCTCATCAACAACCACATGCATTATGTCACAAAGAAGAAAATGGAGTTTGAAATAAAGTTTTGTTTTTGCATCGATGCTATGAAATTGAGACGAAATTTATTACGATCATCGGAGGAACAAGATGTAATTTTTCAAGTGGTAAGACACATAGTACCATTAGATAGTCTTTGTCAAGTTGCGTTTTTGTCGCTTTCTTATTGCCAGGGAATAGCCATCTCCTACTTACTGTACCATGTTCTTTAGAATATTCTTTTAGTGTTGCCATATATTACAAAACCTTTTGAGAATCCAATTGCTTTCCTCTTCTTCTTCTTTTATTTTTCTTTTCTCGCTTATGACTAGTTGTCAATCCACCACTAATGAGGATTCTTCTCAAAAGCCATATATCCTCGAGTGCAAAGTGTGGGTTTTATTCTAATGAACTTGACATTTACAAAGTAATAAAAGCAAATAAGCGCGCATGCACACCAAAATAACTATTCTCATCTCCATAATACCAAGAATTGTTGCTTGACTGATCAAACACAACCTCTAGGCTAAAACAAAACTGAAAATCTAGAACCCAAAATCGTGCGGCTTCCTCATTTAGTGCAAACCTGCTAGTAACTTCTAAATCTTAATGGAAACTTATTGCCGGAGATTTGAATTTGATAATCCATGAACCATTAACATAATCGGAGTACTTCAGAACTTTAAGAATGCAACTGCTGAAACAGATAGCCGATTTCAACTCTTTTGTTTATGTTCTATAAAAGAGAAATGAAGACATACCCTATATTAAAGCGCCCAGTTTTCAGATCGCGGTAATAGGTTTCAAATAAATCACCACTGAATCCTAAGAAAGATGCCCTACTAAAAATTTTGTTCTTTTTAATTTTTTTAGTTGACACCCATATATGAAACATTGTTACCCACCAAGATCCTGCCTTAAAATACTTTTTTTTTTAATAACCGTGGATGTCCAACAAGCCAGTTCGCATGCACCTTGACTAATCTCATTAGGCCCTGAAATTAACGATTTGGTAAATTTTCCCATGGTCCTACGGGCTCGAACTAGTAACCATTTAGAAAGAAATGGTATCATGATCTGGGTGAGAATTCCATCCTAGATTAATGTATCATGAAGGGAAAAACACTTGGCGCGAAGATAAGTGGGTAGCATTGAAAGACACTAGTTGGTGACAACAAAGAGCTGCAGTACTCCCCCACCAGCCCATTGGTTCTCCAAAGACCATGCTGTTAAGCAACGTCAGTTGCATGGTAGGGTAGGGGGACTCATCTATCATCACACACCACTTCAATTTTCTAGTAAAGAAGAAAATGAAAATAGAAAATTCAAGCTCTTGTTTGCAATTTTCATATGTTTTCCTTGATGGATGAATCATTGTATTATAACCCAAAGATTGAAGTAAAGAATAAATACTCACTTCTCTATGGTCTCTTGACCCATTTTCCCCATTATTACATTGTCAGCAATTTTTCTCAATTATTTATATGCATTATGAGACATCGCTAATAGGCCTCGTTTTATATATATGACCCATACCAATGAGAACCTCTTAGAAGGAAGCCCTATTAGTTTCAATTAGGCCTCAATAAAATTGAGCATTATCTAAATGAGAGGAATTTGAAGTGAGGACCCCATTTTTTTTTCATCCCACTAAAAATTTAAATATGGATTCAAACTTTCTTTAAACTCTCTTGTTCTTCATTATATTTAAAATTTAAGGTTTTAATGGGATCTTAGCAATATCAAAGTAAGGTTCTCTCAAACTTGAAAACTTCCTTTCACTGCGAGTACAAATTAAATCTAGGCCATTCAATAAAAGTATAAATAATAAGATTAAGGTACAAGAAATGAAACTAGGTACAAATAAATGAAGCTAAGAACAAGATACATAACAACATATACAAAGTAATGAGACCTAAACGTACCAGATGTACCACCTGGAAATTCGGTGGGAAAGTGCTCCCTTTGATCCTCTATGTACCGAATTAGAGAAATCAAGGTTTTAGATCCCGCACCCCTTTGAGAGTGCTTTCGTCCACTTGTACCAAAGATGGCCATGATGCCCATGCAGAAGATTCACATGAATTTAGGTTTAGGCATGGGTGAAGTATGATGATGCACAGGAGGATCTTCAACTTCCAAGGGTTGTTCCATGGGGTCTCGGATAGTGCTTCAATAGCTTCAGCAAGGGCACCCGTAAGTGCTCCTTCAACAATGCGCAACAAGAATTCTCATATGAAACCATTGCAACGCTTCACTAATGCATCAATTTGAGCCTACTCAAGTTGAAGGTATGAATTCAACTAAAATATTTCTTAAGTACTATGAAGTTTTATATATGAATATGTTGTTATGTTAACATTTTTTTTATTAATAATATGTCAGTTTAATGGAAAAAAGATCTATACTCAGCATGAAATAAATTTATTAAGATCAAAGTGGGTAGATTTTGTCAACACTCTCTTGCTTCAACAGGTAAATAGACTAATTTTGCATTGAGTCTTTCTATTTCATATACTTCAAAATTTATATAAAGCAATGGGTTTGGATGTATTTTTTTGCTCAGATAGGTTTTATTTTGGCATGATGAAAGTTTTTGTAGTTACTAAAATTTCTTCAACCAATATTTAATTAATATCATTTATTTATGTATTTTTGTTACAGGTTTCAAGATAGTAAAAGGCTCAAGATCTTTTTTTCCATGGTGACATTTCAACATGTATATGTATTGAGTTATTAATATTTTGGTTGTGTAATTATTTTGGTAAGATAAAAGTTTGTGTATTTACTAAGGTTTCATTAGATGGATTTCATCTGAACCACACAGTTAATATTTACTTATTTTATTTGGTACTAGGGAGCCGGTAAACGAGCCAAGCTACTCCTGACTCGGCCGAAAAGCGTACGGCTCACCGTGAGCTAAACGAGCCGAAATGAGCCTTTAATTTAGGCTTGATAAACTGTGGTTTCGCCCGCCTGCCTCTGGGCTTAAAAGCCTCTACGGGGCCGCGGACCCATCCGTCGTCAACGAAGCTCGCCTACGGTCTCCGACCGGCAGGATCTGGTCTTCACCGGTGCGATCCCGACTCAGGCGCGCCGGAGTGAAATGCCTAGGTCATGTGTCCCGGATATCGATGTAATGGATCCTCAAGCTCTAAATCCAATCGACATGGATGGCAAATGCGTGAATCCTCACGAAGCCGTTAAGGAGGCGCTGACGACGAAGACGGCCGGAGCTCGAGCGAATCCCACGCCCGTCAGTCGGGGGACTGCACCTTAGACTTCCGTGATCCGCCTGTGAGCTGAATGGTATCCACGATAGCCGAAGGTGTCTGGCGACCTGCATGTCTAAATATGGAGCAAGACAAGTTTCCAAGTAGTGCTGTGGACGTCTGGAAGGATACGGATGTCGTATGACCCATTAGTAATGATCGTCGATCCTCGTGTACAAGAACTGATTACAAATATGAGGGTATTGGGGCTCTTGTGGAAACTATAGAGGCTGGTGGCCATGAGCTTAGACAAGGTTTGCCGATCTTGAGTAGCATTGAGGGCAAAATGCACGGACCCACTGATACGATCAATTCAGCCTGATGAACTAGGATCCAATCTCAAACCTAGGTATCGGGGCCCTTGGATACCGGTGGTCGATTTTAACCCAGCCGCATCTAGGCGCTGGTATGGGTAAAGGCATCAAGGGTGATCGTGGGTAATGATGTAGGAAACAAGGAGCCGACATCCTGACTCCGCCAGAACGTAAGGTGTAATCAGGAATGCCACCGTCACCATTGGTATGAAAATTGGCCGACCAGCCGACATGGTGGGCGACTGATCTTCAAATCCGATGCTGGTAAAACTATGGGTCTTGAAAATAATCATGCGCAACTTGGTAGTCGAGGGTGTGGCCAACTTAACCATAGCAAAGCAAAGATATTGCCAAATAGTTTATGTCAAGTTACTAATGAGTTTGCTCTCGCGCATCTCGTTGATATATTATTTCTTTATTTAGATAATTACTAAAACCAATCGCTCTTATTCAATGATTTCTTGTGTATCTATTTCTTCACTCAAGTAATTTCTACTTATTTTAATTCTATTTCATAATTTTAGTTGCAAGTCAAGCTTCAAAGAAGGAATTTTATGCACTAGAAAGGGAAACAAATGTCAAGTGAGGCGGTTTTAACAACTTTAGCATCAATTGCTAAATCAACTATAAACAAATCCCATAAAATTATTTCCTTAATTTGATGTATTTGTTATCAAATTGATTACAAAAAGTTAAAAAGTATAATGGACTGAAATTCTTGAGAATTGATTACGATACAAACTTATATAGGCTCCTGATCGGGCTCGAGCTCGAGGTTAAGCCTCGAGCCTGCCTTTACATGGAAAACGAGCCTAATGAGCTCAAGCCGCTTTATTTTTAAATCAAGCCAAGCTTGAGCCCGATTTTAAGTCGCTCAAAGTTTCTAGCTTCTAGCTCGAGCTCACTTATAAATTAACAAGCCTTAGCTCGAATGTTCAAAGCTTTCTCATTTCATTTCTAGCCAAGTAATACAAATTCTATTTGGTACAAGTTTCAGGATGGTGAAATACTCAAGATGGTTTTTTGCTAAGATATTTCAAGATTCTGTACATCTTAAATATTAATATTTTATCGTACAGTTGTTGTTTTGGTAAGATGAAAGTTTATATAGTTATTGAGGAATAATTAGATGAATTTCATCTTGAATTGATAATTAGTTGGTATTATTTCTTTGTATTATTTAGTATAGGTTTCAACTAGTGAAAGGCTTCATATGGTTTTTTGCAAAGAGAGAATCAAGATGTATATACATCCGGTTTATTAATATTTTGCTGTATAATTGTTATTCTCGTTAGATTAAAGTTTGTAGTTCTTAAAGTTTCATTACATGGGTTTCATCTATACCACACACATCAATTTTTATTTCCTTATTTTATTTAGTATATGTATCAGTTAATGAAAGACTCGAGATGATATTTTTTACAGAGATTTCAAAATGTATATACCAATGTGTTACTAATATTTTTTGGTTGTACAGTTGTTATTTTGGTAAGATTAAATTCTGTGGTGAAGTTAATAAGATTTTGTCATATGGATTTCATCTTCAACTAATAATTACCACTAGTGTCATTTGTTTATTTATTTTTTTTGGCTAAAATAAGTTAGTGGAAAGACCTTCCAAGGTGGTTTTTCGTGATAGAGACATTTAAAGATGTATATACATACATGGGTTATTAATATTTTGTTGTATAATTTATCTATCGGGTTCTATGAGTTTTTATTTTGATGTATGTATTATAAATAGAACTGATTTACATTATCTTTGGTATCTTTATTCTAAGTAAAGTTGCTTTAGCTTCTCTTTGAATATATTATTTTGTTTCAGATATTGAAAGGGAGGACAACTTAATTCAAATTAACACAATATATGTACATGTGTTTTTAATAGCTACATGCATATTTATATGGTGCATCAGGTTAACAAGATAAAGTCTTAGTTATGAAAACAAGGTATATTTTGTAATAAGTGTTTAAATTAAGCATCAATTTTCAATATGCCAACAAGTTATTTTGCATCATACTTCTTCATTGCAACGTTAAAAGCTTTTTTTAAAAATTTTCAAAGGCTATCATGGCATATGCTTCTAAATATTCCAATTTATAATCTATGGTGGAAGATCCTTACCTTGACATATTTTTAAAGAAACCATGATTTATTTGAACACAAACCTTGACATATATTTTTAAAGAAACCATGATTTATTTGAACACAAACCTTGACATATTATGAGTGGTAGAGAGAAGTTATATTGATTAATAGAAAAACACATTCATTAACATTTTATATATGTCAAGTGTCGACATACCTACCTTTGGACACGCACTAGGACAGACATATAAGACTAGAAGTTATGATGACATATAACACATATGATGACAGTAGTAACTCAAGATAGGTCTTTTTTCTTATAGTGCTAGAAAATTTTAAGAATGTCCTGTAATTGTCGATTTTACTTTATTCAAAAAATTGAATTTTCCTCGCTTTACACCTCTTTAGACTCTCCCATCTGGTAAGTGTGTGCCTAGTCTTGGTGAGGTGAGTGGAATCGGGCCGCTTCATAGCACATGCCACATGGCCCCCCAGGCCCATCGAGTAGCGGATCCTAAAGATCACGGTACAAACAATGCCCCTATTTTCCTCCGGCTGGAGTTTTTGAACTATTTCCATCGGGGGAAAATATTGTTGTTTCAAATGTTCAATGTTGCAAGTCAAAATATTTGTGAGAAATGATTAGTGCATTAAATGCGTTTGGAGGCAATGCTTACGTGAGTTTAAGGCGCATGGGAGATGCACGCCTCCTAATATGCATCTTGTGTATCTTGTTCCGACGACGCATTTAATGCGACTGATGACTCCCTACCCCTATAAATAGGGATAGTGGTCTCAAGAGTGGTTTCTTTTATGTCTTCTCAAATATTTTTTTGACTCTTGTATTTCATCCCCCTTTGAGCTTCTATAAATTTTCCTTTGAAAGGAAACATTGGCGACCCTTGACGCTTCGACTACTTTTGATTTTCCCGTGAGTGTTTGCTACTCAAACCTTTTTTGTGTCGCAGGTTTGCTTGAGTGCCTTTGTTGTTGGAGGCGTCCTACTGGTTTATGTGATGGTTTATGGGGTTTTTGGTTTGCGTTCCTTTGGCTTTGCCCCTGGTAGGTCGTAGAATCTTCAAGGGAGATTTCTTTCTCCTTTCGAGAGTTTTTATTTTTTATTTTATGAACCTCAATTTGACCCCCTCTTTTTATCTTAATTTTTTTTATGTGCCTGTAGAATGACAAAAGGTCACAAAGAGGTTTCGACCAGTTAGGTTGGGCTGGGCGTAGGAGGGGTACTCCTCGGGAAACGCCTATTGCAAGCAATGTAGTTGCTACCATTTATACATCCAAATTCCTGCCGAAATCAGTTTGGAGACGTTAAACGACGAGGCTACAACAACTGTAGGGGAGGCAGATAATGTTGTATACTTTACACAAGAGCAGTTTTTTGCTGGGCTTCACCTCCCCATTCCGTCGTTGGTGAAGCAGTTCATTCATTTCACCCGGGCACCTCCTGCACTCGTACATCCGAACGTTTTTCAGATTTTGATGGGTTGCAATGTGCTGAACTCTCTTTACCAATTGGATATCTCGTTGGTAGAGATCTGTTTCATTTACACTTTGAAGCTTGGGACTTGGGGCTGCTTGTCCATGTCGGCCCATAGTCCCTTGTTACAATTTGCAACCAGGCCCCCTAACTCCCTTAAGATGGAGGCGAAGGGAGTTGTCCTGGTTAAGGGCCTGTGGTATGAGACCCCTAGCTCTCTGGGGCTTTCTTTTGATTTGAACTAGTCCCCTTTTGTCCCTAGGTTTGTCTTTGTTTTGATGTATGTCGTTTTGGTATGTTTCACATTTCCCTAGGTTGTTGGCGTATTGACATACCTATCTTCTTGATGATTTGTTGGTGTTACAGCAGGCCTGGCTGAGAAGCTGGGCGAGGTCGGGACCGCATCCCGCCACCGCTTAAGATCATAAAGAGAAAGCGCCACCACGAGCTCCTTCTGTCTGTGAAGAAGTTGCAGGATTTAGGTGCCAATCCTTTCCCCTACATAGTGCCTATTCTTCCTCATCCTTTATCCAAATGAAATGTCATAAGTAGTACTTCTGTTTCTGTGATATCTTCAAGTTGCTCGCAAGGATCTTCCAAAGGAGGCCGCTTCAGAAACTCTTTTCCGACCGCATCATCTACCTTTGTCGTAGACCCTAAACCGTCCTCAAGTAGAGAAGAAAAAGAAAAAAGAGGCCTCGTAGGAGGAAGGCGACTCTGCAGGGGATTAGAGGGGTTTGTGGACCTGAAGAATCTCTGGAGTTAACGAAGCCTACCGAGGAAGAGGAGATCGAGATGTCAGTCTTGTTTTTGTTTTGCTGCAAGGATGCGCAAGTGAGCGACTAACACTCAGGGGGAGACTGCCCCTGGCGCTGAAGCATCTGGCGGAAAGAGTTCGAAGATAACTTGCCTAAGTGAAGAGGCTTAGAAAATGATCGACCTAGACGAAGAGGCTCAGAGGAGTCCGTCGGTAATTAACGTGGACTCCCCAGATCGAGCCTTCGATGCCTAACCGGCTTTGGAGGGTGCCCCCCAGGATGCCCTCAAAGGGGCGGGTACTTCACTGGAGGATGGAATCCCAGCAGGGGATTCTTCTCATGCTGGAGGAGTTACGACGGAGGCTCCGTTAAAGGTAGCCGCTGCTTCGCCGCCTTGACAGTTTGCAGCCGACCGCAGGCCAAGGATGCCCGACCGACCGCCATCGAGCTCGCACGCCCTTCGCAGGAGTGGGTCCTCATTCACAACACAAGGGCTTCCCGGCCCGCAGGGCGCTGGGAGATCATTGACTTTTGGAGCCCCTTCAACAAGAGGGAGTCTTCAATCACGCACAGCGCGACCTCTACCCCACTCATCTCCCGGGTGTCATGGCGTACCGTGGCCGAAAGCAAAGTATTCCATCCCGCTTCCGACCATACGGACAAGGAGACCTTCTAGTGTGGTTGAAGACTTTGATGCTCATCAAGAATCACTTACTTCCACTACCTACCGGGAAATGGGTAAGTCTTAGTTTTCATTATCTGATTGTTGATTTTGTGTTGTGATTTTTTTCTGACATCTTCTCTTTTCTAGGTTGTGATGGCTATTCGTAACATGGCTCGCCAGCATAGGGAATTCCAATCACGGCTGGACGATGCTGAGAAGCTGCGAAGTCACACTTTATGCCCATTCAATCATTTCCAAGCACCAGGCTTTAGACAATTCCCTATTTAAGGCGAAATCCAAGTCGAAGCATTGGGAGCGGGAGGCTAAGGCCGGTAGGGAGAGGATTGCTCGGATAGAGAAGGAGAGGGGTAAAGCCAAGCTGAAGGGGCGGTGGCCCCGTCGAGGCCAAAGACGGTAGGCCACGCGCAGTAAAGGGCAGGTGATGAGGACTTTACCTAAGGTCCAAGTGGAAGGCCCCCGACGCGAGGCGGCATACACAAGGCGTAGGAGGACACGGTTGTATCCAAAGCCCTAACTGGGCCACGGAGGAAGGCAGGGGCAAGGTGGAGGCTGAGATTGCTCACTTGGAGGTTGAGCAGACATCTTTCCCATTAGAGCTTATGGTGACCAAAGATGAGGTGTCCTCCCTCCATTCTCAGATGGGCAGGGACAAGGAGGCCATAGAGGAAGAGTACTAGAAGGCTCTGGAGGTGATCTTTGCCTATGGGTACGGGTGTTTTGTGTTCAAACACAACATCCGTGGAGACCGTCCAGAGGTCCCAAAAGGCATGCCTGACTCCGCTGACTTGCTACCTCCTGAGGTCTTTGTGAACCCTGGCTGTCCCCCTATCCAAGCGACTACCGAGGTCACAGAGACTGAAGCATCTCCGGGTGAAACTGCCCAGGAACCCATGAAGATCGCTTCTGCCAAGGATTAGAGCAGACTCTAGCCCTTATTTTTCCATTCTTACTTAATAATAATTTTTGTAAAGGGGCCTTGGCTGACCGCCATCATTTGTGTACTCTCTAGACGCTACTGTCACTTAATGAAATATATCTTTCTTGTCTACTTTGACTACTGTTTATTCCTCACTCTGATGCCGTTGGCACTCTTATAATTTCTAGCTTAAGCCATTGATTTCATTGTGCAACCCCTTTCCTCAATTTTTGGCTAGGATGGTCGCTTTAGGACATCAATGTTAAGTTAGGAGATTGGCAAGGTTCTCTCTTGTGCCAGCAGGTAAGGCACCATCTTTGGGCCTTGGTTGTAGCCAATAGGCTAAGGATCACCAGAGGGTTTGGTCTCATGCCAGTAGGCTGGAGGCCTTGTATGGTATCTCTCTTTAGAAGTGCCAACAGGCTACGAGCCTTGCTTGGCCTTGTGGAAGTGCCAACAAGCTTAGAGTCGTGCCCTCTGGTTTTAGTATGGTCGGTAGGCTTAGTTTACTTCGCATTGCGGGTCAGGCGGGCCTTGGGCCAAACGGGCCCTACGCCTATGGAGTAGTGAGTTTAAAAACCACAGTACTCATAATAATACCGTCTTTTAAACCTCGAGTATGGAAAGCTGAAAAGACTAGATAATTAAGGCACTCATAACGCGTGAGGGTAGATGAAGGGTGATTGGTCACAACGCGCGTGAGTAGCGCACATGTTCCGACGCGTCTATGGTGCATGATTTTATGATGGTGCATTTAATGTATATGTTGTCCTTTCACCCCTATATATAGGGGTCTGTTCTTGTGAATTGGCAAGGACAAGGGAGCCATGGAGGAAGATTGCCAAAGGGCTCTGGAGCCGTTTTTCACCTATGGCTATGGGTGTTGTGTGTTCAAACACAACATATGTGGAAACCAACTAGAAGTTTGAGTTGAATGCGGAGCTCTCGAATTTTTTCTTCTTTCGAGTGCTTTGCGAGCCACAGGGTGCCCCTTTGTCTCGGCATCCTCTCTAAGGGATCTGTTCTTTGGGGTGTGTTGTGGAAGGTGGGCGGAGGGCTTTAGGAGAGGTGCCCCTCTCGAGGATTTAAATGGAACATAAACTTTTTCTTCTTCTTTCTCTTCTTTCCGTAATGGCGTTAACATGGCCGCTTTTCTTCTTCCTCATTTTTTCGTAGTGGCCCCAATATGGCCACTCTTCTCCTTCCTCATTTTCCCGTAGTGGCCCTAATATGGCCGCTTGAACATATAACATCGTGTAACTAACGACACCATTGGTGTACTTATGGGATATAACTTTTTGTAATGGGCCTAATATGGCTGTTTGGACATATATCATCACATAGTTAATGAAGCCATAGAGGCGTATTTATGAGGTACAACTTTTTGTATTGGGCCCAACATGGCCGCTTGGACATATATCATCATGTAACTAATGACGCCATTGGCATATTTATGAGATATGACTTTTTTGTATTCTTTGAACAAATGACCCCCATCTAGGATAGTTCTTCATAGGCACCAAGGTTAAGTTATATCCGGTTAGGTACCCTTCTTGGGCTCCGATCTTAGTTGGCAAGCTAGGTGCCATGGTTGTGCTTAGGCATGCATCGGCAGGCTAAGGACCATGTCTGGTATTGTGAAAGTGCAAGCAAGCCTGGAGCCACATCTAGGCTTCAGAAAGTCCAAGCAAGCTAAGAGTCACAATCTAGCCTTTTCAAACTGTCAAAGGCTAAGAACCAGAAGTCTAGCATTTTGAAAGTGCTAGCAGGCTTAGAGCCACAAATATCGCCTTTGGAAAGTGCCAGCAAGCTTAGAGCTAGAAATATGGCCTTTTGAAGTGTCTGATAAGCTTAGAACCATAAAGTCCCCGACCTTTTGAAAGTGCGAAGCGATACTTAGAGCCCGCAGTGCGGTCTTTTGAAAAGTGACCGGTGGGCTAAGAGCCGTAGGTAAAGTCTTTTAGAAAAGTGCCGGCGACTGGGGAGAGCCATAATTTGCTCTTTTGAAGTGCCCGACTGGTAGGAGCCATAGTTTGGTCTTTTGAAAGTGTCAATAGGCTAAGAGCCACAGTCTGATTTTTAGAAAGTGCCAACAGACTTAGAGCCATAAGTTTGGCCTTAAGGAAGGGGCTAGTAGGCTTAGAGCCACAAGTCTGCCTTAAGAAAGGACCTAGAAGGCTTAGAGCCAGAAGTCTGACCTTTAGAAAGGGCTAGCAAGCTTAGAACCAGAAGTCTAGCCTTTTGAAAGTGCTAGTAGGCTAAGAGCCATGTTTGATCTTTTGAAAGTGCCAGTAGGCTAAGAACCATAGTTTGGTCTTTTGAAAGTGCCAATAGGCTAAGAGCCGTAGTCTGGTCTTTTGAAAGTGCCATCAAGCTTAGAGCCATAAGTTTGGCCTTTAGAAAGTGCCACCAAGTTTAGAGCCACAAGTTTGACCTTTAGAAAGGGTCAGCAAGCTTAGAGCCACAAGTTTAGCCTTTTGAAAGTGCCAACAGGCTTAGAGTCGGAAGTATGACGTTTTGAAAGTGCCAATAGGCTTAGAGCCACAAGTTTGACCTTAAGGAAGGGGCCAACAGGCTTAGAACCATAAGTTTGGTCTTTTGAAAGGCGTACCGACGAGGCTTAGAATCACAAGTGCATTTGCTTAAGAAAGAGTTGCTTGAGTCTGGGAGCCGCAAGTTTGGCCTTTAGAAAGGGCAACGTAAATAAGACCTGGTTGAGGTCTTTTAAGAAGAGAGGAGTACCGGTAAGTGCAGAGTCATAGTGGGTCTTTTAAGAGTGTCGATGAAGCTAGAGCCACATTTTGGTCTTTTAAGTACCATGGAAGCAGACCGGGAAGTTTAGCATTTTGAAAATGCCAGCAGGCTTAGACTTAGAAGTCTGACATTTTGAAAGTGTTAGTGAAGCAGAGCCCTGGTTTGGCCATTAGAAAGTCTTGCGGGGGCTTAGAGCTAGAGGTTTGGCCTTTTAGAGAGATGCTAGCCGGGCTTGGAGCCATAAGTACAGTCTTTTGAAAGAGACCCAGCGGGCAAACGGCCGACATTTTAGAGAGTGTCCGGCGGGGCTTAGAGCCCTGAAATATGGCCTTTAGAAAGTCTGAAACGGGCAGAGGCTACGATCTGGTCTTTTTAAGTCTTGAAATAATTTAGAGCCTGTTAGGTCTTTTGAAGAGGTGCCGGCGAGACTAAAGACACAATCCGGTCTTTTGAAAGTGCCGAGTGGGCTAAGAGTCTCACTACGTATTTTAAATAAGTAAAAGCTGAGAATTTAAGAAGCCATAGTTTGGTCTTTAGAAAGTGTCAGCAAGCTTAGAGCCACAAGAGTGAGGCCTTAAGAGAGGGGGTCGCGGAAGAGCTAGATATAAAGTTTGGCTTTGAAGAGAGTACTAGCAGGGCTTAGAGCTCTAAGTCGCCTTAAGAAGGGGCCTAGCGAAGTAGGCAGGAGTCAGACCTTTTGAAAGTCTTCAGCGGCTTAAAGCTACAAGTGCACGTCCTTTAAAGGGTCTGTGAGTTTAGAGCGAAGTGCGGCATTTTTAGAAGTGCCAATAGGCTTAGAGCTAGAGATGCTTGGTACACAGTGCCCGACGGGCTTAGAGCCATGGTCGATCTTTAGAAGCATTGCGGGGCTCTCGAGCGGAAGTGCGGCCTTTTGAAGAGGTACTAGTAGGCTAAGAGCAACGAGTTTGGTCTTTTGAGGATGCCCGGTGGGCTAAGAGCCCGCAGTCGGTCTTTTGAAAGTGTCAGCGAGGCTAAGAGCCGCGGTCCCGGTCTTTTGAAAGTGTCAATAGGCTAAGAGCCATAGTCATTCTTTTAGAGTACCAGGTAGAGCAGCGGTTTGATCTTTTGAGAGTGATAAGAATTTCAAGAGCCCACCGGTCAGGTCTTTTAAAAGTGTCGTGAGGCCTAGAGCATGTATGGTCTTTTGATAGTGCCAATATGCTTAGAGCCATAAGTCTAGACTTTTGAGGTATAGCAGGGCTTAGAGCCATAAGTCTGACTTTTGTGAGTGTGTTAACTAGGTTCACATCAAATGATTTTTTTTGACACTGCTATTGGAAAGTTGTTTAGAATCCCCGACAACGGCGCCAAAAACTTGTCTAGTCCATATCTAAAGTACCAAATTTTAAAACATTGTTACCAAAGACTACTTTCATAATCCCCATCAACGGCACAAAAAACTTATTGATTTAAACCTTTTTCTATATAAACCAAAATACTGCTGTCACTATTCTTTTCAATGTATAAATCTTTTCTTTATATAAAATTTCGTAGTTTTTAGTCTAAATGAAATTTTCTGCAAGTACATAGGTCATGCAAGTAATAAAATGGATTAACAATAAGTCCAAGTATCGTTCCCACGAGGATTGTTGAGAAATCTAAAGATCAACTACCCAAACTACTCAATATCCTTACTATTTGAACTCAAAAGTATAAAATTGATTTGTTTAAACTAAAGAAAGAATGACTAATTAAAGTCCTATAACTATATAAAAAAAAATCAAAATGAATTGGGTTGGAGAGTTCACCGAGTAAAATTAATAGTGGGAAATAGATCAATGTATAATTATTAATTTCTGTATCATTTTATAACATAGTTTAACCATTAGTTTGAAATCTGAACTTGTCAAAGATGCAAGGTAGTATAGTTTGGATTCTTAGTACACTGCATTTCACTAATTAGATAACCATATTCTTTCAAGACACATGGATCTAATTAGTTACTTGTGAGGATGTAATCCCTCTTTCTAGGCGAGTATTTTTCCTTTCCAGTACTTTACACTTTATTCCTAGGACTGAAGATTTCTTGCCCCCTTAGATAGGGTAATGAAAGCCTTCTCCAATCTAATTGGTATTTCATCCTTCGAATTTGATCAAACTCTTTATCTCCTTGATTAGATCTATGTTAACACGGGATCAAGATCATTCTATCAGAAAGAGGAGAGACCTCTAATCAATTAAACTGATACATCAGCCAACTAATCCTCACACCATGAGTAAATTAGCGATTTATCAAAGTAATCTTTTAGAGTTCATTAGTTCCATAATATTAGTCTAACATATACCACTCAAATGCTTGCTCCATACTCTCGGGGAATCTCCATCTTTGTGTCCTCGGGGAGACTCTGGAAATCGAGGCAAGATCTGACCCTTTTGAGTTACCAAACTATTAATATTAAGAACAATTAATTTCAATAACAATATTAATTAATTAAATTCAAGATTTGTAACTATGACATTCTTTTTAGTTGCGCAGAAAATAATAACTAACACCAGAATATTCCCAGAGGGAGCTTAGTCTTTCAAAATTGGATTACAAATAAAAGTGACTAACGATCGGAAAATTATTTGAAATTTATAAACAGCGAGATAAATGAAGCTACAGAAATTTCGAGAATTCCATTGAATCGGTGATAATGAAAACTAAATTATTACAATTAACCCAGTTCGAAACTTCATCCCAGATCACTGCTCAAATCCAAGAAAAACTAACTAAAATGTTAAGTTGAAACTAAATCGACGAAAAGAAATAAAAGAAAAATAATATACAAAGGAGACTCTAGATTTACCGAGATGTTCGGGTTCGAGGCGAAGCATTGCCTGATGCCTATATGCTTCTATTTATAGGTTTTCAAATGATGAGCCGAATTTCGAGGCTAAAGTTGTGGATTCCCAAAATTGGCATGGTTGACGACTTTGTCGCGATATTGTAGCTATATTTGTCCTCTAGCTTTATTGTGGCTCCCAGTGTTATGTCGCGACAATGTTCTGTGCCTTTTTCTTTGAATTATGTCGCGACATACTTTTAAAATGTTGCGACAGAGCTCAGTTGAATTCGTCTTGTAATTGTCATGACATAAGTGTCTTTTGTTGTGACATTTCTTTCATGCCTTGCAGTGTTAATACTTGAATGGTATGTCACAACATAAAAACCTTGGTCGCGAGAAATATTTTTCCTTGTTGCTCTTCATGGTGTCACGACAATAATTTCTGTGTCGTGATATTCCCTAACAGCAGTTCTTCTGACCTTTGTCATGACAATAAATTTTTATGTCGTGACATTCTTCTTGTAGTTTTTCTCAACTTTTGTCAAGATAATACGATAATAAATTTCTATGTCGTGATAGAGTTCCATCTCAACATTGTGTTGCATGATTTAAGCGCGACATAACCGATATTTGCGACATAACTTTTTGCCGCGCGATACCACCATCGAACTTTTATAATACGCCCAACATAGATTAAGTAAGTGCGCGACATATATGATGCCTTGAACTTGTCATTTTCTGAAATGTTTGTCGCAACATCAAATCCTTTGTCGTGACCAACTTAACTTGACTTGTCTCTTTAATTTTCCATTTTCTTTCGTGACATAGTTTTGTTGTGTCGCAACATTCTTTCTTCCCTCTTCAGTTCTTTATGTCGCGACACAGGTTTGAATGTCCTGACAAAACTTTACTGCCATTTGCTTTGATTTTTGTCGCGACAGAGCAAAGAATGTTACGACATTCTTCTTGCCTTTTATCTTCCATTCTTGTCACAACAATGGTTTTTATGTAATGACATAATTCTTGCACTTATTCAGGAACTTTTCAGGCAATGTTGCGACATAAAAATCCATTGTCGGGACATAGTTACGTGTGATTTTCATTATGTATAACATTTATTTCTTTGTTGCAACATTTCTTAGTCCGATCCTTCATATTATGTCGTGACAAAGTTTTGAAATGTAAGTGACAATCTTTAAACTTCCAACGAGTTCGACTTTGTCTTTGTTGCGATATATATCAGCATTTTATTCACGACATTGCTTTCTATTTGGTTGTCTTGAGCTTATGTTGCGACGATGCGAGATTATGTCGCGACATTTCTATAATTTTTTTGCTTTTCTAATTGGATTTGTTTATTTTTACATTCAAAACCTATAAAACCTGAGTTGGTGATTATTTCGTAGTACGCTTTTTACATTAAAATGAATCATAAACTCTACTTGAAAAATGCAAGAAAAATGAACTAAAAATAGATGAGTTAGGACTCATCAGAGTGCCAACAACAGGATATCACCTATATCCGAATCCTTTGTGAGTGCCAAATAGATATCAATCATATCCTGACTTTGTGAATGCAGTGTGATATCACATATTCGACTTTACAGCCAATAGATATTAGCTATATTTGGACTTTGTGAGTGCCGTAAGGATATTAGCTTATATTTGACTTTTCACATGTGCTATCAGAAAGATCGAAGATAGTGCTTTAAAGAAAACTTTATCAGAGCAATACCTCTTCCGTATTCCTAATTTCTTTCTCCTGATCTCGAGTCTCGTGAACCCGGCTCTGCCTTTGACATCAGAAGCGCTTCAACATGACTTTTGCAACTCCCCATCTTTCTTCTTTGTTCCTTTCGCTTTCATCCATGTCCTAACGCCAACGGAGGAATTGATCTTCCGCTATCGTTCAACAGTCGCTGACTGATGGTCGCCTGATATTACTGTGATGTGGAATAGGGGACGATGAGCCCGTGTGACGAAGGGCTACTGATAAATGGTTAAGCCAAGCCCGTTTAGGGGCGACTTCGCCTTCACCCACGCATAATGCCAATTGTTGTTACCTTGATCGTCTCACCTTCTGGCATCAACGACTTGAACGTGAAACCTCTACAAAAAGTATGATATCACATCAGGTCGACCGCTTGCTTGATTAAGTCAACAAAAATAATGGAGAGTAGAAGAAGAAGAGAGTTCGCCACTGAATTGTCACTCCTCCTATCAGGGGATCTTTATGGATTTATAGACAATGGTGAAGGAATCTCCTATCTTTAGACAAACCTGCTTCTCAACGACATTCTTCCTCTTATCAGGATTATCCTTCCTTTATTTGTGATTATCTCTCCAAGGAGTAAGTGATCTAGTCTAAAATTTCATTGATAATATCGCTGGCTTTATTTCTTCCTCGCTTTAGGCGCTATTCGTATCAAACTCCCATATACGACCCCATACGGGTGTATCGACCTCCGGGTCGGGCTGACTTGAAGTCCCAGATGGACCGCCATAAGCCTCGAGGAGCTGACTTCGTCTCCCCGGCATCCCTTTAGACTCTCTCGTCCCGAAAGTGTCCGTCGGGTCTCGTGAGGCTAGTGGAATCGGGCCAAGACAGTGCCAGCACGGACCTCGGCCCAATAAATAATCCAAAGATCATGGTACTACAAGCAAGTTTAAAAGTCGTGATTTATCGACAATGTTTCGTCAATATATCGTGTGTCAGTCGGATTCGACACGATACAAGGCTTTGATAATCGGTTTCAAGAAAAATCGGGAAAAAATCGATATTATCGTCGAAATATCGGTGGAAGAGCAATATTTCGATGATAGTATTCCAAGTAGCAGTCGTGGCGTATGCGGACGCTCATAGCCACTTTCGACACGTCATCACGATTTATCAAGTTTTAATTTATCGGGCAAATATTTCGTCGAAATATCAATGCTAGGCAGGAGACGCCCCGCTATGACTTGATCCATCCGGTATGATCGCACTCTCCTTTGTCTGAAAATTAGTCGAAATCGAAAGAAATTTCGATCGAAAGAATGGGGGTTCCGACGATTCATACCTTTCGTAGGAAAATAAGTTGAAATCGAAAAAAAATTTGTCGACGCTTCATCAACAAGGAATGGCAGATGATCAAGAGCAAGTGGAAAGAAGAGGGAAAGGTGTGCGGCCATGTAGCGAAGAGAGCAAAGAAAAGAAAAGGAAAGACGTAAGAGTTAAAAGAGAAAAGAAAGGATACGGCCGGACCTCACCTGTCGCTACCATCAGCAGAAAAACAAGAAAATTTGGAGCAAGCATAAAGTTTTAAAACAAAAATAAAGAAAGAAAAGAAAAATTAAAAAGGAAATATATGCGATCCATATCTCATTTTAACAATATGAAATCTCATATTTTAAATTTTTATATTAAAACTATTTTACCTAACAAATAATTATTTCTTGTTCCATTTTTCGTACCTCATATTTATATATTTAAGTATTTAGCATATTTTACTGATAATTTCCCTTTGATCATACTTATATCCATTACATTTATAAAATACCTTAATATATGCATTCTTACTTATATCATCAAAATTTAAATTTTTAAAATCATTTTAATGAATTTTAAGTAATTTATATTTTATCGATATTTATACAAATATATTCCGATCTATTTGATTTGGTCTCTGGGATCTATTTATTATATCCTAATATATTTAATATATCTATAAAATTAAGTAACGATATCCATGAAATATATATTTTCAACCATATTCACAAAACTCATTTTTCACTCTCTTACTGGTGCCGTAAATGTACATATATACTAGAACAGGGTCTGTGATGATAAATCGTATGAGAAATGTAAATTCTTGACGTTGTTGGGGTTAGGTTTCATGGAGCTGAGGCATGTCATCCGGGTGCGTCGTACGTTCCTGCTAATCCACGCATACCGCAATTGGTGGAGGGAATTAAAGTTGCATCAAATACCAAGAAAATTAAAAAAGGAAAAAGAAAAAAAGAAAAATGCAGATGCTATGCATGCGGATCAGATATAGGTTGAAGAGGCCGATGAAGTGGTAGTACTGCAATATTATTTTCAATTTCCAAATTCAGCCTTTCGCAATTTTGCATTTGAGGGTGTTACCATGGCTATGCCATGCATGGAATTATACTTAATATGGATTCTAAGGATACATTTTTTTTTTTAACTTATATTGAATAGAATTTAATGTCTAAATTGTAGTTTAATAGATTAAGTAATTAGCTGTTTGTTTTTCTTAAAAAAAATAAATCAATTCTTTTAATTTTATCTAAAATTGAAACAATAAATTCTCATATAAATTTTTTTTAAAATCACATATGTTTTTTTTTTTAATAATAATAAAATGATCTTAAGAGCTTCAATTAGATCATGTAAGTAAATACTTTATCATATTTTAATATTTAGTTTTATCTTAATAAAAAAAACATTAAAAAAAAAAGCTAAAAAAGCCAAATATTTTGACTTTTTATATTAAATAAAAAATTTCAATAATAAATCATTATGTTAAACAACAAATAGACTAAATGTTGTTGCTTTCAGTAAAAACCCAAAAACAAACTCCACATTAGAGGTAAAGAAGAAAACTAGTGTAATGTATAGAAAATGTAAATACAAAGAAGAAAATTCTTTCAACAGTAATCATATGTATTCATACAAAATACAATTTAGATGTTGAGTAAGTGGGACCTCCTAAAATCCCAAAGGGCCCCCACTTAGTCAACTTCTGAGGATATTTTTGTCAAACTATGTATAGTTATTATACTTAAGTGCAAGTTGGAAAAGAATTTCAGGTTAAAGATATATTTTTTATACACTAGCTTGTCTATGATTTCCCTTTTCTACCTTTATCTCCATTGCATTTAAACATATACTCGGCTATGCTTTGTTCATAGATTTGGCCCAAGAAATAGCCTAATTTAAAGGCTGGGCAGCAGTTGCAGTAGCACCATACCGATTTTTTTTTTTCCTCTTCGTGAGAGGTGGCCGTTCTTCAAGTGAGGTGAAGGTAGTTACCAGTGAAGCAAGGCTCAGCTGTTTTTGCCTGATTTTAAGGTTGGAAGAACGGATGGCTGTTTTGGTCTTGTCAGTTTGAGGAAGACGAGGAACTGGGTGGTGGACGAAGAGGCGGGAAGACAAGAGGTATGAATCGAATATGATCTCTATCTGTTTTATCTTGAGTTGATCATGTGAGTGCTTGAGGAAGTCCTTTGACTTTGACTCATTCACTACTAGTGCACTGGTTGCAGATGTTATTCTGACGCAGATCCAGTTGTTTTTTGCAAATTTCTGGGCTCAAGTACATGATCTGCCAATTAGTTATATGACTGTTACTGTGGAAAAGTTTTATGACTAATTATTTCAAATAGCTCTTGTGAGAAGACTCATGGACGGAAGTGGGGCAGAGATCTAGACAAACGAAAAGGAGCAGGTTAGGGAAACGGTTAAGGAAAAATGATCACCATCCGATGAATTACATGCATAATCAAGATCCAAAAAAGGGTAGCAGTTACACCATTAAGGGAGATAGTGAGGGCAATATCAAATGAAGGATATCCTTATTGAGTGCAGTTCGCAAGTGTAAGGAATCAAACATTCCTATATGCAACAAAAATGTAATTTAAATAAATCTGTACATACATACCGTTCTTCGAGAAACAACGCAGCCTTCGATCTCGAATCGCAAATGATCACTACCGCACACGTCCGAATTTCCAAGGTATCCACACGAATAACTCCTGGATCTGCACAGAATTTTAACTGCCTTAATACGCTTGGCTCTAATCTCATCTCAACATTTATAACTTTTAGAGTTTCTTACTTTACTCATTTATAGATCGATTTTACAAATATAGATAATCCTCATAAATAGGATTATTTAATTTACATAAATAGGAGAATTAATTCATAATTAATTACTGTAAATATGAGAAATTAATTGAGAATCGAAGCCCAAGGGAACACCTACAACATAGAAATCAATTCATAATTAATTTTAATATTTATGACAAATTAATTCATAATTAATTATCATAAATATTATAATTGGACAAATAATTATTTTTGTTTTAACCCCAAGAATTATTCTTTTTTGTGTATAATTCTCAGTTCCTAATCAACTCAATAAATATAAATTCTTAGACTTAGTGGTCAATTAATACAATATAAACCAACAAACTCCCACTTGACTAAAGTCAATTTAGTCATGAGAAATTTCTAAGATTAGATAAATTAAACAACTTTAATTATCATTAATTCAACAATTAATCAATTTATATTTATAGGTCAAGATTGGTCTCTAGCCGTACATCATGACTACCCAAATGTTAGGAAAAGCTCGCTGATCGACTCTCCAAATTTGCATGAACTAGATTCCGTATAATTATTATCCTTTCACTATCCCATATCTCTTATTAGTACACGAGTAAGGTGTAAGTGTCAAACCTTTAATCGATTGAATTTTACCATTTTTGTTTCGAAAATCAACTTCTTAAATAAATTTGTAACTTTCTAAATCTAATGTATTCGTTTGTAAACATTATGAGTTGACATTTCAACAAGTGGTTACCTTTGGAGATATACTCCTACCATTAGAGGATGAACCTATATTGATCATAAACTATCAATTCATGTTTTTCATTATACCCAACTTTCAATATTCATACATAGCGATCAAGTATGAACCAATTGAGTCAAAGCATAATTTCCAAATTTACAAAGATACTCTAAGGATCTCAAGTCCGCTGATCAATTAAAAATTTTAAATATCATATAGAGATTATACCATTGATACTCAAATAGCTAACCTTATGAAAATATCTCTGTGGGTCATTCCAGTAAATATGTTCTCCAACACATTACTCACATATCATCATATGTGCTAAACTATCCGCATTAAAAATGTCCTTTTATGTTAATACTATGATTAGAGTAGTCATTTCTTAAGCAGAATAATAAATATATTATTCTAAGGACTTTATCATCAAATATATTGAGTATAAAATGATAAACTCGTCATATTATTATTGCATAAATCAAAACACAAATATGTTAAATAAATATATAAGTCAACCATATTGTAATGACACGCATCAAATAATACGAAGCCAAACATCGTCACCAAGTCACTAAGTTTGACTGCGCTTGACCAACACTTTATATGTGGACCAAAGTTGACTTTTCAAGGATGAATAGTTTTGGAAGTTTACTTTCAAGACACCATTTCGCCTCGGCTGATAATACGAGTTCATAGACTGTCGAATGGCCCAACCGACTTACTGATAAAAAGTTATAACCCCGGTAATTTCAAATGGCAGTGTTTTAACAAACATCTAAAACTCGTCTCTGCACTCTTTACCCGAAAGCGACCTCAGTGCCCTATATAAACATAACTTTGATTCCAACAAACCCTAGCCCCCAAAACACCATCTTGAACTCCAAAACCCTAGAGAAGTTCTCTTAAACTCAGGGACCTAGTCAGTCATTTTGAGACCATTTGGTGCTTCTGGGATTGGACCAAACGAGGCACCACCTGCCACCACACTGCTACACGCGCCTGGCCTAGGAGGTGCGCCACCTCCGGACGATCACGCCGGTGAAATTTCACTGAGAGACGCCACGGGACGCTGCTCTGATCGGGCCTGGCAAAGCTTACGAAGGGCGCACACCGTGGTCACCGGTTTTTCCCACTTTTCCGGCCATATCAGGCCATTTCAGGTCGGCCCATAGTTCTTCCACCATTTTGACCCCCTGAACTCGCCCTGCGTGGTCCCTTTCGGCATTCTCACCGCTTATTACGACGAAACAAAATGGCCGACGGTTGGATTGAGCTGCCACAATTACAGCGACTGTCAATCGCTGTAAATGTACTGGATGAGTTCCGTCTCTCGGCTTTCCATTGATACGCCATTGTAAATTTTAATGCCGCTTATTACTCTTCCATTTTTAGGTTGTTTCGTAATTACCGAAGTTGGGATCAAAATATAGTACCAATTGGTCAAATTTGGAAAAATTGAAGTTAGATTAGTGAAATCGATGTTTTTGTGAATTATCTGGGACGATTCACTTCGGTGAAATTAGCTCCCGTGAAAAGCCCCCACTTTTGTAGACGGCCCATAAAGACGTGTAATCATTGGACCTCGCTGAGTCCAATATAGACGTGCCTCATAGCTCTAAAAGCTGGTCTGGCTACTGGGCATCCTAATGTTGTCAGTTCAGCTATTGTAGCCTATGGTGTTTCATTTATATTGGCAGTGCTCACGCCGTCGGGAGACGATCCCCATGGAGTTAGGATCGAGCCGCCTATAGTCCAGGAGGGTTTGTATGTTTTTAAATGATTTTGGGGTATTATGTTGATATATCTATTGGTGATTAAATATTTTGCTATATATACCGCTTTCTTTTGACCAAATGGTTGGTTGTACATAAATGTGATTATCGGCTCCCATATAAAACAAGTTATCATTTCATGTGAATTTTGTCAACATTTTAACTGCTTCGAAGTTTTATCGAGTTCCCGGATGAGTCTATGGTATTTTAAATATGTCAGGTACTGCGGATTGAGATTTTGAAACCACTTCGAAACCTATTGTTTTAAGAAAGGGATTTTGAGATTTGCAAAATGATTATAATGAATGTCAAAGTACATGTGGAGTAAGGACATTGTGTTTATGTTAAGTGCATACCAAATTGTGAATTTTAGATCAATTCCCGTGATTTATATTATAGTGCACCGAGATCAAATACTTCTGTCGTGAGAGGTTGGTTACATCCAAATCTGGCCATATATTATTTCCTATCGGCGTGAGGCTCCGCTTTTACCCGACTGGGCTTGTGATTCCGGGTTTGCCATGGTGTCGTTAGGGATGGTTTACCCAACGTCATATATTATTTCACTACTGTGAGGCTTCTAGTTTACCATTTACTAAGCTATCATCATTAGTTTTACCACAACATTTCGATGTTGGTTATCGTGGAGCGGTGTCCTACTCAAGCAGATCCAGCATATGGTATTAAAGACATTGTTGATTTCGAGTAAGGTGTAACCACAGTTTATTAGCTTGCCACGGTGTCGTGGAGGTCGAAGGCCATCGACGGTTTATGATGGTATATGATGGTAATGCTGTTGATTTTCAATATGGTGTAAATCTATTTTAATACTTATTATGGTGCATGCCATGGTTACTTTATTACATGGTGATTATAATATTGTTTTATGATTGGTTTTTATGTTGTGTGCAAATTGTGATTATAGTGTTCTTGATATCATGGTTTGGCTAAATCATGGAGCATGATTTACATGTATTTAATGGTAAAGCTGGTTTTGTGGAAATGTTTACAAACTTAACATTACAAAAGAGTGGAAGGAGGTCTCGAGTAAGAAATGTTCGAAAATAAAAGTATTATTTTCCTCGTGATAAATTATGCCACTCCAATCGAGATGATTTCTCACGCTATTGTTTTAAACTGCTCCCTAGGTCCGGCAACAGAGTGTGGCCTACCTCACGCGTGAGATTCGACACTCGCTCTCTCCCACGATACCGTAGTACTTTACCCCCATCCATCCTGTCTTTGATTTGTCGTGGACCTAGTGTATTTTTATTTTGTAACCCTAAATTGCAAATACTCTGTAACGCTTCCGGTATTAGTGATTAAACTCATATGGGTCCCTATTTTGTATGTTGTCAAAGCAAGACCAGTATCTGGATAGGCTCCACAAAATTTTCTATAATCGAGGTATCAGAGTACTCGTACGTGTTTACTTTTAAAGGGGGTCCCTCTTCGTATTCCCAGTGGATCAGACAAATGGAACTCCAATTAGATGACCCAATCTTAAATCCTGAGGGGTATCCTGCCTGGGTCCCTACTACATATGACTACATCTAATTATGTTTATTCTTCAAACCATATGAAAATATAAGACTACTTCATGTTTTTTCTCGAGGACAAAGGTTTAGTCATCGGATCACTA
This sequence comes from Tetrastigma voinierianum, assembly GCA_016808115.1. Classification (NCBI taxonomy): domain Eukaryota; kingdom Viridiplantae; phylum Streptophyta; class Magnoliopsida; order Vitales; family Vitaceae; genus Tetrastigma; species Tetrastigma voinierianum. Next base: position 107,140 of record JAEQBH010003125.1, on the reverse strand, counting down.
TATTCTCCTCTCGTATGAACCTTCTCTATCTTTACTTCATCCCCCGTCAATAATCCCTGATCGATAATAGCGTCGTAGTAGCTATGTTTGATCGATGATGATCCGGGCCTCCTTTTGCTCAGGCAATAGCTCCATCAAGGCTCGCCAATACAACAAATGGATCCGCTTATGGAAGGAACCACTCTAGTTCAAGACGAACTTTTTGATCCAAACAAATTCCTTCGTAGCTTCTCAAACAAAGAATATACCTCGGCCTCGTTTGTAGAATCACAGAGGTCCCGTCAGAACTCTTCCAACTCGAGATGCAAAGCACTACCATTTAAGGTGAATATGTAAACTGTGACCGAGACTTGCAATCAATTTTATCGCATTGAAAGCTAGCATCAAGAATCCTTACGATCAGAGCTCAAATTCTCCTCCATAAATAAAAATAAATCCTTAGTTCTTTCCTGGCGCTTAAGAATATTTTTGACCGTCAGTTGACTCCTCACCGCATTAGCCCGAAATTTGCTTGGCAGGCCACTTAGCATAGGAGACATCCGCTCACAGACACATCATAGCATACATAATCAATCTTTACACCAAGCATAAGGGACATTTTTGCATGTTATGTACCTCGACATCCGTCTTCGGCACATGTCCTTAGAAAGGTAGATCCCATGTGACAATGGGAAGATAACCTTCTTTTGATTGGATCCATGCCTAACTTTTAGCATTTTATCAATATATGCCGATTGCATGCATCTAGCAACTTATTCGACCCATCATGATAGATCTTAACTCCCAAAATATAAGATGCTTCTCCTAAATCTTCTGGAGAAGTTTTCATAACCACTCTTAACCTGATTGAAGAGAGAGGGTATGTCATTTCCTATTAATACATGCAAGTCATCCATAAAATGAGAAACCACAATACTTTCATTGATCTTTGTATACATTAGCGCTCATCTTCGTTTTGATGGAAACCAAATGCATTTTACTATTTCATCAAAACGACATTCCAACTTCCGGATGTCGCTAGAAAATAATAATCAATTTCGTAGCTTATATACTTTATTAAGGTCTGAGACAAAACTCTGTGCTGTATCATATACACTTTCTTGTAACAAACCGTTAAGAAAATCAGCCTTTAACATCCATTTGCCATTTCATAGTCATAGTTTGCAAATTATAGCAAGTATTATCCTAACGGATTTCCCAAAGACGCTAACGGTGAAAAGGTTCTTCACTCATGCTTAATACTCATATTTCGTGAATTAACCTTTCGCAACCAGCTTCTGTGCTTATGTGTAGACACTTTACCATATCCATGTCCTGCTTACTTTTGAAGACCTATTTGCATCCTATGGTTTTGTTCCTATGGACTCAACCAAGGTCCAAACCTCATTTTCGTGATATGGAATCCATTTTGGAGTTCATGGCTTGAAGCCATTTTTCTCGCAGTCCTTATCTAATAAGATGACTTCATTATAGGTAGGGTTCATCATTATTAATGATAAACATCATCATACCTCTCGAGGAGTAGACTTAATGATCCTACTAGACCTACGATCACCTTTGTATTCCCCTGAGTTGTTAACTCAACTGCAGATCATCATGAGGTACTAAGTCTTGCTCCACTCCTTTTTCTTTCTCTCGCTTTGTGGTTCACTTTAACCTTCATCAAGTTCTATTTGATTCCCACTAGCCATTTCCTAAATAAATTTCTTTCTAGAAATGTAGCATGTCTTGAAACAAACACTTTTGTTCAGCTAGATTATCAAAATAGTATCCAAACTCTCTTTCGATACCCCACAAAGTAGCATTTATCCGATTTCGAATCAAGCTTGTCTGACTCTACCTTTTTTACAAAAAGCAGATTAATCCTAAACCTTAAAATGTTTAAGATTTGGTTTCCTTATACCATATCTCATATGGAGTAGAATCTACAACTTTGTAGAAGGAGCATGGCTTCATAGATATGAAAGATTAGGGTATATTCCCAAAATGATTTGAAGATGATTTGCAGTGGCTCTAACATGAACGAACCATATCTTAATAGAAGTTCGTTTCTTCTTTCGTGATACTCCATTTTAATTGTGCGATAAGGTGGAGTCCATTGTGAAAGAATTCCATTTTCTTTCAGATAAACTTGAAATTCTTAGCTCAAGTATTCACCACCTCGATCTGATCGAAAGACTTTAATACTTTTTCCAAGTTGGTTTTCAACTTCACTTTTATATTCCTTGAACATTTCAAAGACCTCTGATTTATACTTCAATAAGTATACATGACTACATCTTGAATGGTCACGCAAACGTGAGGAAGTATGAAACGCTCTCTTTGTTTTCGAGTCTACATAGTCCGCATACACGCATGTAAAGAGACTTAATAACTCAGATCTTCACCCTTTCCAAAGAAAGGGCGTTTATCATCTTTACCTAATAAACAAGATTCGCATGTATCAAATGATTCATATAATCAAACATGATCCCAAATAGCCATTTTTATATAATTTGTTTATGCGTTTCTCATTTATATGACCAAGTCTACAATGCCACAGATAAGTACTCTAATATCACCTATTTTGGTTTTGGTGTTTATATTGAAACAGGATTTTCTAGATCAAGTATATATAAACCATCATTAAATGACTAAAGACTATAAAAACATCAAGGAGACGATAAAGAACAACTTTTATTCTTTGTAATACCGAAACCGTCTAAATCCAAACAAGAAATAGATATTATATTTTTCGTTAATGCTTAAAACAAAATAACAATCTTTAGATCTAGAATTAATCCACCTGGTAAAGAAAGAGTGTATATTCCTACGGCTAATGCAAAGAATCCTTGCTCCATTTCCCCACACGTAGGTCCATTTCCTTTAGCCAATTTTCACTTCCTTTCAGACTCATATTTATGCCAAATAGCATCCATCCCGTATCTAATACCCAAGAGTCGATGAAGTAGAAAGATTTATTTTTAATCATAAACATACTGGCTAGAAGCCTATTGCTTCTTCCGTCAAGCTTTCTAGATAAGCTTTGTATACTCTTTCTTCCAATGTCCATCCTTCATTAGCGGAAGTAAAATCTTTATTTCTTTTTCTTTCTTGATTGTCATGGTTTGAAGGCTCTTCAATAGTCTTTTTAGAATCAATTTGAATTTTCTTTTCTTGTAAGGCCCACTATCAAGACATAGCCCTTTCCTCCCTGAGTTTGAGTCTTCTCATTGCCTTAAGCATGTGATTTAAGAACCTGATATGGAGGTCCCAACTTTGGCCGATGAAATCTAACATAAAGTTTGAAAATCTGAGGTAGGATTGGCAAACCAAACCCAATCTTAACCCATGATGCAAAGATAAACCCAATTTTCTGACTTTTCAATGATCCAATCATCTTCAAGACATGGGTTCGAATCAAGATCCCACTTCCATCTTGTGGCTTAAAGAGTTTCGAGAGATACTCATACTCTTCATTCCTAGCTCCTTTTATCATACAAATGTCTGCTGACGGCACTGTAAAACAGATTCATATCCCCATGTCATGTAACTTCAGACTCAGTGATGCCAACATCTATAATGCACAATTTTCAAAAAATCATCCGAATGTTTCGATATTTGTGCATCTTGATCACAGCATCATCATCCGGAGGTGTTCAAGGAATCGGGTTTTTAAGCAAATATAACAACTTCTCTTTGCTCTAAGAATAATTTTAGATTTCTGACCTACCTACAAAATTGGAGCCAAGTGAGCTCATCGTCAAAACAGAATATTACTTGTGACTACAAGCATTGCTCATTTCTACAACAAAAAGTAAAGATAGAGTATATTTATGCAATATACAAATCAAAATATTTTTTGCTCCTCACTAATTCATTCAAATCAATATCCCTTTAAAATTGATTTAAAATTTTATAAAATTTTAGTGGGCTAGGATCTTATTTTAATTATTTTTAATCTTTATTAACTCAACAAATTAAATAATCTCAATAAGTAAAACAATTGCTAATTACAACTTTTGTAATTCCTAGATAATTAGGTTATCAACCTTTGATACACATATCACATATGTCTCCTAATTCTTTGTCTAAAAACATTTCTTGACCTTGGAGTTAGCTCAACAAGCCATGTATTTTGGTAAATCAAACCCATTATTCCGATATCTAATCTCATAGTAAAATTAAAATTCTTTTAGTAGAACAATCTTGAGTTAACTCAACAAATATTCTAATAAAATTTATTTAATCCCATAATAATGGAAGACAACAATGATTTAATATTTTATTGAGGATAAATCAATATTAATAAATTTTTAAACAATTAACATACAATATGTAACCGAATAAAGTTATATCTACGTATGTACAGAATAACCCGGGCTCTAATACTACTGTAAAGAATCAAACATTCCTATATGCAACGGAAATGTAATTTAAATAAATCCTTACATATACCGTTTCATAAACAACGTGAAATTTTCCATCTCAATAGCAAACGATCACTAGTCGCACACGTCCTACCCATCACACTAATAACTCGATCCTCATTAGCGAATCTTTAACCCAGTTTAATATGTTACTCGAATCATCCTACGATCATAACTTCAAGTTCAAGTTTTACGATCTATTTATAGATCCATTTACATCATAAATAATCCTCATGAATAGGATTATTTAATTTCCTATAAATAGAGAATTAATTTATAATTAATTATCATAAATATGAGAAATTAATTGAGAAATAATTATAATTAATTTCATAAATATTAGAAATTAATTCATAATTAATTTTAATATTTATTTATAATATTTATGATAAATTAATTCATACTAATTATCATAAATATTATAATTATCAAATAATTATTTTTGTTTTAACCCAAGAATTTTTTTTTTTTTTTTTGCAAGTGTGAACCCTTTGCCTTAATCAACCGACAATAAATATAAATCAGAATTCTTAGACTTGAGACGGGCTTTAATACCACATAAACCAACAGCAAGGAAATACCTGGGCAGTTCTTCATGGAAATGCTAAGTATTTTTACTCAAAAACATATTTAGACTATCAAAATAGAGGATGAAGCGGTGGGTTTAATAATTCCTGATGACGGTAAAAGAATGCGTGATGGCCTAAATCTAGAGAAGTTGGTGGGTGCGATGATCACTGATATGGAGCCTGAGTATATGGATCAGGAAGATAGTGTTGGGGATGTTGCAGACCAAGGTATCTATGCTAGCTTTGTTCATCACCAAACGGCGATGGCTGAACCTCAGCCTCGCCGACAGCCATGAGTTGGTTATGTTGGAACTGCCGAGGCTTAGGCAACCTCCGGGCAGTTAGAAACCTATGCGAGCTAATTAAAGTTCGAAAGCCTAGGGTGGTGTTCTTATGCGAATCGCTTGTTCATGCGAATAAAATAGAGGAGATAAAAAGGACACTACATTTTGATGGTTCATTTTCAGTGGACAGACTGGGTCGAGGTGGTAGACTAGCAATGTAATGGAAGGAGGGATCTGGTGTTGGGGTATTCAATGAATACATAGACATATTGGTACAGGATGAGGGCTTTTTTGAATGGAGATTACTGATACCATGGCTCCCGAAAGACAAAGAAGAAGGGAGGCATGGGCCTTCATACGGCTTCTTCATTCAATTTCATCACTTCCATGGTGTATAGCAGGAGACTTCAATGATATGCTTAGTCCAGATGATAAGACAGGAAGGATACCACATCCGGAGTGGCTTCTACAGGGATTTAAAGAAGTGATCTCAGACTGTAATTTGCATGAGATTCAGCTACATGGACACCAATATACTTGTGGTAGGCAGGTACGAACACACAAGAGCGACTAGACAGTTTTTGTATCCTCTTCATGGCTACAATTATTTCCTATGTGGAGGCTCATCAACTTAGTTTCTGGAGTGTCAGATCACAAACCGATACTTCTTAATACTGAGTTTGTTGAGCATGTGCGGCCTAAGAGAAGGTTCCGGGTGGAAAATAGTTGGTTCCAAGAGGGAGATTTCCATCAGGTGGTTTAGCGTAGTTGGGAAAACTCACGGGGTAGAGATGTAATGTCTCGGTTGGGGCAATGTTCAGTTTCTATGGAGGACTGGGGCAATGAGGAAGGTAGAAAGTTCAGGAAACAAATTGAATATTATTGTAAAGATAAGCGAGTGAAGCTGCGCTGTAATTCCAATTCAGAGGCTGCCGAGAATATTACGAAATATAGAGATGCTGCCGTAGTCTGTTGATAAAAGAAGAAATTTATTGGAAGCAGAGATCGAAAGTATTTTGGTTGGCTGAAAGAGATTCTAATACTAGGTATTTTCATGCAATGGAAAATGCAAGACGGCGCACTAATACAATTCATAGACTCATGCATGAGGAAGGATATTGGGTGGACACAGCTGAGGGTCTATGTGCAATGGCCAAGACGTATTTTTCTGATTTATTTAAAGCTTCCTCCACGAGGACTTTGGCACCCTCTTTGATATTTCACACACGTGTTTCCAGGTCGGAGAATGAATCCCTATTAGTTCCATTTACGTATGAAGAGTTTGAATTGGCTGTTAAACAAATGCACCCAGATAAAGCGCCTGGATCTGATGGATTCAACCCATCTTTCTACCATAAATTTTGGCCTGTGTTGGGACAGGATATCTTCCATGCTTGTATTGTGTGGCTTGAAAAGCTAGAATTTTCAGCGAATTTGAATGACACCCTTCTCACGCTTTGTCCTAAATGTGATAGTCCTACTACAATGAGTGACCTAAGGCCGATAGCACTATGCATTGTTCTTTACAAGATCATTGCCAAAGTACTATGCGTATTCTGCCAAACATCATCTCTCATACCCAATCAGCATTTGTACCTGGTAGGTCCATTCTAGATAATGTAATGGTTGCTTTTGAGGTTTTACATTCCATGAAAAGGAAAGTGAAATGTAAAACAGGGAGGTTTGCCTTAAAGATTGATATTAGTAAGGCTTTTGACAGAGTAACCTGTACTTTTTTGCTAATATGTTGGTGGCAATGGATTTTGACAGGAAGTGAATTGACATGCTCATGTTGTGTGTAACGACAGTATCATATTCAGTTTTGGTTAATGGAGATGAGGTGGGACCTATAGTTCCTGGAAGGGGATTACCACAGGGAAACCCATTATCACCATACTTATTCATATTGTGTGCAGAAGGACTATCATCTCATATTTTGGCAGCAATGAGAAGAGGAGAGATACATGGTTGTCGAGTAAATAGAGGTGCTCCCAGTGTCTCCCACTTATTTTTTGCAGATGATAGTTTTTTATTTTTCGAAGCATCTACTGTTGAATGTTCAACCATTAAACACATCTTAGCTGAGTATGAGGCAATTTCTGGTCAATCTATCCACTTTAAAAAATCAGGTATTTTTTTCAGCCCCAATGTTGATGTTTCTATTCAGAAAGCTAGTACAGGTACTCTGGGTGTTTCTTCTTCACTTGATACAGGCAGATATTTGGGATTACCATCCTTGATTGGAAAGACTAAAAAAGCTATATTTGGTTTTTTAAAGGATAGGCTGTGGAAGAAGATAGAGGGTTGGAAGAATAGATTTTTATCTAGAGCAGGTAAAAAGATCCTTATCAAAGTAGTAGTTCAATCTATCCCAACCTACTGTATGAGTATATTTCTTTTACCTATCACATTGTGTGATGAGCTGCAAAAAATGCTCAACTCATTTTGCTGGGGTACCAAAAAGGATGGGAAGAGAAGCATTCACCGGAAAACTTGGGAGAAATTATGCTGCAGAAAGGAGGATGGAGGTATGGGCTTTCGACATTTACAAAGTTTCAATTTGGCATTACTTGGTAAACATGGATGGAATCTATTGTCTCAACCATATTCTTTGGTTGCTCGCTTACTCAAAGCTAAATATTATACCCATGATGGCTTTCTTGAAGCTAAGCTAGGGCACAATCCTACTTTTATATGGAGGAGTGTTTAGGTGGCCAGAAGAGTAATTACTGCAGGCAGCAGGGTTGGGTAATGGTACATATGTAAATGTTTGGACTAACCCTTGGTTAAAAGATATTCAAAACTTCAAACCGACTACACCGATCATAGAGGGGATGGAAGACCTTAAAGTGGAAGACTTCTGGCTTTCTAACCAACATTGTTGGAATCTTGAGTTGGTTAGGGCAATTTTTAATGAATAGGATGTGCAAGCCATTTTGAAAATGGATCTCTCACTGAGAAATTACAGACAAGTTAATATGGAATTTCACCAACATTGGAAACTATACAGTTAAGTCTGGCTACCATGTTGCTATCAATCTAAACCAAGCGGGACTAGCCACGACACTAGCAGAAGGTTGGCGTACAATTTGGCAGCTCACAGTTCCACCCAAGGTCCAATCTTTTGTATGGTGGTTGTGTTGGGATATTCTCCCTACTAGAATTAAATTACATCACTTGAAGGTGGATCTCCCCATTACCTGTATGTTTTGCCAAGGAGATATTGAACATGCATGGCATCTCTTCATTGGAGTATCAATGGTTAATAGTTCAGGATTATCATCATTTGAGCCGAAAGAAAGGAGATCACTTTGTTTGTGCTGCGATAAGACAAGCATTAGGATTGCTCATACTAGAAAGTCCTATAATTTGCCTTGTATTCATTTTATTATGAATCACTTTAAGTTATATTGTAGGAGCTTTGATTTACTTAGTGAAAATTTTTTATTTAAAAAAAAAAAAAAAAAAATTAAACCAATTTAAATTTAAAAATAAAATATAAGGAACGAGAACTGGTACCGTACAATGGGACTGATCCACCAGCCAGTTTGATTTTTAATGAGAAAAGGGTCCAAATAGCTGGCCTATGTTAAATCCTAAAATTCAGGCTGGAATTACAGGTGGCCTTAGAGAGCTGAGCGGCCCACACGTTGGTATGTATTTCAGCATTCATCACCGTACGAACTACGAAATACGAATACGACGCCTCAGATCAGACAGTAAATAAAACAGCAACGCACAGTTTACGAGAGAGTATGGGATAACGGCTACTTTGGCTTCTTAAGTGAGTAATAAAAAATAAAAATAAAAAATGAGGGGCCAATAATGGGATGATAATTAATCGCTGAGAACTATGACGTTATTGCCTGATTGGTACTGTGGCTCATCATGTTCCATGGGCTTCCTTCTGATACTGGACATGTGCAGTACCAATCCATAATGGTAGACTGATCGCTCCTCCCTTCCTTTTTGCCTATGGCTCTTTCCTTTGTTTTCTTTATTTTATAACGTTATCTAGAGAAACTGTAAGGGAAAGGAACAGCTTTAGGTCACATCCATGGAAGACTCAGTGAATGCATTGCAGTTCCTTTCTACTCTGTAATATGGCGCTAGGTAGTGTTACGGTGTTACCCTTTAGAGAGAGACAACCTAGCTAGTGACTCTACCCAACAGGGTCAGACCCGGCTCATATGATATGAATTATTACGTAGCTTCTCCTCCAATCTACAGTTGATAGCCCGTATCCAGAATATGTTGCACACTAGGTGTTTGTTAAATATTGTCAATAAGCATTTAAGACATAGATTAAAACATATGGATTGGGTGGGTAAGTTTACAACTGGGACAAGGGAATGGAGACCGGCCGGAGAAGAGGAGAGGATGGAGTAAAGAGATGGGGGAACCACACAGTAATCTAAAAAGGAAGAAGGAGGAGAGAAGGAGTGGCAGGTCAACATAAAGACGCTGCTTCTGGGACAGGACTTGCCGATACTCACTACAGTCCAAAAGGCTCCAAGCTCAACTCTGAGGTTTCTTGTTTGTCTTTTTTCGTTTTCAATTTATTATTCAATTTCTACATTACACCCTTATATTACTAATATTCTTTATTGTGAACACCTAAAAGGGAAGATTCTATGTTATTTGGTCAATACATCCGACATTATAATATAATCATTACATTCAAATTTCATATATTGTCCACCCAGCCAAATGTGTATCGGAGTTCCTATTGGAAGATAGGCAAGGAAATTGAGAAACCAGATAAGATTCCAATATATATGCATACCTTGTTTCGGCTATCAGTTTAAGTGTTTGGACTTTGCAGGGATTCTGATTTTTTTTGGATATAATTGTGAAGTATGGTTGCAATGCACTTATTGCTTTGCGCTTTACTACGGCCTCGCTTTTATGTGAAAATGAAAAAGACAAGTACCCACTGTCCTTATGGGCAGCTCCACAACTTACTGCCAAACAAAAATGGAAGCTCCACCGGCCGGTAAAACTTTTTCTTTCTTTCTTTTTTTTTCCTTTTGATAGATAGAGATGTGTTGAGAATTGAGATTGAATTCAGACAATCACGTGAGAATAGTGAAGATCCTCTTGTATACCTTTTGTCTAACAATTCACAATCACCTCACCTTGTCTTCTGAGTTTACCCAGAGGCGGATAGTGTCTCTTTACAATTACCCTTTCCTCATTATTGTTATTATTATTATTTATATATATATAATACCAAATTTGATTCATTTTCTTGTGAAAAGGATCCTTGGTTGTGTAAACGATTTCTATAGGGTCCGCTGTTATTAAAGTGAGTGTGGTAGAAAAATTCCACTAAATAAATCTCTTTAGTGAGACATTATGGCAAGAGCGTTGCCATACTTATCTGCCTGCCGACCTTCTTCATAATTATGACCATTTCGCTTCATCCACCAGCTTGCGGGAACGTAATCATTTCGAAATTGCTATTTCATCCATGAAATTAAGCATTTTCACATCTCTAATCCGCCGTGCTGCTGAATGGTAAAATCATGGCAACATTGATGGGAGTATATGTCTATGAACGTTATCAATAGTATAGAAAGGTTAAGAGCATTTTAGTGATAGTTGTGGAACTGATCATGGTAAACATGTGGACGACATAGCTTTTAAGAAAGTTGTTGAACAAAAGTATGCCATTGATAATCTGAGAAAAGAGCTCGATTATCCTAAGATAAGACTTTATAGAAATTAGCCCGCTTTATATTTTACTAGTAAAAGGAAATTTTTGTTATTGGAGGCATTGTTTCAAGATGTATGTAAGAAATATGCAGTTTGCATCGTCTTTCTTTATGCTGTAAGAGGCTATACTCTAGTGTATCTGAGAAGCAGGAGAAAGTCCACTTTCTTTTTTCAATCATGAGTTGTTGTCTAACTTAACAAAACTGAAAAGAATGGAAGAGAGGTAGAGGGTAGAGGATTCTAGAGACCTGGTGGATCATTGGCAAAAATCTAGAACTAATAAATACACAGACGTGAACGTCCTAGGATACAGAGCTGGCGAAAAGCTTAGTGAGGTTGGTTGAAACATAAAAGCCAATCTGATTACATAGCCTTTTCTTTTTTGGCCTCAATTGGAGATCATGGCCCATGGGGATGTCAAAGTCAAAATGGGAATAGCAGTGTCACCGTTCTGACCCTACACTTTACCTCTCTCTCTTCCTCCGTTAATCACCATTTCTTTCGAGCATCCAAAGATATTCTGCATTTGAACGTTTAGAGGTTTGTCCCTGCTTTCGCTATCTCTTTTCCCTGTGTGTTAGGATAAAAGGAGGGTGTTGAGCTTTCAAGTTTCAACCTCCAACAAGAACAAAGAGAGAAGAGAATATGGATATTCGAGGGAGGAGATCAAGCAGAGAAACCAGTCCGGACAGGGCCAAAATGTGTTTGCAGCAGCAGCAGCATAGAGTCAAACCCAAACCCTTCAGGAAAGTTCAAGTTGTGTATTACCTCTCCAGAAATGGACAGCTTGAGCATCCCCATTATATGGAGGTCACCCACTTTGCCAATCACCAGCTTTGCTCTGAAAGGTAAAATACCTTACTTCCCTTTGTATGATTTTGTATCCTCTTATTAATTCTTCTTGTTGTTGTTTATACAGATGTAATGGAACGGCTCACAGCTCTCCGAGGTAAAGGCATGCCTTCTCTCTATTCCTGGTCTTGCAAAAGGTGACTTCTTTTATTCATGATCCTTCTCAACATGCATTTAGTTTTCTTCCTTCAAACAATTGGGTTGTTAATAGTGCTTGATCTTAGGAGCTACAAGAACGGGTATGTGTGGAATGACTTAGCTGAGAACGACATCATCTACCCGACAGAAGGGGCTGAGTACGTACTAAAAGGCTCTGAACTGATTGAAGGCTGTACTGGTATACTCCTTGTTTAATTAGCACAACCCCCGCCACCAGATATTTTTTTCTGCTTTGATCATCCCTTATTTTCTTTCCTTGTTGCAGAGAAATTCCAGCAGCTTCATGTGAGCAACAGAGTGCAGCACATTCCAGAACCCATCTTCCACCCAAAACGCAATCCACTCCCCCGGCGGAGCCGGCCGGTAGAATTAGAGAATATGAGAGATGAAGAGCAGGATTACCAGGAAGAAGAAGAGGAGGAAGATGAAGAGAAGACAAGTCACACCAGCCCCAACAACTTCCGGTCGCGCTGCTCTAGAGGAGTGTCCACAGACGAAATTGAAGCAACCCAGAAAAACTCCAACCGTACTGAGTTAACTCTAGAGGACGGGTCACCCCCATCCACATCCTCCACAGTTTCTGACAAGGCAAACGAGAGCAACTCCAATTCTAAACGATTTGAAGACGGCGACCCGGATGACACGGTCTTTGCTGAGCCAGTACTAACCCGCAACTCTGTTCTGCTCCAGCTCATTGCATGCGGTAGTATGGTCTCTGGGAAAACGAAGAATGGGACGAATCTGAAGCGAAGCTCCGTGAACGGGAACATTCTGGTGAAGAATACTAATCTCCATAAAGGGGTTCTCAGTAAAACTGCAGCGAAGGTGGCGGAAGAAGACATGATCAATTACATTTCAGAAAACCCAAGATTTGGGAACCTTCAATCGGAAGAGAAGGAGTACTTCAGTGGGAGTATCGTGGAGTCCATGACCGAGGACCGAGTTTCCATTCCGCCAGTGCTCAAGAAATCATCTTCTTACAACGAAGAAAGGTCAGTGATTCAATTCCATAACCTTCATTTTGTCATAATCTACACAGCCAGTTACATGATCATATAGTACTCTATTCAAAACATTCTTATATGTTTATCATTAATTCAACAGAAATTCCTCCCAAAACTGAACTGTCGCCCAAAATTTGCAGGGTATCATTTAAAAGCACCAGCCTAATTTTTTTTCTCAAAAATGATTTGGTCACATAGATGGGCCTGAAATTAGTAAATGATGGTTTCGGCAACAGAATTAGACAGTTTCTTTGTTTAGGAAGTCAAGACAAATAATGAAATAACAATCGAAATCTTGCTAGGTGTGTGTATATATGTTGTTTGTATTACCATTTTGTGGTAAACTTGGGCCAACTACTTTGTTGTGTACCTTGAAATGGTCAGGAGCTCCAAGGCTGGGCTGGGAGAGGCAGTGGAGGAGGTGGAAGAGAAGAAGGAGAAAACAGTGAAGGGGAAATGCATTCCCAGGACGAAATTTTCTGCTACTTGTTATTCAAAACAGAGCAAAAAATGAGAAGAGTGTCCTAATTATGATAGCAGTAGTTAGGATTTTATCTCGTGAAGATGTTTAGTTATAGCTTCTGACCATGATGATGAGATGGTTGTTGTGGATCTGGAAAGCCACAAAACAAAGTGGTAAAATCTTGTGATGTTGGAAATTGGAAGACTGGTGTGATGATTCTCTTTGTCCTCTGTTTTAGAATTTAGCTGCAGAAATCATATGAGCTATCACTACTATTTGTCTTTCACTGCTTTAATCATACATTTATTTATGATCTTCATTTTTGAACTCAAGATCACCTGAAGTTGCAACTACCCTGTTTTACCTTTGCTTGACATTGTTGAACTGAGCTTGGTTTGATGAAGCCCAAGCCACTTGTATTTTGGGCTATCTAACCCATTTGAATATCCATTAGCAGGTTTATGTTTATGAAAGTTTTATGGGCCTGCATGATGATCATGTTTGATAGTAATTCCCATTACAAAAGGTTCCAAGAACTGTTTTTCCATTAGAACTTTTTTAAAAAAAAGTTGCTCAATATTTTCTAAAACGATTTATAAAAATTTGTCAAATACTTTGATTTTATTAGAAAGTATGACAAGATTACCCACCGACAACACTAGATTGATATACAAACTAATGTTATGGGATTTGGCTGGAGGCAGTTCCTTAATCACTTCACATTAAAACCAAAAAACTTTAATTATTAAAAGAAAACCTTACCCCAACCCCAAGGTAAGATGACAAATTGAACTAACCCAACCTTAAATAATTGACTCTGACAATGTTAGTCTCTCTCAAAGCCGTCAATTTGTTGGTTACAAAACCTCAACATCAGTAGAGGTCCCCACTACGTCCCAACCGCTTCAGCCAAGAACGGAAGAACATAGAGGTGCTAGTCAAGTCAAATAACTTGAAAGAGTGATAAAAACACACTTTTGTTTTTGTTTTTTTGATAAAAAGACTATGAATAAAGAAAGTTGGCATGAATTATTCAAAGATATAAAATCTGAGTATAAAAGATTAGGATTAGTATTATAGATATATTTTTAGCTAAATAACTACTATTCAATTTGCTTCTATATAAATATGACAATAATTATAAATATTTAAATTTTAAGAAAGTCTATAAATATCCTACATTAGTAGAATAATTGAACTAGATGAATTGATTCTTCTATTATAACAATTTATAATTACTTTGGAATTTTCTTTAATCTTCAAGTTTGTAAAACAATTGTAAATTACACTTAGAATGTCATCTCTCAAAGCTATACACTCGCACACATCAAACATCAGTTTCAAATGTCAGTTTCATGGTTTTAATAATTCCATTGGAGTTTCTATTGATCTAATATGAAACACTAATATTATTTATAATTTAACTAATAAAATTTAATTCGAATCTTCTATTAATCGGAGTGATCCATCAAATCCATTTTTCAACTTTATGAGGGGACAATATGCCCTTTTGTTGTAAAGATAAGCACAATCATAATCTCATGAAGATTTTAAATGTTGAGGTAACTTTCAATAACGAAAGGTTGTGTTTGGATTTTCCTAAATCTCACCTGATTTTATGGGTCCAAATACTCAAAGGATAATGATCGGTTTTTTTTATTGTTGTTTGAAAAGTTTGTAATGGGTTTTATAGTTTTTATAAACCACATCAAACTAGGAAATGAAATTACCTTATAAAATAGAGGAGTTTAAAAATTATATTTAATATGATCCCAAATCTTTGATAAAAGAACAAGATTAAAAATGTGGTCATTATACAGCCACTCTAAGTACAAAGATAGCAAGAGTTTGTAATTTCTAGCCTTCTACTTATTAAGAATTCACAAGTGGGGAGAACTTCTTTAGTAGCCAATTGAAGGAAAACCTTTATTTTCGATAGTGCCCTAATTTTTATATCCACTTAAAATTTTATGTATGAGATGCATTAAAAGCTTTATAGCACATGTTGCCGATTTAAGAGTAAATTTTTTGAGTAACTCACAAAAATTTCTGTAATTCCTTATAAGACTATAGGGAATAAGAACTACTTTAATATCTGCTATTGCATTTGGGGGAAGGATAGTTAAAATTGAATTAACATTCAGTTTCATAATTTATAAAATCATCTACTGTATCTAAACACAATTTAAAGCCTGTACTACAATACAATATCCATAAATTTCAGAAATTTCTTAATTATAGCCAAAATAAGTAAAATTCTATGGCAAAGGGGGAGGTCTACATATATATATATATATATATATATATATATATATGAAGCCTCACTTTAAAGCCATGTGCTAGAATTAATATTTTAAAAATTAGATTGATGATTGAATTGAAAAAGCTATAAGTTCACGGTTAATTGGTCGGATCGACGGTCGAACCGGTGATGTAATAAATATATTATTTATATTTATTAAATTTTTTAAAATATATACTAATAGTTATTTAAGATATTATTTATTACTTTTTTATATAAATAAAGTATTTTAAAATTTATTTTAAAAATATGTATAATGTTTAAATATGAAAATATATTAAAAATGGAAGAAACTTATTTATATAAATATATATTTAATTAGTAGTAATATATAATTTTATTAACATCTAAAATAATCATAATGAGAGAGCAATGGTAGATTGGTTCCCTTGTAACTTCCTTTTTTCATGTTCGAATCCACAAGCCTGTAGTATTTGATTGAATTTTTCTTTAGTTACAAACCTTCTAAGCATACAAGTTTTCTAACATTAAGAAAAACAACATCGTTTTAACTTTAAAAAAAAATAATAATAAAAATTATGGAAGCAAACCGCTTCTGCTCACGAGAATTGATCAATTATCTTGCTTCACCGCTTCGACAATGTGGCCAAACCCGTTTTATCCGGTTCGGGAACATAAATGATTTTTTTATCAATCGATCGATTTTGATGATTGATCGATGATTCAATCAATCGACAATCAAATTGACTAGTTCAATTTGATTTTCAAAACATTAGCTAGAACATCAATAAAAATCTAGGAAATTTCCTTTATTATAACAAAAAATAAGTAAATGTTTATGGAAAAGGGGGCAAATCCTTCGTAAATCCATTCTGTGTGTACATGCCCATTGCAGGGATAAGTTACCATTCAGCAATAATGACGAATAGATGCTTAAGAACAAAATAGATGTAATAATGATTCATTAGTGCTACTATCTTAGCAAAATGAATAGATAGTAAAAAAAGGTTTTTCTTTAATTAAACTCTATTATTCGTATTTTCTCCGTTTCCCATCCTTAAAGCAATGATTCAAAAGTTATGACTTTCACAATTAGCTTTGACAAAATTTGACATTACTTGCAAACACAACAATAACCTGTCATATTTTTTACGAGTTTGAATTGGGTATAATCGTGTTTTGATCGAATTCATATTAATTCGCATAACATAAATTTAATACATATTGACCTGCTTAATTATTATGTACTTAATATTTGTCATAGATTAATCAATTTAATAAGTTATTTATGTTAAATATTAACATGTTAATTATAATTTTGTTATAAAGAATGGATAAAGGAAAAAAGAAACTAAGAGAACAAAGAGAGAACTCAATATGTCATTTTTCTCTTTATCTTTAATTATCAGGGATCTCATATTTATATGGGTCTTCATTAATAAGTACATCCATAATAATTCACCAATAAATGTGTGGTTATTCACATTTCTCAATGAATTATTTATAACACTTCTCCCTTGAATGACCATCACTAGATAGTTAACACTGCTTCATTAAAAACCTTGTCAATAAAAACCCACGTATAAAATCTCGACGTATTATAAAAGAGTTTAGATACTAACATCTTTACCTCCCATCCGATAGTGATATAATAGCCTCATTTTGAAGATCTTTGCTCGATGCATACCAATTTGGTGCGTACAAGTTTCTGAATGTTGTAATGGCGCGCTTTGTAAATAAATTTGCCAGATTATCATCGATTCCATCTCGTCGATACTACCACTGCTATGAAGTTCATGGTTTGTAATAGCCTCGCGAACGCGCTACCGATCACCTTTAATATATCCTCCTTTGACTTGCGCAATACACGCAACATTATCTTCATATAGTACTGTTAGTTTGTTTTTTATAGAAGATAATCCACATGATTTTCTAATGTGTTGTATCATGGATCTCAACCAAACACATTCTTGACTAGCTTCATGCATGACAAGTATTTCTCGAATGGTCGAGGATAAGGGCCACCATCGCTTTGTTTTGATCGACTCCGCGATATACAAAGATTTCCATTAGTAAATATATATCATGTTTGTGATCTAGCTTTGTGAGGGTCCGAAAAATAGTCTGCATTTGCAAAACCAAAATCAGGTTCCAAATTTTTTGAATAAAACAATCCCATGTCACATGACCCATCGAGATATCTTAATACATGTTTAATTCCGTCTGCCTTTAGTTGAGTTGAATCAGATCTACTAGTAAATTAACTGAAAAAACAATGTCTGATCGAGTATAATTTGCAAGATACATTAGTGTACCACCGTGACTCGAGATATGGTACTGGACCAAACAATTCTTTTATTTTCTCTTTAGGGTCAAAATGTGACCTTGGTCACTTCGCCACCTAACAACCATGAGGGGACTAAGGGGTGTGATTTATCCATATCAAAGCTTTTTTAGAATTTTTTATGTATATGTCGATTGATGGATTAATACACGATTCAGAATAATGCTCGATTCGCCGGCATAATATTTGTTTTTCAAGATCTTTTCATTTCCAAACTCCTTCTTTAAGTGAGTCAATTGTTTTGATGGAACTCTTCAAGAGTCCTACCACCCAAATCATCCACATATACCACAATAATTGTAAATCAAGTTGCTACTTTCTTGATAAAAACGCATGAGCAAATTGAATTATTCACATATCCTTCTTTGAGCAAATACTGGCTTAAATGATTATACCACATTCGAAAAGACTGTTTTAATCTATATAAAGATCTTGTAACTTGATTGAATACATCCTCCATGGTTTTGAATTCATTACTTCAGGTAATTTGAATCTTTCAGGGATTTTCATATTACATTAGTATCAATAGATCCATAAAATAAGCTGTGACTACATCCATAAACCGCTTATCTAGTCTTTCGGAGACCGCTAAATATATTAAAATAACGAACAGGCTAGACCCACAAGGAGAATACGTCTTCCTCATAATTAATTCCATGCCTTTTGTGAGAAGCCTTAGGCCATTACATGTAGCTTTTATGTCGCACGATTTCATTCTTGCTCATTTCGCGCAAAGATCCATCGATATCTAACAAGTTTTATATCTTTGTGTGTTTGAACTACTGGTCCAAATACCTCTTATTTAGCCAATGATTTTAACTCTGTTTGAATTGCTTCTTTCTAATTTAACCAATCATTTCGATGTCGACATTCATTCATATTTTGTAGCTCCTGATCTTTATCATTGCTTATGGTGTCCATAACCATTTGGAAAGAAAAAACATCATCTATAAGGGTAGTATTTCAATCCCATAATTTTCCCTTATGTTTATAATTAATAGATATCTCTTCATTGTTATGTACCGGTACAATCTCATGAGATAATTGTTCAATTGATGCCTTTGCAGGAGTTATTAGTTAATCATTTAATCCTTTCACATTTGTATGCTCTTCGTGATAATTGAATTTAACACTTTCATTTTTCTAGAATTGTATCTTTTGAGCTAATAGGTCGTCCACATTTTAATTGTGGCTTAGGTTCATTGGCCACGCTATATTTCAATTTTCCCATTGGAATTTCAATCCGTGATGGGATATTTGTAGCTGATATATGTGATTTTGTAATGTTGAATTAATAAATGCATCAGGCAATCGATTTGTAAGATTTTGTAAATGAATTGTTTTTTAGACCTCTAATTTAGATTGCTTTGTGGGGGGGTCAAGATGAGAAAAAGATGATTCAGTCTATGTAATTTCTCGTCATTCTTCCGAATTGGCTTCTTTCTCCTAATGGCGGGAAAATCTTCATTAAACGACAATCCGCAACTCCAGTTGAAGAAAAACCTCACATGAAAGGCTCAATATAGCTAATAATAGATGACGATTGAAAACCAACATAAATTTCAAGACGGCGTTGAGGACCTAGTTTAGTTCGATGAGTGGGTGCGAGAGGAACATAAATAGCACAACCAAAAACACGTAAATGTGAAATATTAGGTTGATAACCTAGAACAAATTGTAAATGGGATAAATCTTGATTGACTGTAGGACGAAGGCGAATTAAATTTGCAACATGAATAATAGCATGCCCCCATGCTGATAAATGCAATTTATGTTCAAAAGTCACTTATTCAAAGGCGAAGGCTTGAGATGAATTACTTGAGTGATTACTAAGACTAATTGTCTTGATAGGATGATCAGGGAATTGTGCTCTAAGCCGAATTATCTAGGCTAGTAATTTGGCAAATGCAACATTCCTGCAGTTAAGGCATACATGAGATCATCTAGTGGACAAATCAATTAAAACCATAAAATAATTAAAAGATTCACTAGGTGGGTGAATAAGAACATCGCAAATATCCCCAAATACGTCGAAATGCAGGATCGACGCAATCTTTGTAAAAGATGATCTAATAATTAATTTGCCTCGAAACAAGCAAGACAACTAATGTCATGATTCTGCACTCCAACCTAACTCGACGGCCGGGATTTTGACCCTGCGACAGGACTAATTAAATCAATTTATCTGTAAAACACATTTCATATACTTATTTTTGATTTGACATTTAATATCCATTTAAATCATATTTATGTATGTATGAAAATATGATCTCATTATTAATACGCATTATATATAAATAAAAATATACATCAATCATGGTAGAGAGCCCATCATTTGCTAAATTCTCACATTTATACAAGACGACATTTCTTACCCTTTTTAAATAATTTACAAAACATTGTAGTTCATGTCTTAATGTAAGTCAAAATATACTATTCTCATGAAGATTTATACATCTTTGTTTGCAATGCAAAACAATTACATGATTTTTTTTCTTTGAAATGAAATGTATGCATGAGACGGAGCATTTACTTATATTCCGCACGATTCGATGATGACTCCGGGCTTTGCGGTCCTTGATCTTGCCTCTATTCACTCGGTACTTGCACATGATAAAACAACGTGTTAAACATTTTCATACTTAATGGTTTTATGCCTTTTTATCCTCATTTCAATTAAACACAAAATATGTATCTTTTCGAAAACAACATTTTGGCACATTTTCAATGGTCAATGCAATAAATAATATATATGTTAATTTTTGATTCAAAACTCAAATTATGCATTTCACACATTTACTTATAAGTTTGCCTTTAAACGAATTCTAACCATAACTTTCGGCAGTATAAGATAACGGAATCATCGGCATGGTCCCGCTTAGGCTATAGGCTCAAAAAACATTTAATAACATAAAGACGGTTCGCCGTACCGTTGATCAAGTTATTTACAAATTCATTTTGTGTACAATACGATATCGTTCACTGGCTACTGACGATATGCTACAATAAATCATTTCGTCACAGCATCACTACATTGGATCCTTATCGTATACCAAATCTATCCTTAACTCCGAATACGACTTTGGAGCAACATTCTCTTAAGGGCATTAATATTCAGTCATAGTAAATTACAATATTGTATATACATATATATCCCAATAAATACATTTTGACGCTCATGCAGTTTTCATGACAATCCATTTGCAATCAATTTCCCAATCACTTCAGAAAAATTTGTTTATGGTTAAAAACAAAGCACACATGCAATTTTCCCATGTAAATAATTTCGGTTTTTGACAAATCCAATACAAAGCTGGAATAAGAAAAGAAATGAGAAGAACAAACTAAAAAGGTTGTCGCTCCTTGACTCTTATCCTTGGAATCCCGATCTTACTCAGGTTTCCTCATCACCAACCCCTAGTCCATCACAAACAGAGAAAAAATATTAGCCAGGTATGCTAGTGTTTTGGTTAGGTTGATTTCTAGCTCAATACACCTTTACTTATAAAATTTTCTAGGAACAAATGAGTCATATTTTACCCAACCTCCTTCAAGTCCATTGTTTCTCTATAAAATATATTTTATTCAGTGTTTGAATTATTCAATTTTGAAGATCGAAACTCAAGATATGTCCTAAACAATCTAGACTATCTATTTTCAAAACAGAACTGTGAACTTTTTCGTATTAGCCTCTCTAGGACTAATTTCTGGGCATAATGGGGTCCAAATTTGAATAAACTTATTTCACAAAAATTTGTTCTCTTAGAAGTCTAATTTATCTTAAAATTTGAATAACTCAATTTGGATGAGTGAAACTCAACTTATGGTCTAAATACCAAAACTGTCCCAAAACACCAAAACTGTACCTAACCAGAACTAGAATTTGCCCAAAAATAGAACTTCACTTTGACGAATTTCTGGGTCCAATAGAGTACAAATTTGAAAACACTTATTTCATGAAAATTTGTTCTCCTAGAAGCCTAGTTTATCCAGAAATTTGAATAACTCAATTTGGATGAGTAATGACCAAGTTATGGCCAAAACAAAAACATAGGTTTTGGAAAATTTTGATAGCATCTCCCCTAAAACCCCAACATTTCCTTTGTACAAAAATTCCTCAAAATCAATCATAGTCAAAGCAAAAAGGCTTCTTGAAATCTAACTCAAACACACACACACACACACACACATATATATACACAAAAGTAGGGTTTTACCAAACCTAAACACAATCAAAGAGGAAGCAGGGGCCTGCTACATACCTTAAATCTCTTGAAGCTTCAAACCCTAGTTTTCTCCTCTTCATTCTTCTTTCCTTTCACCTTTCCTTCTTCCTTTCTTCTCTTCTCTTAACTGTATCTAGAGAGCATAAAATGAGAAGAGCCAAAACTTTTGGATCTCATTCTCCCAAGCTCAACCGGATTTCAAAGGCTCCCAAAGCCAATTTGGAATCCATTATTCTAGAAGTTCCATGTGTCACCATCCCATGTGATCAACTTTTCTCATTTTGCATATAAGATCCTAATTTGCACATAGGTCCTCGCTTTTAAGTCTCCTAACTTTATTCCAGATTCCACAAATAATCTTAACATAAATCTACCATGATACAAAACTAATCACTTTATATCAAACAAAAACTCAATTGAGAATTTACTAAAATACTATTTTTCACATTCCTAATATACATTGAACATGTTGCAACTACTAGGTTTAATTTGGGGTGCACTAATCCACTATAATGAATTCCTCACTTTAAAAACCTCTATTTTTATCACTCAAAACCAATAAAATATCGAATAAATAAAATAAAATTTATAATAGCGTAAAATGCTGCAAATTAAAATAGCAAAAATGAAAAGCGCTATTTTTGACGTTATAACTAAAATCATGAGATTTTAAATTTGTCTCACGTTAATGGATGCCTTGCACTTTGAACTATAATGACGATCATCGAAAGTCCCGGTGTCCAAGCCGCTCATGCCACAAGAAAATGCTTTTGGGTCAATAACTTTTGGTTCAAGGATAGGATGAGATTCAGGAGGTTCATTGTTGTTTGATATAATCCATATGATGAAGAAATCAATTGTTCCAAGATTTGTTACCAATAATGAGTAAATACTATTTCCATTATGATTTATAGTTTCACGTGATATCCATTTTGGTGAATATCCTGAAACTAAGTGCAAATTTCATTACTAGATTTATTAGAATAAAGGGCATAATCAATTTGAAACTTGGTGCCATTAGGCATAACAACAGTAGCTTTTCCAGAAAGCCTTTACCAGTCAACGTGACCTAGATAGTGAACATTAAATGGAACTAAAGGTTTGAAAAGTATTTCTTATCACGTAAAACTAAGTAGGTGCGGGTTATTTAGTAGAGTCAGCCAGACCTAACATAGCCTCGGAGGAACAGATCAGTATATCTTTAGAAGATAAAAATTTAAAATGGAAGGAGCTCAGGTTTGTATTAATTATTATTATAAAGAGCATGTAATGACATAATCATGGCACCTGTTCTAAATACGATCAAACCGTTGATTTTCCGCTTAGATTGGGTATCTTGAAGAAAGTAAGAAATATCAAAGCTAAGTTAAAAAGAACCTTATTCATTTATGATAGAATTATCATCTGAAGCCCGGTTGTTGGTTGGGGGCACGACCGGAATGACCAGGTCGTATCGCTGACACGTATCTTCAATAACGATTACTGATTTGATTTCTTCATTTGATGGAGGCTTCGACAGATGACTTGGGCATGCCAAACGTCGTCTTCATTATTCGATGTTGTTCACGTTTGTAACATTAGTCTAAATCTTACACGACCATATTCAGCCGATTACTCTAGTGGCATCTTGAATAGTTGGCTTTTGTTGTGGGGTTGTTTTCTTATTGATGTGGCGGAGACACAATCGTCTTGGACTAAAGCTGCTGCAGACCCCCAAGACTATAGCTATCAAACTTCATCCCATGGTGACCTCCAGCTTAGTACCCATTGCCGATCTGTGGTTTAGTTGTGGCGTGTTTGACGCATTATTGCCGTTCATTGGGGCCAGTTGTTGATTTTCAACTCTCACAATTGGTAACCAACAGCTTCAAAAGGAACCTAGTCATAATCTTTGGTAAAATGTTGCTCATGTGTTTCTTTGGGCTGTGATGAAAAAGTGATATATGTTTGCGGGTCTTCCTTACCAAGAGATTACTACTATAATTTGGCTGAAGCGTTTTTGTTCTAAAGGCACGGGACCACAGTAATGTTCTTGATTTACGTCACACTTAATATTATTGAATCTAATCCTGTAGACCCAACTTTGCAGAAGTATGAATCTTTTTATTGGTCATACCGTTTCTCAAACTTTCAGAGATCAATGGTTCTGACCATAAGATATATTTACTTTAGTTGCTGTGATACTGTTGGAAAGATAAGGATTTTTATACCACGATCTACTACTGAGATCAGTGGCTGCTATTTGTTAGTAACTATGGTCGATATCTGAGTGGATTTACGCCTTGTATAAATTTGGGCCTGTGGTTTGTTACGAATTTTGTAGTATAAGAAAAACTAAAGTAGACTAAGATTTAAAATTTTAAGGACCAAGTTGTATTTATTTAGGACTCGGGTCATAACACGAAGATTGCCTTACTTTAAATTTAGGGAAATTGAATATGTAGATTAAATGCAAATGGAATTCTAAAGGGAAAGGATGATGAAAAGAAGGAACTTTGAGCATTGATAAGACAAACATTGATCTTAGAATATCTCAGTGCATTTTTGAGAGGGTTAGGCTTTGCTGGGCAGAGAAAGAGAAAGGAAAGAGAAGAAGAGAGAAGAAAGAGAAAGAAAGAAAGGAGAAAGAGAAGAAAGAGAGGAGAGGAAGAAGAAGATAAAATAACTTGAGTTACCAGGAAAATCAGTTTATTTAAGGAAGGTAGGCGTTTGAATTTTTTGGTGAAGTGGGTACCACAGATCTTGGGCTAACCACTTGGACTTCAGATGGAATGTCTATGAGACATCTGGCTGCAGTAATTTGTTAGATAATTGATGGGATTTCCACGTTTTAGGGCCGTAGGAGTCTGCGGGACATAGTGGCGGCTGTGTTGGTGCAGAAGGCGCCACGTCATCTGTATCAAACTGGAGTCAACAGCTGAGCTGTGGACTCATGCTGCACCGCATGGCCACTGTGAAATCAGAGTAGGTTTGGATGAGGATGAATTGCCAGCTCACTGCGACGATGAGATTGACATGACGTGAGAGACACTCTCTGTCCCAGTCTGACCTAGTGGTTGGGAGGAGGAAGAGAGGAAGAGGAATATGGAGAAGTAGCGGGATTTTGAGAGAAGAACTGCTCCTGCAAGAATTTGGCGCGTTCAGGGCGTGAGCTATGACGAAGACGAAGCAGTTATCCCCAGTGGCAAGGATTAGCGTGAGTGCCCGGTTCGGGGTTCGTGACTCAGGAGGAAGGTAGGGGTTTTTCTCTCTTTGTTTACTTTTTGTTTAGACACTTGCAATGGATTACCGTGTGGGATTATTTGAGGCTTTACAGACTGGGCGTGGGTTGGGATCAGGCTGGGTGTGGCTTAGATAATCAGAATCTGGGTGGTTTGGAGCAGGTCACCGGACATTTGTGATTTATGTTTTTGATTGTTGTTATATTCTTTCTTAT
This sequence comes from Tetrastigma voinierianum, assembly GCA_016808115.1. Taxonomy (NCBI): domain Eukaryota; kingdom Viridiplantae; phylum Streptophyta; class Magnoliopsida; order Vitales; family Vitaceae; genus Tetrastigma; species Tetrastigma voinierianum. The sequence continues at coordinate 81,413 of JAEQBH010003125.1, read as the reverse complement.
ATTCTTATATCTGATGTCAAATTTGGGTTAAGATAAAGCCATCGGATTATCGCTGCGTGCGAGCAGCTGCATAACACAGTATTGCCGAGTGAACCATACAGTTTGCAGTCATTATATTACCTCTTATGGTGACCTGTGCTGCCCAGATCTTTGCGCTCTTAATTCATTCTCTGCTGTTGAGGCTCATTTCTCAGCAGAGGCTAAGCTGCTGGTTTGCTTCTGACAATGGACACTTTTTAGAGTGAAGGCGCTGTACCTGGGATTGGGACATCAGACTAAATGAGCGGCGATAAGCGCCTGCATATTTTTTGCCAAAAATTTGCGGAAGAACGGTTTTGTACCGAATATAACTCTAATCGGTGCAGGAAACAAGTCTGAAGTTCTAAATGTTTCTAAATATATTTTAGATGGATATGCCATTGATGGCTTGCATTGCTGCGAACATGGATCTCTTTGAGACATCTGAATTTGCGGTTAGTGGTGGTAATGGTGTTTGTTTGGGCGTCACAATCCGTTGAATTCATCTTATGATTGCTCTCTCTCTTTGTTTGGATTTAGAGACATGTTAAGTTTTGGTTGAAGCTAGCTGTGTTTGAACTTTGGTTTGGAACTTTATTATTGGATTTATTTGGATCAGGAAACGTTTGTAACTTCTTTCACTGTCTCTTTGGGATTAAAAAACTTCTTTCCCAATATTATAAATGCTTTTGGGTGGATGAATGATTTTTTTTGAGTTGATTTGGTTTTGGTTGAAGATTTGGGTGAAATGTTGAAGCTGACATTCTTTGAAATCATGGTGGTATGATGCGAGGATGAGTGTTGGTGACTGATGTTGGTGTTTGGCTTGGGGAGGTGATCTGAGTGCGGGGATAGTCAGGTACTGAGATGTTCAGGTCGGAGGTGTGATGCGAGTGCGAGGCACAGTGGATACTAAGTGAGTTTGAAAGTTCGGATTGATATTAAATGTCACATCTTTGAAGCGTTCTCGATGTTAAAAGTGAATCTAAGGTCCAACGAATCTTCAAGTACGATCTTTGAAGATGACTCAGTGTATATCAAAAGTTGTTTAAGGTTCAGACACCAGTCTCTGACCTGTTTTATTCATATTTATATTCCCTTTATTTAGAATGAAGATTGGTATATACGGGTTGAAAAATCTGCATGCACCAACATGTGAAACAGATCAAATCATTAATAATCTTCTTCTGTCTGTTTAATATTTTTAATTAAGGGCCAAACCTACTTGAGCTGGTGTATATAAATTGTATGTACTTGGTAGAATTAGCCGTAGATAAACATCTCCACCACAGTGGGTGTGAAGATTCGAAACAGTTACTCGACATGCGACTAAGTGGTGGGCGTTCCGATGATCGACTTGCGTGACTTACAGTCGCTCTGGCGGCTTATTCGTGGGCTGCGATCTGGTCGATCGTTGACCAACCTCTTGATCGCATGGCGCCCATTGTGTGTGATCTTTGTTTGATCATGACGTTTTCGGTTTGACATCATGTTTCCTGTTCATTCTTCCCGGATCGTGAATCTTATGTGTTTGTCCGTCAGATATCGTATGTTTTGACATATGTAAACATTTAATGATAAGAATATGAATAATAAACTGACGATAGAACTTACTCCGCGTCTGATAGAGACCCAAACCAATGACTCACAAGATCACTGTCTTGAATTTTGATTTTGATTTCTCTTATAATGCAAAGTTTACATAATAGTGGAGATTTGTTCTGTCAAAATGAAATGGGCTAGAAATATACTCTGAGGAGTTTAGAAAAACACCCTCAGAGTCAGTGATCTGAAATTTATTCTATTTATGTTTTGAATATTAAATGGGCCTGGTTAGAAGAAGAATGATAAAGGAATCTATAAATCATAAAATGATCTCTTTACACTATCTTACTTATCACGAGTGTGGGACGTGACGTAATTCAGCATCTGTTGTGCTAAGATCGTAATTCTGCCGAAATATCAAGGGCGTGAGTGAGGCTTGGTGATGTAGTCTTTTCACAGAAATGATTAACAGTATATGAATAGAACATGAAAGATAAGAAGACCTATCATTTGATAACCAAAATTTATGTATAGGCTCAGTAGTAATGTTTTTTGTGAGAACTTGAGGAGGAGCTGCTCTGGTTCAAATTTATATTCCTGCAGAGAAAATTGAATCTTTCAGGGTTACCATAGATAAGAGAGACTAAATCTTGCTCGACTCAGATTTTCCTGCTTGGCTGAACTAGCATCTCAGGTTTATGGCTTGACTATAAGAATTTTTCTTTCTGAAAGAAAGGAAAAAGAAAATATAGCCGAGATATCTTTATGAACTTTATGAGCTTTTGTGTTTTTGCCACATTTCTTAATTCTTTATTATAAAGAATGAAAGGAAGGCGGAAAGATGGCTCTAAGTAATAGACATCTTATAACTGTTATAGAGTTTTGCCAGTTAACTGATTATTTTGGCTCTGGAAAATCTTGTCTACATGTGGTTCAGATAAATGTGTGATTTATTGTATTTCTCAATGGAGTGTTGCCTGCAGATTTACTGAGCTGGCTCAACGACCGTTGCCGACTGCTCCTTAGTGTTGTATTTGCCCAGTTTATTGTCGAGATGGTATTTGGATTTGTGTTTTGGCTTGGATCAAACCTTCGCCACTATGGATTGAGATCTTTGATACTGTGTTGATGACCCTACCCTTACCTGTGTGACCTTCACCAAAGCCAGGACAAGGACATTCATGAGACACACCTGGAAAACTTGAGGACCTGAGGCGCGGCTGGGGCTGTGGGTTCAAATGAGCTGACAGGTGCAAAAATCTATTTAAACTTGTTTCAGAAGATGAGGCATGAGTTTTGGGTTTTTAAGACAGACTGTGGTGGTGGATCATGAGCTTTTGTGACTAGCATTTGCCAAAGTCTGATGAGGCTTTATACTAAAAGCTAGACTCACTCAGCCAAGTGAGTTGGAGTTTAACTATTTAGATGTTTCAAAAAGTTAGATAAAATAAAGTAAACAAAACCGTCAAACAAAAAAACTGTTCCCAAAAGTTTATTCGTGAGGAATATAATTCATTTAGGCTCTGTAGAAAAGTTCCATCACTATAGATCAGTCTTCCAGGCTAAAATTTATTAACTCTTTGGCTTTGTGATCATTTTAATATTAAATATTGAAAGATGAAATCTGATATCATTTAATGGAAATATTTTAAATTCTGTTTTTCTGAGTGTGAGGGTATATTCTATGTGGATCAGTGTTGTTTTGATAAATTTAATTCTCCTCTGTTGAGCTGGTGTGGCTCTGGGGCGCGGAATGTAGTGATCTAAACAGCTGGAATCCTGTTCTTTTAACACCTTCTTTGTTTATGTTACTTGGTGACAATGATATCAGCACCTTCTTTCACTCTTCAACTTTGTATATTAAAGTAGACACGTGTTGTTATCTTTGCGTCTTGAGTTAATCGTCACATCTGCTGATAATATGAATGTATGAAGTATTTTATTTGTTTTCTAGCGAATTAATTCAAAATCCTTGACTATCTTTGATACCTACCTGGGGTGTTTCATAAGATGTCTCTCTATGTACAGTTTGTGTTTGGAGGAACTAGTTGTTTACCTTTTTCTAACTAAATTAAGAACTTACAAAATGGGAAACTTTATATGGTATGGAATGGTGATTTATGATAATATAATTTAAAATATTTTTTTAACATAAATATTATATAAAATATATAATAGCAGATTTATGTTTTTTGTTTGCTGAATTTTTGTTTGGTTTCATTGTAAATAACTTTGGCCAATTCATCCTAGACATTATGTTTTGTTTGGGGTCCTGTGAATTAAGCCAATATAGCCGATCAAAATGGCTCTGTCTTCACCCCAATCTTTTATCTCATTTGCCAAGGGTGGCCTTAGTAAAAGGGGGTTGTAGTGAAATGATTTGCTGATCGATATGAATGTATGTTGGTTATTTCTCGGCAGCGACTGGGTATGGAGTTTGGTTAATGTTTAATGTTTGTTGGAAGCATAAAGGAACTATGAGATCATTGGGATCAACAGTGTTTTTGATCAGTGTTTAACCATTGTCTATTAGCAATATTCTTTCAGATGGTTGTTTCCTTATAATTCTTTGTTTGTTTTATTATTTCTTTGTGAAACCATCTGATGGATTCAAATGGTGTTATGTATCGACTTCCTGTCTGCTGTTATTGTTGTCTTCACCAGATTTTGTGTCTGGAAAATAATTCTCTGTTTTGCGACAATTAATAATATGTACATTTTCTCTCTTATTTTCTGTTATTTCTACTCAATCTTGACTTACAATCATCTTTGATTAAATTTAAAATATGTATAACATGGCGTCAGTGACCAGGGCACCATGTTCCTCACTTCCATTCTTTAGTATCTTCTTCTCTTTCTTATGTTATCAGAGGCATTCTCAATGTGTGCAATCGAGAGAAATCGCAGAATACTAAATCATGATTTAATGAGTTTATTCTAAAGTTTATATATTTTTGCACCTGTGCCGTTGGCCCATTATATTTGAAGCAGGGCTAACCTTTGTTTAATGGACTCACTTTCTACTATGTGGGTAATCATTGCACAATCCCCATTATGTTGAGATACTGATATAGGTTCTTTGGGCGAAGTTTTCATTGAATTTAAAATCTTTTCAAATTTAACACACATTTGTTACTTTAAATAACCTCTTTAACAGTCTTTAGGCTGTTATTGGATTGGAGGTTTAATCAATATTTGATTGACACTAGATCTTCCTTAGTTCTATCGTCATAATATTAAAGGGTTCATTTCTGTTATGTGCTGATGGGTGATGAACTGTTCCAAACAGACTCATCATAAAGTTACTTTTTAGTTTGTTATTGCTCTTAATTAAAGCACTGTTTACTTATATACTAGGTATCTTTAGTTTCAATTTATCAAATTTATGTCTTTTAAATGACTTGTAAATTTGATCTATGGCTTCAGAGGATTTAACTACAATTTGTTTGCTTTTGTTTTTCTTTTGTTCTTTATTTTAATTATTTATTACTATATAAAAAATTTAACTATCTATTTTGAACAAATTTTTTGTTTTAGATGATAAGTGGATTTAGAGCTGTGCTACATCATATATTATTAGATTGACAATAAACTTATACTAAACAAAAAGTATGAATCCAAAATGGAATGTGACTTGAAGCAGAAGGCTGGAAAAATATGGAGGGAATATTTACTGATTGGAGAGGAGGGTTAGGGAGGCTGGGAAAGGGAGAAGATGACTTTGTTGACTTTATCTTTTGATATTTTTGAAGCATGGTTTGGTATGAACGCCTGAAAGTTTCTTTTTGGAAAAGGCGACAGTTGGAGCCTTTTTATCTGCGCTCTGCGCTGGCTACTGGAGGAGTCAACTTTAGATATGTGTTTGCGTGGTTTACAGTTTCACCGTTTGGTATCTCCGTTCTTTTTCTATTCTCCTCTGTTCTGGATTGAGCTTGACTGTTAAACTGACTTTGGACTTGCTCAAATCTAATCAGTGGTATCTAACACTGGGAGAGGCCTTTGTTCAAATGGGGGCACAGGCTGAGTGCAGGTGGTTGGTTCAGATGGGGCTCTTTGTTATCAGGATAAAGGCCAATTACTTGCAGCACTAAGCTGGCTTCTTTTTGCCCACTCCGCACTCTGAAATAATTAATTGCACTTTGTTTCATCTTGAGCGGGATGGCCTGACCTTACGCCTAGCCTGATCCTAGCTCCCGGGTCCCATATTTACGATTCCCTTCCCACTTGCTCATGCTGGCTCTTTCCGCTTTCTCTGCTGATCCACGTCCTTTTCTTGCTGTTTTTTGTAATCGTTCAAAAATAATAGCTTTTATGTTGATCTAGACTTGCTTTCCTTGGCACCCAGATGGCCTTGTGGCAGGTCTCAGGAAGGAGGCCTCAGATCTATGGAGAATGCTGAAAAGCTTTGAAAAGAATGGAAAAGTTCAGGAATTAAAGGAAAGGCAAATGGGGCCTCGACCCTAAATCGTGGTGAGGAGAGATTGGGGAAAGTGGCATAATATATTACAGTTTAATTTTGGTTTCAAAAGTTCATTATAAGAAAGAAGGTGGGGGCCATTCCCATGTGGCTCTGGCACTTCCATAATGGTACCAGCTCATTCACTCTCTGGAGTTTGATTTCCCAATTTGTTCTCTCTCTTTCTCACTTCAACCATATATCGGTTCCTTTCATTTTCCTTCTTCTCATATTGTAACGTTTTAAGTATCTTGTCTCTCCCGCTACACTGCTCTATGACAACCAACAATATGGCTAAGCTGTTGATGTCGGTGTTCTCTGTCTCCTCCTCGCGTACGTTAGCGAGGCCCGTCCTATGCGGCAGCCCTTCACCCTCCAGGGCCGCGTCTACTGCGGCACCACAAATGCTGGATTCGAGACTCCGTCACCTCTTACCGCTCCGCCGGTAGAATCCTCTCTTGCTTTTAGCTTCTGTGTAATATTTTACAAACGTGGTGGTTCAAGGTATTTGTAATTGTGGATGGATCTACGCGATTTGAATTGTCTGTCGATCACCTTTGGAAGGTCTTTTCCCCCAATTTGGTGGCTAGATCTGATGATTGTGAGTATGGTTTTGGAAAGTTTTTGTGATTGTCTCCGATAAACGCTCTAGATCTAGGAGTTGTTGCGTACAATGTGGACGTTCTTAACCCTCTGCTTTTGCTAGTAATGAAACTATTCTATCAATGCAATCGCAAAGCTTTCTCTATCAGTGAATTCACGCGGATCCGTTGTTTGGATCATATGGAAAAAATAAAATGGGACCAAATCGGATTTATAGGAGTACAAATTTAATAGGACTAAATCCAAACTTATAAAATACATATTTCAAACGATTATCTAAAAATAATTGGATTTATAGACGGATTTAGAAGTATTGCTTTGAGCATTCAGATATTATTTTTTAATGATTTAGGTATTATTTTGATCAAAGCTATTATCTTTTGATCCGGTGCTCTCACGACGAATTATTTTAGAGGATTCATATTTTATGATTATTTTACATGATTGCCGAAGTAGTACTTTTCCCTACTCAAGTTAGATCAATCTTTTGTGAATTAAACTATAAACTTTCTAGAGATGTTTTAAATTTTGGCTTTGAAAGATTATCTTGGATTATAGAATCATGTAGATTTTCCCGTTCAATTTCCTTTCACCCAAAAAAAAAAAAAAAAAAAGAGTTGAACCAATCTATCACTTTATTATTATATTTTTGTTTGTGTGGGGTTGGGCTTAAATAATTAGATTTTCCTTACCTAAATGTTATAAATCCAAAATTCTTTTCTATCTCTTCAAAATTAGCTTCAGTTTAATGCCCCTTTTCTAAAAGATATTAATCCGTAATTTCAATGTCAATTACCTGCTTGTGCAGGTGCAAGAGTTAGATTGAGTGCAAAGACAGGGACACCCCTTGCAGCTTGTTTACAGCGTTGAAGGGTGACTGACTCAGCTGGAATGCATACAAAGATCGCGATTGAAGATGATCGCTGGCGACCAAATGTGTGGTACTATTCTAGTGAAGAGCCCACAGGCTGACTGCCTAAAAAGTGGATCAGGACGCGATCGGCTCCATGCTAGCCTCACCCGCAACAATGGTGTTGTTTCTGATGGTCGTTTTGCAAATGCCATGGGATTCATGAAGGATGAGCCTGATTTTGGCTGCACAGAACTGCTCCGGAAATACCAGGAATATGAGAACTAAAATACCCTCATGCTTAATTCTTTTGTCTACATCTTAGTTATTATTTATATAGGTGCGTTCAGATGGTTTTTATGACTCTGTTTATAAGTAATATTCTGTTCATCATATATGTAGTTTGGCCATTGACTTGTGGGCTGTGGCTTCAAAATTGTAGCTTATTGATCGATTGATTGCCATTTATGGAAATTTTCTAAGCTTGAGATTTCTGAACATATATCCTTATTAAAAGGCTTTTCTCCCTTCAAGACGTCGATAACGCAAATATGATTATTAAACTGGGCAGAGATAAGGAGTGAGTTTTTCGGCTTCCTTCAAATGGTGATAATTATCCTGAAAACGATTTCAAAACCTGGCTGGAAATGTGTGGCCAGACCTGTTTGTGGAGAGAGGCATCAACTTAGGAAAAGCCTTACATGCTCTCTTCTCTCCTTCCCTGCTATTTGGAGTTCAAATCTCATTTGGGATTGATTAATTTAAGACTTCTTATGGACATTAGTGCCTTGAATTTTCAATGTCAAGAAAATATGCTTAAGCCTGAAGCATTTTGAAGGCGGAAAGATTTGACAGTGAGATTTGACAGTGATTAAATGAGAGCATATCAATATCGTGATGAGCATATAGTGGGTTATTTAATTGAAAGGATAAATCAGTTCAAATTGGAAATATCAATCCCTTTTGCATTTTTGTTATTTTAAGAGAGATTCTTTTTTGACCAAAAAATAATTCCTACCCTTTTATTATTTTACCCTTTAAAACTTGCCAGTAACTTTGAGAACAAAGTTATTTTTAGTAAACAAAAATAATCCTTTTATCCATTCACTTTGATATTTTTCTCGAAATGCGATTAATGGATTTTGAACCATTTAACATGTCTCTATAATCTGCGTTTAAATAGCTTGATTCACAGCTTGTGTATCACCGGCGAAACAGAAATTTGCGAAAACATAGTACCGGCTTTGATGAATTTACGAATCCGATAGGGTCTAAATTTGAATACATTTATTTCAAGAAGATTTATTTCTCCTAGAGTCTGGATTAGCAAAATTTGAATAAGCTGATTTGGATGAGTGAAAGCTGAAACATGGCTAAATAAAATCTCAACGAGAACTGTGTTGCAGAAAATAGAGCTTCACTTTGACGAATTTTTGGGTCCAATGAGGTCCAAATTTGATTACATTTATTTCAGGAAAATTTGTTATCACGGAAATACAGTTTATTCGAAATTTGAATAAGCTGATTTTAATGAAGTAATGCAATAGAGTTAGTAAATGAAAATAAAAATATGGGTTTTGGAAAATTTTATTGTGTCTCACTAAAAAGCTATACACATTTGCTTTTATCAAAGTCGCCAGAAATAATCACAATAAAAGCCAATTTCAGCAGGCTCGCTGACGTCACATTATCTGAAAGTAGGGTTTCTCAGCGAACACAATCGAGAGGGAGTTCAGGTGGGTTCCTAATCTTGATCTTTCGATATTCACTAAACTCTCTTCACTAGTTTTTCTCTTAGGCCTTTGTTTCATTTCTTGATCCGCATATGAGCCCGAGCAAAATGGAGTAAATCGAAATAAGATTTGTGACTTTATCCCCACAAGCACCATAGTACTGAGCTCTTCCAAGAGCAAGGCAGTGGTACGGTCCCCAAAGGTACGATTTTTGAGTCTTATCCTCTCATCCGTTATAAGGCACTTGTTTGACTATCTTTTTTTTTGGCTTCTTTCTCATTTTACATTAAAGCCTTTATTATTCATTTACTTGTATGACTTTTATTACACATTTATTCTTTGGCATATGCTATTAACTTCATTTATGGCATTTGGTCCTCGTTTTGACGTTTTAAGATTTAATCTTGACTCTTGTATTATTTGGGTTTAAACCTTTATTTTATTTTTAGCAATATAATTTCCGAAAAAAAAAATACAAATTTGATTTATTTTATACTCTAAATATGTTATGAAACTGTTAGGTTATTTTTAGGGCATTACACCCCCTCTATTGCCTTACCTAATCCCTTCTTCCTGTCCATCGTTTATCACCTATGGAACTCTGTGACAAACGAGAGAAGGGTCTATGTTATAATTGTGACAAAAAATGGAGTTCAAATCATCGTTGCAGCATTAAATTTTTTATGTTATTGAGTACAAATGATGATGATGATGGTGGTGGTATTCCTCCGTTAATTGAGGAACCAATGACGACTCTACCGATGGGGCGCTCATATCCAGAGGGACATTTCCAGTCTCCATGCTTTGGCTGACCAAATTAACCGGCCCTCTTTGCGTTTGATGGGTACAATTCAAGATCACAATGTTCATGTCCTTATAGACAGTGGAAGCACACATAACTTCGTCAAGTCTTCTACTGTGGAATTTCTGGGTTTATCTGTGCACTTTTAGTTCATTTCGCGCTTATATTGGCAATGGTGATTTTTTGGTATCTCAATTTTCTTGTCCACGGGTTCCCTTGATGATGCAAGGCCAACTATTACAATTAGTTTTTATGTCCTGCACCTGATGAAGGACAATAAAGGTTGTTTTTGAGCTATCAATGGATTACCTGTTGGGACGTGTGGGTCATGATTACCTTGCGCTTTCAATGGAATTCACTTGGCAGGATATTCCTAGTTCACTTACAGGGTGATGTTTCCTTGCTTCCTCGCTTGCTTTCCTTTCAACGACTTTGGGCGGTACGCAAGAGGCTGTTCTGATTTGTTTGAATTATGCTCCACACATTCCGCTAGACACCTTAGTCCCTAATCCTTCATAGGAACCCTTATGTTTTCCGAATGAATTGTCGGTGCCTATTACTGTCTTGTTGAAACATTTTGAGTTCCTTTTCACCTACGCCGCACGAGTGGCTTGCCCCTCATCGTGTCACTGATCACCGGTTTCATCTTCTTTCGGCGCTTATCACTTTACTTCCAAAAGGCTGAGATGGAGAGCTGATTAGAAATGTTTGCATAAGGGTATTATACAGCCAACCAAAGTCCCTTTCTCTTCTCAATGTATTAGTAAAAGGACGACTCCTATCGCTTTTGTGTCGACTATAGGGCCCCTAACACAGTAACATTTAAGGATAAGTTTCCAATACCTACTATCAATGAACTTTTGGATGAGTTGGGTGATGCTTCGGTTTTTAACAAGTTGGACTTGAGTGCGGGATATCATCAGATAAGAGTTCACACTAGAGACATCTATGAAACAACTTTTCGCATGATGGTCATTCACAATTTTAGTAATGCCATTCGGTCTTTCAATCCTCCATCAACTTTCTAAATGACTATGAATAAACTCTTTGCTCCATTTTGCGAAGTTGTTATTGTTTTATTATGATATCTTGGTATACGATTCGTAGTGGAAGATCATTAAATCCATTCTGATTGGCCCTTCAAAGCTTGTCTAATCACAATTTCTTTGTGAAATTGTTAAACTGTTTTTTTATCAAGCTTCCATTGAATACCTTGGTGATATTCTTTGGGATCCTGTCTTTCTTTGAATAGAACGGATAGAGATAGAATCGAGATCGGTCCCGAAATGCATTGCGGATAGTCCTCGATGTCAATGGCGTATTTATTCACGAGGCGTGAAAGCCAGGATGATTATTCGTCTAACTAGAAAAGTGAAGAATTTCTTAGGAATCCTCTGAATCCATTCGTTCTTTTTTCTCTGACAAATGGTCATAACTTCATCTGGGTTCAAATCTTATTGACAGGCCCACTAGAGATCAGAAATTGTTGAAGAAACAATAAGATGTTTCCATGCGATAGGAAAATAAAGAAATGGTTAATATATTCAAGATAATTACGTATTTACAAAATATCGTCTCAATTCATCCTATTTCATCAAATCTGGGATGTGATATGGTTCCAAAGTATGAACGGATATAAGATGGTTCCGACCAGATTTTAAGACTCTTAAACAAAAAATCCATTTTTGGTTTATTTCCATCTATTCCATGACGATACACACCACAATTTTGAATCATAAGAGAGATTTTCAAAAATAAGCGAGGATAGATCATATCGATAATCGAGCCAAATCTGAGGTGATATCATAAAGGATTTGCCTTTTCTATTGATTCCTCACCAGTTGGATCAAAAATGAATTCTTGGATGAGGTATTTAACTCCCAGGGATGAATCGAATAAGAAATCTTTAGGTTCTGCGCTCTAATATGAAGAAAGAATGAATCTTTTATCGAAGGGTCAGGAGAAAAATGGGTCTGAATATCTGTGAAATGATTTTGGAAAGATCGAAACAAAAAATATTAAGTGGTATTTTCTTGCTTTCATATAATGAATAATCAGATAATGTGTTGTGCGAAATTTGATTCAAATCAATATAGCACCTATGGGTACATAAAGAGTATATTTATTGATTCTTTTAATGAATACATATCTGATGGCGAATCACAAATTCAAAGGATTAAGCAGAATGATATACGGAATCATGAAACATAATGAAATGATCAACCAACATTTATCGGGTGAAAAGGTAAGAAGAAATGGTTCGATCCTGCATTTTTTATTTCGAACCACAGGGATTCATGAATGTCCAGGATCCTGAAGCATATATAACTATAAATGGTCGATGGGAGTAAGAATTTCGGGAACATTTGGGACCATTTAATTTTTGATGAAGAAGTATTTTCCGCGTAGTGTTGATCGATGCGTATTAATCAATAGTTGATTGATTGATGCGAGGTTATCGACAAAAGGTTGTCTAGAATCGCCGTTTCTTTTTATTCGAATCGTTTCTTTTTTGTCCAAGTTGCTTATTTTTTTGTCTAACTCCGCCATTTTTCTTTTTTGGCGAGTTAAAATATCCCATTCTGGTAGGAATCCTATCTATGAATTGAAAAGGTTTGAATAATCATCTGTGTCGATTGTTAAAAAAGTCAAATAGTTTCAAATCATTTAGAACACAAGAAAAATAGAAACTCTTCTTATTGGATGATCATGATACTTCCACAATCAAAATTTTGATCATTGGAGGAACATTATTATCGTTTTGTTCAATAAGATGATACCAAAGTGGATGATTGACTCATTCCATAGTAAAAATAATCGCGGGAGAATCAGCGATAACACGAAGATTCCTATTTCACAAACTGTTATCCACGTCGAACCAATTAAGCTAAATCCCATGAAACTGTTTCATAGGGAATCCATTGATATCTTTACTATAAACCAAGGATGGGTTTGGGACCTTGGAATAATCACTAAACAGCTGTGCAACAAAAGATTCCCTTTTTGTAATGCCGCTTCCACGATTAAATTGAAGTGGGAGGCTTCTGACGAAGAACTATTAACGACGCATTAGTGGGCTGATTTCAATCATATATTCATAAAAAACATAAGCATAAAGAGCTACAACCATATGGTGAAGTGTTTAAATTTAATGCCCAGCGCATATATACATGAGTCAAACTACTTGTATTTACACAAAGTTCCACTATCACTTAAAATATTACATTTACATTTTCATTCCTGGCAAAGGCTGAATGGGGACCTACATCGGAGAGACTCCTCTGTACATTGTGTTGGCCACGGCCAGATAAGATAATACTCTAATATGGCTCCTTTAGTACTTACGGATGAAACATCCATGCAAACTTAAGCAGTGAGAAAGCGGATAGCATACTCTTGGCCATATAGTGGTCTCGATTCTGATATACATTTAAAAATAATTCACATGTGGCGTATTCATATCTAGTGGGAGTATCAATTTCACTTAACATAAGGTACCCATGCATTACTTTCTACAATCTGAGCCATGCAGTTTTCCCTTAACATCGGAGGTGACTTACTTTGTTTGTAAATGAACTATTATTCATATACTTATCATATAAATGTTTTACTTTTCTTTGCTCTAGACCGATCGGGATTATGAATGAGAAGGATGGCCTGATGGGTACACAGAGGAATTACGATCTGATCTTGAGCAAGAGTGCGAAAGCAGCGGAAACAGGCGATGCCATGACGCAGAGATCAAGAGTGTATGGCAACCAGCATGCAAAAATATCGTAGCACTAATCGAAACGTGCGTCGCCTGAGCAAAAGTGTTGTTGCCTTTAGGCGGGAGTGTCGAGTACTAAACATATGTGCCTATTCATTCAATATCCGGTCTTAAGTAGACCTACAATTATATGTGTTTTAGAGCTTTTTATACTAATATTTATAACATTCGTTTAGGCTTTATAAAAATAGAAAGCAAAATAGGCAGAAAAGAGGCAAGAGCAAAACCTTCCAAAAAGATGGGTTTGCTAGGCGGCTGAGACCTTTGCATGGCGAAGAGCTTAAGCCAGGTGAGCACTCCTCCTTTAGGTGGAAGGCTTTGGGCTTCTAGAAATGAGGCATTTTTCCTTGCCACTAAAGCGAAAATTTCCAACCAAAACAAAACAAACCACAAAACCTAACTCAAACCAACCCAAAAACACATTTATGGAAGAGTTAGGATTTTCCTAACACAACATAACAAAGAGGAAGTTAGGATAGTTTCCTAACCTTGATTTCTTGACACCTTCAAAGTAGCTTTCCTTTCCTTCTACTCTTCCATATAACTTCTTTCTTTCCTTCCCTTTAATTGATCAACTATAACCCGAAAAAATAAAAAAAATGGAGAAAGCGAACCCAAAATGGATATTCTCCCCAGATAAATTATGCCTATCCTCTAATCAATGGAACTTCCCATTCTAGAAGACAATTTGTGGTCTTATCCCTTTTGGACTTAATTTTTCCCTTTTTTCTTTTTAGTCATTCTTCTCCATTCAATTTGAAACTAAACTTATCACAATTTGACCTTAACATATAATTTTCTTGTTTTGTGTCGCTGGGTCCTTAATTGTAGTGATACGGTTACAAATTTTCACATTTAACACTTAAATTTTCGAAAAATACAAATTTGACTTTTATTATACCCTAAACATATTAAAAAACTACTAAGGTATAATTTGTGGTGTTACAATCCCCCCACCCTTAAAAGAATTCGTCCTCGAAATTAATACCTGAATTGAAGAGTTACAGGTACTATGCCCTCATTGTCAATTCCGGCTACCAAGTTGCTTCCTCATACTAGTGGTGTTGCCAAAACACCTTTACCAAAGGAACACATTCCATTCCTCGGTGTTTTACTTCACGAGCTAAAATGGCCTTTGGTTCTTCATCATAAGTGAAGTCTGATTGCCCTTGTACATCTTGTACTGGCAAGATGTGCAATTCATTAGAATGGTATTTTTGAAGCATTGAGACATGGAATACATTATGTAATTTGGCCAACTCGCGGAGGAGAGCCAAGCGATAAGCTCTTGGTCAATTCTTTTTCCAGATCTCGCCAAGGTCAGATAAACCTTGGACTCGATTTCCCTTTCTTTCCAAGCCTGAGTATCTCTCTCACAGTGATACTTCCAGTATATCTTAAACTTATGCCTCTGTCTTTTCTTTTCAAATCTGCATATGACTTTTGTGATCACTGGCGCAGCTTTTAACCTTCTTTGAATGACGAACTTTTTGCTTTTGTCTCCTTTACTATGTCAGGACCAATGACCTTATACTTGTTTAGCATATAAGAGTTCTACATTTCTCACCATACAAAGCTTCATAAGGGGCCATACCAATGTTGGACTGATAAATGTTATTATAGGCAAATTCCATAAGGGGAATATACCTATCCAACTTTTAGGAAAATCTAGCACACAACCCCAAAGCATGTCATTTAACACTTGAATCACTCTTTCAGATTAACCATCCTGTTTGTGGATGAAGGTTATTACTAAATTCGATAAAGTACCTAAAAAGTGACTATAATTCTTTCCAAAACCTTGGCGTGGCGGTGGATCATGATCAAACACACTATTGATAGTGGAAGTCCCATGCTTGGTGGACAATCTCATTCCGCATTACAATTATGCTAGCAGATCCATGGAATAGTCGACGGACTAGTAAGAAGTGGCGGAACTTTGGCAAGTGCATCCTTGTTACCTAAACTGAATCATCCTTCTTTTGGGTGAGGGGAAAATTGGACAAAAAATCCATAGTAATCTTGTTCCACTTCCATTGAGGAATTGGGATGGGATTTAACAAACCAGGCGGTACTTGATGTTCAGCTTTTACTTGCTGACAAGTTAGACATTTGGATACATACTTTGTTATATCCTTTTTCATCCCTCGCCATGTAAATCATAACATTTCAAATCTGGTATATCTTGTTATCTCGGAGATGCATGGTGAAATACAATATTGTGGCTTTCGCTTTATCGATTCCTTTTTCCAATTCCTGAACATTTGATGCATAATCTCTGCTCTTGTAATAGAACCTCCATATCCTTTTATGGAATAGCGAGTCTTGTCTCCATTTTGACTAATTATTGCCATTTATTGTCATAACATCATTTTTATCTATCATCATTTGTCTCGGCTCGAGGTATAGCTCTCAATTGAGCTAACAAAGCTCCATTAGATGTAAATCTCCATGTACAATGCTTCAGGGACAAAACATAAATTGTTCTTCTACTTAAGGCGTCTACCACCACATTAGCTTTTCTTGGGTGGTAATCAAATATACAATCATAGTTCTTAAACAATTCTAGCCATCAACGTTGCCTCGAGTTCGGTTCATACACAGGCTAACAGAGATAGTTAAGACTTTTATGATCACGTAAATATTTACATTTTCACCATATAAGTAGTGTTGCCATATTTTAAAGCGAAGACACTAACGTTGTAATTCAAATCATGTGTGGGATAATTTCTGCTCATGCGGTTTCAAGCGTCTTGAGGTGTATATGCCACCACATTTCCATCTTCCATTACACATCCCGAACCAATCCTTGAGCATCACTATACATGGCATATTCTCTACGAAGTAGGTTGAGTTAACAACTTCAGCCAGCATTTTCTTCTTGATCAAAACTTGGTGACATTTGTCGGCATCCCATTCAAAGCGTCACTCGCACCGGGCTAGCAGTTAGTGTAGAGGCTATGACGAGATCCCTTTACGAGCGGGTCGGTAATACCTAGCTAAACCCAAGAAACTTCTCACCTTTGTTATATTTCGAGGCGGTTTCCAATTCACAATTGCTTCAATCTTCGTAGGGTCAACTCTAATACACTATACATACATAATATGGCCTAGGAATGACACTTCCTTAAGCCAAAAATCACACTTAACTTTGAAAACAACTTTTTTTCTCTTAGGATCTGCAACACTATCCTTAAATGATGTTCATGTTCATATGCATCCTTAGAATACACCAAGATGTCATCTATGAATACCACTAAAAACTAGTCCAAATAAAGGGGTGGGCTATACCCTGTTCATGAGTTCATGAATGTGGCCGGTGCATTAGTCGACCAAAAGGCATGCAAAAACTCACTTAATGACCATTTCGGGTTCTAAAGGCTATTTCAAGACATCGCTTATCTTTCTGAAGTTGATAATATCCGATGCAAGTTTATCTTTGAGAGAACCCCTTTCGCTCCTTTAAACTAATCAAAAAGATATTTTTCGTGGTATTTATTTTTACTATTACCTTATATATTTGTTGATAATGTTACATCTAAGAGTGTCATCTTTCTTTTGACAAACAAAGCAGAGCGCACCGGTGAAGCAGGTCGGGAGGAATCCCTATGTCAATAGCTCTTGAGTTGAGTCTTGACTATTTTTAATTCAATTGGAGCCATGCGGTCTGAGTTACTCCCACTGAACGCCAGGAGTTATTCCATGTAAAACTTCAATAGCTAGAATCTGCCATACTTCTCTCTTAGGTGGTAAGCCAGGTGGTTCTCCGAAACACATTAATAAATTCCTTTATCATCAGTATCTTCACAGATTTCACGCCCCTCTTGAAGTCGAGCACAGCGAAAAGGCTTCTGATGATGAGTGCACAAACACTTTCATTACCATGCTGCGTACATCTTATGGTTTAGCTTTATTTTACGATTAAATACACATTTTATGGCTACGATATTTGATTCTTGTTTGCGTGGAATCTCATAACAAGTGAAACAGGACAGTTGGGGACAGCAAAAGACAGAAAGAGAAGAAAATAAGGAAATTTGAGGAAGCATTAATATCTGAAGAGAATCTGCGTGAGCGAGTATCAGATCTCGCGGGGACGAAGATAAACAGATATTCTTAAATAATCATGTAAATTCAAATAATAAATTGAATCTTGTTTATTTGTATCGAGATCGTTCTGATGCGATAATTAAACAAGACGAATCTGGGATGGAGATGAGACAAAACCATGATACTGTAGCAGTGACACGGATCAATGAAAGAAGGAGCTATATTTACATTTTGGCTTTGTGGAAGAAATCATGATGGTTATCAGACCGATTGTGCGTGTTGGGTCGAACGCATTACAGTTGCATATGGGTTGTTGTTCTATCTTGCGGTTCATGGTTAAAATTTTGGATATTTGTGTTATTAGAAAGTGTAAACTGTGACCAAATGATCATCTCATATTCTCTTTGCTCGTATATGATTATAATATAAATCTATCTCTGTTGATGCGTTTGTTGAATGTTTTAATTATTGGGACAACTCTGAGATTAACATTGAGATGAACGGGGATCTTTGCGTTGAAGAAACCTGGATCAGTGCTAACCAGACGAATAGGGTATATCGGGTTAAAGAGGTGTGATCTCAAATTATATTCTTCAAGACCCAGTAAATTGGGTTGCTGAAGATGATGCATATTATTGTGAGTTCAGCGGATGCGTATCAAGGGAGGGATATATTCGACGGCGGATCTTGTAGTGACGATTCGCGATGGATGATGTTGACTCTCTGAGTGAATCAACTCGTGGCGGGGGGGATGAAGCCTGCGCAGTACTCACCGGCAGCGGACCGCCGGGAATGAAATTGGTTGGTTGATCGCTATGGTTAAACGATCCGTTCAGGTTTGATCAGGATGATGACGCGGGAGCTGATTTGCGGTGGTCAGTGGCGTTATTATTGCTGATGGATAGAACATAAATAACCCTTTAGGTACACTATATTACTTGAGGCCACACACACACGTGCACTTGCACATAGGCGTACGCATCTTACATCACGCTTCGTATATCAACTGACCTTTTCTAAGAAGCGCCCGGGCTTTTTGGCAAAATTATATTTGACAACGTACGGATGCGGATACCATGTACAGTTACCTCTGACAGGTTAGAACATTTAAGCACTACCATTTTCTTATCTGATCAAATTATATCGAATGTTTGGATAACGATCCGTTCGAAATCAAAATCAAACTCATGAAAAGGTAAAGCAATCGGATCAGCCCAGAAAACTCTATCATGGATCACTTTAGAGACAGAGTTCTTATACACTGCGGTGACTTTAACACTATGCCCCCAAAGGGTAGTAACACATGTCATATCTTAAAGTTTCTGATAAGCGATTATCACTCAATTATTGATACATATATAAGAATGTAGAACGAGAATCTGCAAAGCATGCGTTGAGTGTCATAGAAAGTGAAATTACAGTAATAACCCACAGTGCATCTGATCTTTGCGAGCTCGCATAGCACCGCAACTTGAAATTTTAGGATTAACAATGACAGGGTAATTCTTTCACGATTAAATAACGCCTTCTTTCGCGCCTTGAACTACCTCGCCCTCTACCGCCATCATGGAGTGGTGGAGGTATGACTGGATCTCTGCTACTTCATGAGGACACTAGAACTCTAGATCCTGTGGACAGTTCACTATAAAGGCAGATTTTATGCTTCACATGAAACAACCCTTAGTTATCGAGTCTACGCCAAATACTAGGACAGTGCATGTGATTCTTTTTCTTGTTTGGTTGAATTGCCTGAGAACCTAGTGTCATGGTAGGTCATTGCCTTCACACCGTGGCTGAACTATGTATTGATTGACTTGAGACTCTACAGGTGGCTTACGAGGAGAACTACCCATCTCTGGAACACTCTCTCACGATTTTCTTTTCGACTCATCATTTAGTTTCTCGATTTCCTCTAGCCGTTTGCACCAACTGATAGAAATTCGCCGCTTACTTGATGATGTAACATCTAGCGGATACCTTTTTATCGGTCTTTCCTTTGATAATCCTCAATGCTCCTACCTTCAAAAGTTTAAGTAAAAATTAGTTGATTGTAAGTACTAAGGCTAAATACTTTCTTATATTTTAGCCACTATCGTTCCCTATTTCAGGGTCGAAGGAATTGGCTTCCATAGTCCCTCTATAATCATCAGGTGACATACTTTGTTTGAAATTTTAGGCAAAGTCCCATGAAATAGGGTCGGGGCGTGGATTTCTTAAACATTTCCACAGTCATAAGTTGCCTTGCGAAGTGAGGTTGCACATTTGGTCATCTATTCGAGGATGTGACATTTTTTCTTGATCTAGAGGCCCTTTGCAATTTCTCCAGCCAAAACTCAGCTTTATCAGACTCTTCAAAACTTGTACCATGGAATTCTTCTACTCCATGCTTTCTTATTAAATCAACCGGGGCTCTAGGGGCCGTGACTCAATCTAAGACCCTTGCCATATCCTGAGAAATTTTTAACAATGCTTCAGTTGGCACATATTCACTTAATTGAGCTCACTCACTGCAGACTGGGGATGGATCAAGGTCCACAGGGATCGACGCTCTGAGCTTCCACAAGGTCCCCGGATCGGGTCCATTCTAGTCAATATACAAAACAAGGACATCTGCATTAGGCCAAACACATTACTATGTAGGTACATTTTTATATTAATAAGCTTTAAACTTAAAACCTAGGGCTCGATACCAACTAAACTATAACGCCCCTTCCCCTGACCGCTTCAAGTGAAGGGGAGTCACACGGGGTAGAGAACTATTAACCTGACATTAGTGGGTCCATTTCAAACATATATTCATGAAAACATAAACTTGTAAAACTACCACCATAGTGGTGTTTAAATTGTTCTGTATATATATGCTTGAGTCCAACTAGTTGTATTTACACAAGTTCCACTATCTTAAAATATTACATTTACATTTTCATTACAATAAAACTAAATCGGGGACCTACATCAGAAAGACTCCTACTATTGTGTTGGCCCTAACGAATACAAGATGTCTTTGACGACCTCTTCAGTACTTACACGGATGAAACACCTGTGCTAAGCTTTATAACTCAGTGAAAACATAGAGCACACAGATGATCTCACTCATGTCCCCACCAATTGCATTCATTCAAAACAAGAATTCTGGCCATGTCAGTTCATGTCTCCCGCGGTGACGCCTCAAACTATGTCTCATGACAACCCGTTAACCCCTGGAAAATCAGCACGCCTGATCAGAGATCTCATACTCAGAGCAAAATGGCCCTGTCCACACACCATTATCATCAAAATAACTGAACTATATCCAACCCAAGAGTTGATAATATTTCTTTACCATAAAACGACAAGGTTAAAAATTTGACTCAATATGACATTATACAAAACTGGTGTCATTAACCTTATTTCTTCCAATCACCCAAGATGGTCGCCTTCCTAACGCCCCCGCACTTGAAATAATATTCTCGATTGTGGTGAGCTTATCGCCCGCAGTGGAATTACCCTAAATGGGTTACTCCCCACCTAAGTGCATATGCAATGATCCAATGTAAACACACACTCAAGTAAATACGTGATCCTACTTGAATGTCTACATGCCCAAAACCCATGTCTTGAGTCCTCACCGACTTCCTCACACTTGCCTAAGATATGTATGAGAAAACATCGTTTTCAAAACAAAACCTGTTGTTCTCGAAAACACACTACCGAATTTCGGTAAAAATATAGGACTACCCTCGAGGCGTAATGTGTGTCGAGAACCTTCCAAACAATACAATGGGCTCCCCGACGTGTAATTGTAGGACTATCTCTTAACACCATTCTCTGGAAAATCATCCATTGAAATTCCTTTCGCAACCATGTTCGTTTTTATTTTTTTCTTTTATATCATGCACACACACCTAATTTCTAGGTTACCCCGGTGCATATGAAATGCATTATGCCATTTCAACACAATTTATACAACACATGCCAATACATCATCATGCATATATTGACATAAATTAAATTACAACAACATGTTACTTTATTTTAATCAATAACATCAATTATGCAATATTCTCAAATTTGCACTCAAACCACATGTTATTCAATTTACCAACCAACACTCAAATTAGCTCACTTGAACTATACACTATTCCATTTCCAATGGCCTACACACACAATTATATTTTTATATAATTGTGGCTCATGTTAACACATTCATGCATTAACCTATTAATTTCTTTAATCAACCAACTCAAGCCATTCATTTCAACCAATTTCATACACACCACACATGGACGTTTTTGGTCCAATTCGTTTTTCAACTGAACCTGCTTTTAACAAATTAAAAATGCACGTTGGTCGGCCCATGGGCGTACCTACTCAACACACATCGGTTCCACTTTGTGGAACCGAATTCCATGGCCATTCCTGGCCTCATGCACACCAAAACACAATTTATTGTATAAATTATGACCCAAGGCGCCCAAACAGTCCATACACTGTCACGGACTGTCCAAACGGTTTCCAAAAATTTCCATACTTCGGTTCTAAGTTTTGAGACCGATCAAACGACCACTCACGACCTCAATCAACTCAAGCATTTACAAAACACTTAAACAAGGGGTAAAACAAGTAGGATAAAACCCCTACCTCACGGAGTTTGTCGAAACTCCCCAAAACCGGTGCCCACGAGTAGTTCTCGCCGCTGCAGAGCAATCCTCTTCCTCGCCCGAAGAAATCCGAGACTCTGGTCCGGACGGATCTTAGAGAGAAGTTACACACTCTCTTACTAAAAACCCTAAACCTAACCTCACTGCAAATTTCGTTTCTTTCCTCTCCCTCACGTTTTTGGCTCCTTAAGGAAGAAGACCACTATTCACTTTTGTCTTCTTCCTCATTAAGAATTTAAATAATGCCACTTATGTCCCCTTTCTTGGATTCGACACTCTACACTATCTCTACTGGCCCATTTCTATCATTTCACTCTCACGCAAACACGTGTCACACTTAAAGAAATGTAATGCGACTTTTTTCACATCACATGTCTCTCAAACCCGTTTTACTTCAAGACCCGATTACCCTGCCTCGGGGAAGAACGCAGCTAAATTCGATCGGTCTCGAATTCTGATTTTTAAATTCTACGTGGTAGCTAGATTTCGCGAGACGATTCCAACAGTGAAGTCTATTTTGTCATCCGAGATCTAGAAAATTTTTGGATTTTTACCGAAATTACGATTTTGCCCTTTTTCGAGAAAATTAGATTTTCTTGGGGTTTCACATCTCGTAGGAGTACTTATCAGAAATTTCATAACATAAGGTACCCGTAGGTACACTACAATACAAAACTGAGATATGCCTTAGCATCAGAGCTGACTTACTTTGTTTTCATATTGTTCATTATTTAGATACTTATCATATAAATGTTTGCCCGCATCACTAAAGAACAATGAACGAGAGGATTGAAGACAACGGGTACCCAAAGGTATGGTATAAGACTACGTATACCAAAGACCGAACGCATGTGCCTGCAACATGAATCAGGAGTGTCATAGCACTATGTAGGAGTGCCGTCGCACTAGACAGGAGTGCCGAAGCACTAAACAGACGTGCCTATTCATTCACTATCCAAATTTTTGCTGTGCTCTACAATTATATGTGTTTCAGCTTTTATACTAATATTTATAACATTCTTTTAGGGCTTTATAAAAAGAAAGCAAACAAGCAAGTAAAAGAGGCAAGAGCAAAGCCTAAAGACTGTCGCCTTTGAAGTGAGTAGATAATGGCGTAAGATAGGTCTCGTTCGCCTGGATGAACATACCTTCGCTAGGCAATGCTTTCGCTAGGTGAGCAATTCCTTCGCCTAGCGGAGAGGCGCCAGTTTCTGTGAAATGAGGCATTTTTTGCCATTTTTTCACCAAAATTTCCCAACCAAAACAAAAACAAACCAAAAAACTAAACTCAAACCAACCCAAAAATACATTTATGGAAGAGTTGGGGTATTTTCCTAACACAATATAAATGCAAAGCAGGTGCTAGGATAGTTTCCTAACCTTGATTTCTTGACACCTTCAAAGTAGCTTTCCTATCCTTCTCTTCCTTCTCTTCTTTCTTTCCTTCCTTTACTTGATCAAGTAGAACCCAAAAAAAATGGAGAGAAAGCAAACCCAAAAATGGATATTTTCCAAAACCCATGCCTAGCAATTCCTCTAATCCAAAAATTGAACTCCTATTCTAGAAGACAATTTGTGGTCTTATCCCTTTTGACTTAATTTTTCCTTTTTTTCTTTTTAGTCCTTCTTCTTCATTCAATTTGAAACTAAACTTATCAAAAATCTACCTTAACATATAATCTTCTTTTGTTTTATGTCATTCGGGGTCTTTAAATCGACCAATTATCGCTTACCCTTTTCACACTTAGCACTTAAATTTATAAAATACAAATTCACTACTACAAAAATGTTTGTTTATGACGTTTCATACAGACCCTTGCAAAAAAATGTCATTATCTAATTATGATTTAATACACAATGACGTTTAAACGTAAAGTGTCATTGTCTTGTGAAAATTTTATATAGTGATGACGCTTTTGAGAGGTGTCTCAATCTTGATGCTTCTACAACGTCATAGACAAAAATAAAAAATTTCCTAAAACCGTCGTATCATCCAGTTTTTTATATATAACATTATTTTCTTACAATGCTAAAAATTTGAAAACCCTATCGTTGATATCCTTCTTTCAAACGTGATACCCTCAACTCGGCCGCATTCGAGGCCATCAATGGGAGATTGGGGAGAAGAAATTGGAAGATTTTGCATAAGAGGAGAGAGGGTCATCCTGAGAGGTCAAGAACTCGAACTAGAATCGACTTCAGCAGGAGAAGCGTACCGGCCAGTTTCAACCTCAAAGGGACCTTTTCGTGGGTGATTTTTTGTCTCAAAAAGGCATAACAACTCGGTGATTTTAAAGGAAGATTTATCAATATTTAAGAGCAAGATCGTAGCTTTTCTTTAATGAAGGGGTTGTCCTTGATTGTAAGTTGTTGAGGTGGTTGGATATTCTACATTGATTGTAAGGCCGAATGTTCAAGTCGCCTACGCTTGGATATTCGTAGTTTCGAGGAAATTCGAAACATGTGAGGGGACTCCATGACCCCAAGCCGTTGTTTGATCCCATAATGATTCTCTTGATCTGAAGCCATAATCAATCATGATTTGCACGTTATTGACCACTATTAAGTCTTATGTAAGCTACGTCATTACTTTAGAAAACAAGAGGGCATAACATCATCTAATAGAAAGTGAGGATCAGCCAAGTCCATACGTAAGCTAGTGGGTAATAAGACACCTATAAAAATTACATTCTTACATACAAATCCAATATGTAAATAACCAAATACCAAGTATTATAACAAAAATATGACTACAAGGAGGCAAGTATTGCACCAATCCTCCCTTCAAGCCGTCTGGGGATCTCTTCCGGTGTATTTTCAACCCTTTCTGCCGCTTAAGGTCATCAGGAGTTACATCTACATCTAAGTCATATCAGTTAAGCGGGGTGAGCATCACACATTGCTTAGTAGGGTGCCCTAACCCTAAGGGGGCTATGGGAAATATATCTAAGATTCAGAAATAAATATAAATGCAAGTGGTTAAATTCCCAAACAAATAAAAATCAGATAAATAGCTAAGTTAATTTAGATCGAAATAGTGTTTTTGGGGAAAAAAATGACGAATTTAGTTTTTCAGTCAAACTAATACCCAAACTAGTGTCAGCCATGGAGGATTACAAGGTACCGTGCTATTTGATAGACAAACTTACACTAATTATTAAATCACAAATATCGTCATGGATAGTTTATCGTAATTTTAAAAATTAAATTGTCGCTGTCCATGTGATAACAACATTTTGATATTTTTATGTTTCCCTTATTATTATCGCTTTTAACATCAAACTGTATTTAGTAATATTTACTATTCGATAAATTATACGAACTAATGGATTCTAATTATATTTAATATATATTATTATTATAAATTTTTTCGCAACTGCCACACAAAGTTATTTATTGAAAATAACTCCTGAAATATATTTTAAAATTTTCACAACAAGCACATCCAAAAACCCAAGTTTTATTTAAAATATTTGGAGCATTTTTTGTTTATTTACAAGTTATATCCAACATGATATTACTACTCAAAAATATTAAATCATGAATTATTCATTATTTGGAATTTTTGGCATGAAGTTCGATTATGACCTCCATGCATAAACCAAATCATAAATGATATAAAAAATCAGATACAAATATCAATATATAAAAAATATCAACATGTTATCAATATCCCACAAGACGACGCCTTTATATTTCTCTGTGATAAACTAGAATACACAGCTAGTTGATTTATAAGGTCCCGTGCAATTTCAAACGGAATCCCATGAGCAGATGAGTCAGGAGAGCTAACGGATGAAGTACTCCATGTATACGGAGCACCAGGTCGCTTAATCAGCGCACCACCACATACAAGGTCAACGATGGTGTCACCTATGGAGCAATCACCGTAGGATGATATGATATCTACTCTTATGGAGGCTAGCTCAGCGACACCTGGGATATGGTAAAGATGTGCAAGTGTTCCTGGGGCATGAAGGTGATGTGTAAAGCTCGGGGCATAAAAATCCCCGTGATAGGTAAAAGTACTGGGTACCTGGCAGTGCAATGTCAGCTCAAAAATTACGACCCTCCCTCACCATCCTCGAATTACACCACCTTACCATCCCCTCGACTCACAACCCTCGCCGATCAACCTCCCCTCTCCCTCTCTCCCACTCGAATGGCCGATACGTGACCGGAGTGATGACACGTGAGGTCTAATGGATGGTCCATGTGATGTAGATGCCTCATGATCATAGCCGATGATGCGATGCTCTTCTCTGATCTGGTGTAACACTGATATAGCAAAATGATGTAAGTCGTTCACCAAACCGATGGTAGCACCACGCGAGCGACTAACTATGTTAGCCATGGCAGAGATCTAAATGAACCAACCAAAGAATTATAAATACATAATTTATTGATTCAAATTTGGAAGACTTTAACTTACCAAAACCTGAGTAGTACCCCATTGTAAGATGGAACCTCATATCATCCCTATGGTGTGGTGGTGTCTAAAAATGTCGTGTAATACGACTATACCACTACATACATGGATCATGGAAGTCCATAATAACCACCATAGGGGGTGTAGTGATGATCCTACCGACTCGCGTATCCCATAAGGCAATGTATGGAGCATGACACGTCGCCTAATCTCTCTGGTGTCGTCTATGTGCATCCACTCTATGTAGTTGTTGCTCATAAGAGTAAGATGGAGGTATCTCCTGGTGTAGCCCAAACTAGCGCAAGACTCGCTCTGGACGATGCCACTCAACAGTATCGAAACATATAAGCGATGACATCGTCTGCCAAATCTCCTGATCAGCTAAGCAGATATTTGAAAGCTGGTCAATCAACTCTTCGACATATAGCTGCCATAAGACCTACACATTTACACTTGACGTCAAAAACTTTTATGTGAATATGAATGAAATTGCTATAGAACCAGATACTTTTACATATATCATTACCTGATCAAGAGTTTATGCATCTAGCTGATCTCGATATAGGAGAAGTACATCGAATGGGTTATGCACCCGTGTCAAAGGTACTCTCCACCTACACCCAAATGGAAGAGTTGGCTCTGACTCTGGCTTAACTGGTAATTCATCGTCAACAGCCTCAGCTAGGTGTCCATTGACGACATTGGCATCAGCATCGTCATCATGTAAGGCATGAGCGACTAGTGGTGCTGGATATGCTATTGGTTGCCCCACATGAAGTCTCTCCCAAGACCATAGCTAAATATAAAATAAACAGAAAGTAAGCAACCTAATGATGTGTTGTGTATATGAATGTGTATGTAATAAAATAAAAATATTTCATACCTGTATCAGTGTAATACAACCGCTAATATCGCGTCTACGATCCAAGCTGGCTTGGCATAACTCGCGATATGTATGTGCTAGTACTGCACCGCCCTAACTATAAGTCACAGTATGTGTCAAATCTCGTAGTAGTGGGAGAAAGCACAAATGAACATGCACTCCCTTCTTGTCCGCAAACAAGAAGGATCCCATCAAGGATAAGATGAAACCACGCGCACTCCGCTCTAAATTGACCTCATCTGCATTAGGTGCTGGGGTGGATAACTGGTCACATAACCACCGAATGGAGATAGCGGATCCTCTAAGAGCATCAGTGGGTGGGGTGACACCGAGCAGCTCCCCGCACAACTCGCCACATTAAACACACATGTCCCAGTGACTGCTGGTCCATCGATACGAGGCCAAGGATGATAGCAAACATCTCGTAACGCGGATCGCTATTTTTCTCCAACTAGCACATGAAATGTGTGTGTCTCGGGCCGCCATCTCTCGACAAGACAAGTGATAAGTGGCCAATCGATCATGATGTGGCCCAAGCGATATATACCATAAAATCCGCGTGGATCACGTATGGACGAATGCGTATATCCATCCTCCACATACGCATGAAGGCTTTCATCTGCTGTCGAGGGTAGAGTACTTCATGAAACTACAAGTAACGAAGAAACGAAATTTATAATTGATTATAAATTACATATAATTCGGTAATATTAATTGATAATTAATAAAATACATACTTGCTCGCATCTACTAAGCGACTGCGGTTCATCTTGCAATACTAGCACGTATGGATCCAAAGGATCTGCATTATGAAGCCCTCTAAACGCCATATCTATAACAGATAACACAAAGTCAGTATAATTATTAACAAAACACATTGGAAAAAATAGTAGTAACATAATTAATGCAAGTACTAATTACAACGGTAATGAATTAAAATACACACATACATGAATGATGTCTCATTTACTTAAATAAGGTACACAAGTATTTCATAATCCAAGAAACATTCGTACATAAGTGTTATACAAAGCAAACTGCACTCCCTCGGCTAAATTGCCAAAAAAAGTTAGTTACTTCCACATCTATCATCGAACTTGATTTCTATTCTTACAAGATTTCTCGACGTGGACCCTTTGTTTGCACAAACCACATGTGATAGTAGCAGTGCTTCCATCCTAACGTCCATTTCATTATGCAACTAGGTTGATTTAGGACGTTCATTGCCTATGCGTTTCTTTGACTTAGGAGGTACAATCGTAGGACCATCATAAAGAGGCCACTCATCTTCATTGAATATTTGATGAAACAAGTTTGCCCATGTATCATAGTACGACTGTATAGTGTAGTAGCCTTGAACAAATAACCAAAAATCAACACATTGATGCTGACATGCTGCTATGATATGGCTACATGGAAATCCATATATCAAGAAAGTTCCTTCCACATGTACAATTCGTCATGGCCGAGGCGCCTCGGGTTCGACCACTCTCGACTTGACATGAAATCTACCCGTACGTGATCAGAAGAACAATTTCCATCGATCAAGCCTTAACAACATGACCCTGAATTTGAGCATCAACATATGGAGTGAACTGCTCATCAGATGCCAATCTATTAGCACCTTGTTCCCTTCTTACAACAAAGTAACTGTTAAGGCGAAAAATGTCAACTGTACTAATGCAGTGAATGGTAAGCTACGAGCTCCTTTAAGAACACTGTTAAATACCTCCGACATGTTGGTTGTCATTATCTCATATCTTCGACCTTCATCATGTGAAAGTGCCCATAACTGAAAGGGGATTGCCTCTTAATCATCATGTGCTTCATAATTAATTATCTTAATCAGAAATATATGCTTACTGGAATTTTATGTTGTGTACTCGCTAAAGTCAAGCCTGCATACCAAATTCTTCTTCAAGAGTTTATCTTTTGAAGCAGTCACAAAAATTACTTGCAAGATGATGAATGCAAATTCCAGATAGGCATGGTGCAAATTTCTAACCAAGATGAGGATCACCATTGGCCGCTTATAATACCCGGATGTCTGTCAAATAAACACAATCCTTGTAATACCCTCAAATTATATCCCCTATAGTTTCCATAAATACGCCAAAGTATAAAATAAATAAATTGGTATTTTTCTTAATTTAAATGCAAAAAGGAAAAGGATAAAAACCCTAATTAATACAAAAGCAAAGGATAAATTAATAATTTGACATCGAGACCCAATAGTCATAACATAATAAGATTATATACTAAAGTGGAAATAGTGGATAAGTTGAATTGCAATTAAAGTGAAAAATGAAGGACTTAATGCAAGGGAAAATTAAAAGACAATAAAAGCATAAGGCCAACATGACCAGCAAAATATCTCATTTCGCTGGATGTGGCAAACCGGCCGAGAGAGAAGAGAAAGAAGAGAAAAGAATATAAGAAGGAAGAAGGAAGGAAAAGAAGAAAAAGAGGGCAGAAAAGTAAAAGGGCAGGAATGACATATGTTCGCTTATGTATGGAATATTAGTATGGAAAAAGTGTATGGAATGGTATGGAATTGATGCTTAGAAGTGTCGGGTACAGATACGAGTTTTACTGCTTTTTTTTACTTTAATTGAAGGAAATTTCAAAGTGAAATGGCCAAATCCGCCATTTTTGCATTCAGCCCACACCCCACGCCAAAGTGCAGGAGTACATGGCTGTGGCGAGGTCCCTACGCCTAAGCAAACCTCGGAGCCCAAGTTTTCGAATCTTGGTCCCGCTAGCGCTGATCCGCCTAGCGTAGCAATGCCCGCAGGCAAACCTCTCCACTCCAGGCGAGCGAAGCTTTGCCGGGCACAGCCCTGTAAGCTCTGTTTTGGATCCTCACTTTCGTTAATTCTAACAATCTTCATAGGAATAATGAGGATCCTAATAAGTGAATGAAAATGTTCGTACAAGTATAAAAATTATATGAAAAATGTTTCATAGTTGGGCAACATTTCTTGTTTCTGCCCTCATCACAGCAACATGCTTAAATGTGGTGTTATTCCTCGTTAAGTGGATGACTTATTAAATGATAATTCTGCATAATTCCATACATATGGGATCGACTTAAATGTCCAAATAATGCATAAGTAAACATTACAAATGTCTAAAATGATTCATGCGGGTAAATATGCATGCGGAAATGATAAAATATCGCGATAAAGTGATTACCTGATAACAATAGTTATTCAGTGGATATGAGATATATATTGTAAAACAGAAATAAAAGAAATAGATCGTTCCGCTTAGAACCTAATAGGGAGATGGTAGACGTGGGCATGCCTATTGGGGTGGATAAAAGTCCCGCAACATTACAGATCAGTTGGCCCCATTTGGGTCATTACAGCGCCTTCGGGCCCTTATAGATGGTCATTTTCTCGTACAATGATACCACGCCGCCCTTATAATGGTCATCATTGTCTCATCAATGATAACAGCGCCTTCTGGCCCTTTATAAGATGATCATTGTCTCGCACAATGATAACAGCGCCTTCGAGTCCTTAAGTAGTTCATTGTTCCATAATGATTACAAAGACTAGTGGTCCTTATAGTTCTCAGATCCACTTCTAAGATACATTCTCAGTGCATGAAACCCAAGATAAATGACAAGAATATGCAAACCACATGACATGATATGAGAAGCATAGCATCGCTATGTGATGATACATGCTGATGCTACAAGAAGCAAAAACATAAATGAAAGATGATATGAAATGAAACAATGATAAAGCACGAATAGTTATATTACATGAGAAGCATATCTATAAATGATATGCTCAAAACTCAATAAGTACGCGGTATAAATGAATGTTAAAGTTATATGCAAGCTTGTCTAAAGTGTGATGACCCTTATCGATATCATTCACATGTATTTTCCCACGAGCCATAAGCTCAAGAATCAAGGCCAACACACTACTAGGGTGCCCACCGGAAGACCTTTCGTCTATTTTCAGATATGTTTTGCTTTTTGTGTTAAATGTAAAATTTGTATATGTTGAACACTCCCATTTATGGAGTTTTGAACATATTTTGTAATCCATTGCTATAAAAATATATTTCGTTAAATGTTTAACAATACATGAATGAATAAGTTAATGGTATGGTAAAAGTACGTGATAGTGACAAGTAAGCTGTATCAAAGCACCCTATGCTGGGGGCGTCACAAGTTAGATCGTAAAGAGGTGTGACAAACTTTGAAACCGTTGAGTTACTCGTCGATACATGCTAAGAATCATCCCCAACTATCAATATTCTCGCATTTTGTAATAGCAAATGTCAATAGAAACAACTGATTATTTCTGTCACACCCCATAGCAATTAATAACGTGTCTTTATACTTCCTATACAAATGTGTACAATCAATACTCCAGGAGGACAATGTTCGAACCCTTTAATAGATGACTGAATGACCGTAACACGCTGCTGAAATATCTCGCTGTTTTTTGGCATATTAATGTCAAATGTTTTCCAAATTACAACACATCCAGGATTTGCTTGCTCTAAGGCCAAGAACAAACGTGGTAGCTTTGTATATGATTGAGAAAAGTCATCAAATAAGTGTCTAAGTGCTTTATGCTTTCTATCCAACGCCTTTTTGTATGATATTTCATATCCCCATTTCTCCATCACACTTTCTTGAATAACAGCTGTAGTCAATGTGAATTGTGTCTTAATTATTGCCTTTATATGAGCAACAACCAAGTTTAAGTCTAATTGATGATGGTCCCAGTTCAAGCAAGGATTGACACAAGTATGCGACCCTTTATATTTGTTGATAACGAATAAGCAAGTATCTTTCACAACCATGGCACGAAGCTTCCATAGACATTGACATTCTTCGGTCTTCTTACATCTTAAAACGAACAATTTTTTTAAGGATGCAACAACGACAATGTAGCGACCCCCGAGCCCGACCCGACCCGGTTAGCGGATCCGAACCGAAAGCTCGAGGACGCCCGGCCTAAGCCATTAATCAAATCCCTTTAGTAATTACATTTCATAATCCAGGGACGCCCGTTTAATTCTTTTAGTTATCGTTTTATTAAATTTTTGTTTTCAAAAGTGTCGCGACCCGAATCCCCGACTCGACCCGGTTGGCGGATCCAAACCGGAGCCCGATTTACTCCGACATTTTCAATTATCTTCTCAAAACATTTTGTTTGTGTTATTCCATTTTAGACTTTTTAATTACGCGGAAGCATTTCATTTTGGACAAGCCCATAAACATTTACATTTAATAAAATGCATTTACAAAATAGAAGTTCAGAATTCAAATTGTTTTACAAAATATCATTGTTCGAAAGAAATGGAGTGAATGCATATGACGGAGCATACACCGCACTCCTTTCTATGACTCAGAGCCCTCGATCTTGGGTCTTGCTTCACTGTCTATCACTCGGTACTTGCGCATTGATAAACAATACGCTAAGCATTTTCATGCTTAGTGGTTTTATACGCCTTCATTCCATTTCAACCAATATATATATATCATATGCATTTATCAAAAATAATGCCTTTATAATGTCCGTGTAATGTGTAAAAGATACTTATACAAATACACTTTTATATCATTTTTCGCTGGTTTGTGATTTCACATAGCTATGGGGAAGTCAACATTCACGATGCTGCATTCGCCGGTGAATCCCTTTCGGCCCCGTTTTCATTATTCAAGAGTACGTGGTTTCACATTCAATATTACCATCTCACATATGGCTATAGAAGTTTCCACATTCACATGTGATCCAACTTGGTGAATCCTCGTCTCTGTTTGTCATTCAATAGCAATGTGGTTTCACATTCAATATTACCATCTCACATATGGTTATAGAAGTCGACATTCACTTACGCATTCAAACGGTGAATCCTCGTCCCGTTTGTCATTCAAAGAGTACCGTGTGGATTCCACATTCAATACCACGCATTCCTTCATGATCGACCCAAATGTGAATCTCACATGTTGGTCATTCAATATTACCATCTCAAATCAAGTTACTTTTATGCAATAATTTCACTTATAGTTCAAATACACGTATACATGCAGATATTTGACAAGCATTTCAAATACTAATAATTCAAACCGATATATATATATATTTCACAAATATAGAGAACAAACTGAGAACAAATAGGGAACAAAGAACAAACCAATTATTGATTCCTTTTCTCTTTCGATATCAATCCTAGGTCAGGTTGTCGTCTTCACCCGCACATAGTCAAATACAAATTCTTCACTCTTAGTGGTTAAGCAAATAATCATACTAAACGACATCGCCGCCCCTAGCAAGGCAGGTACGAGCACGTTTTTCACTTAGTCTCATTCTTATTTAAACCCCATTAATCGTTTTCTTAGGGTCCCTAAACAATCGGGTATACGTCGACTTAATCTGCAAAATAAGCAAAAAACAGTGGTCGTAAGGAAGCATGGTACGGTGACCACTTTGACCGGCACGGCATTCCGCTGTCCATTTCCGCCTGCATTCCAGACGGCTTGAGCGGTAATCGGTACCCGATTTCCCATCGCATCCCGGTACCAAGCATTCTCACTCAACTCGGTACCTGCACACCCTACGGTTTTTGCCCATAACGCGGATTTTGGCATTTTCACTCATTTTTCTTCCACAAATCTTCTCCAATTCGTCCCATATCAAAAATCCACCATGGAATCTACCCAAAACAACTCCAAAAGTGGTTTAGAATCAATGAAAACCCTTTTCTCTCAAGTTAGGGCTTTTCCCCAAAATCCAACTCAAATAGGATGAAGTTAGGGTTTTGATTTATCACCTTGAACCTCTTCAAATCTCTTCTTGTATGTTGCTTGGTCTCTTAGGAGCAAGGAATGGGAAGCAAAGCCAACCAAAACTTGATCTCTTGGAAACCCTAGCTCCTTCTCCCTTTTTCTCCCTCTCTTCTTCCAAACGGATGGCCTCAAAATGAGGAGCCCCAAAGACCACTTTTGGTCTTTAAAAAATCCCACTTAAGTGTAAGACCATGTTTGGCCTCTCTCCAATCTCTATTCTAAATTCTCATTTTCCCTTTTGGTCTTAAATCACTTATTCCTCATAAGCCCTTGTTTGGCCAAATTCAATAAATCCAATTTTCCATTTTAAATTTCCTATTATACAATTTTTGGCTATCTCATTTTATCATAAATTCACTTAGACATTTATTCTTATAACAATTGACCCTTAGGTCCTCATTTACAATTTTTTTTCTACATTTGCCCTACCTGGGTGCTTATTTCCTGTGTTCACTTTTAGTTTTCATTTTTAGCATATAATATTAAATCATATGTCACACTTTCAATTTGCATTTCTACAATTTGTCAACTTATCAATTTTCCCGGAAAAACCCAAGTTTGGCTCAATTGCATCTGAATATATAATAAAATTATTATAAAATTCTAGGGAATTTTTTGGGGCGCATGCATTAAAACTCTTGGTGTGCTTTAATTGAGTAAATCTTTACAAATTTCTGCAACCGATTTAGAATTAAAAACTTGGCCAACTACAAATTTCTCCACTGAATAACTCCGTAGTATCTTGCACCCATGAAGTCCAACCACTTGAAGGTCAACATTACCCAAATTTCAACACGCTCAAATCGGTGTCGTGGTAAGCGAGCACAAATGTGGGATGACTCATCTGGTTTCTCAACATCTGGGTTATTCGATACATCACAAGATGCTGCATGGGCAGAGACATATATATCCCTTTGCTCGCTCTTCAAAACTCTGGTTGAAAACTGAAGGATGATACATTCGTATCGCTTGAACTTCGCGCCCCATTAGATTCATCATCAACATCTCTCATCGATTCATCATTAACTCTTCATAAGAATGTTTTCATCATCTCTATATACTCCAAAGATCCTGCATCGACCGCTACTAGGCCCACAACCATAGTCAAATTCTGCAACATTATAATTTTCGCGAACCAATAAATCTATATGGTCACCCACAAATTGATTCGCTTGTGGCTTGACTCGAACGACTTCAATATACAATTCAATTTCCTCAATACTAGTTGTGTTAACCATGTTCAATATTCTGGGCATTAATAATTAATGTCATCCCATATCAAAAGTGCGTTGAACCTATTTTCACTTTTTAGGACATACTTATAATTGAGGACTAATTTGAACATTTTTTTGTCAATGGTTGTCCTTGAGTATATCATATCACTCAATTGTTCAAACGTGTATTCAACCGGTACATCCAAATACACAATAACAAATTTCTTGAAATTCCCCTATTATTATTTGACATATGTTTCAATCTCTATATATTTCATCGTAATAACATATCAATGTGAATAGATGAAACAGACATAATTGACCTGTACAAAATGGTCCAAAATGAATTAAATAATATGAGAAGTCATTATCCTTACCATTTAAACTACATTCATGGATGCTATATTCAATCACCTTGTTTAGCCAATGAATAACCCAAAAACAAATTTTAGCTATATGAAAGTTCACATGGGGTAATAATTAAGTAAAACCAGATTTGGCACGTGTGAACCTAAATGAACTTAAATCTATATTCTTTACTCATAAGGTGATGCCTTGGAGCTCATATATCTATTATATTTTTACCAGTTTAAGGTATGGATAAGATATGCCCTTCTCCATGTTATTTATTTATACATAAATAAACTCTATCTTATTGTCCTTATAAATGGGAAAATTAAAAGGAATAATGAGAAATTGTCAGGACTAATAAATCTAGACACTTTTGATTAGAAACAACAATATAATATATTGAGTAAGAATAAGTACAATAGAAGGATGAGCCAATAATTTGTGAGTTTTGTAGCATAAGTTAAAAACTTTGCATCTTGCACACGGATTTTCCAAATTTTGTTAATTACAAAAATATCAATCAAATCAATTTCTGAAAAAAATTTACCCACCATAATGCAGACGCACGCATTAACATGCATTGGCATTTTAAAAAAATTATGCAAATTTTGTTAAAAGTATGTTAATGTCGCTAATTGGGCCCAATTGCCTTGTTGCAATCCCGACACAAATGCACTTACTTTAGTCATTACTTTCTGTTAAAAACTAATTTTGTCATTTTTTTTTCAAACGAAATACTTCAATCTAAAACTCGGAAATTTATCAAAGAATAGTTCCCGTACATACTTCTCAAACAAATTTTAAGTAATCATATTTTCTATTTCTAACAAAAAAAGTTGAAACAAATAACCAGCTCAGTGAAATCACATTTATTTGGTAGACAAGGCCAATTATAAACAATACCAGCTTTGATGTAATTCGTAATTAAATTAAGAAAATTGCCAAGCACGTGTGTTCAATCGCACCCTAAATTGCTGAAAATAAGATTTTCCATTTGGTGGATGTTTGCCTTGTGATGGATGTTTGACATTGTATTGGGTTGATGGTTTATTTTTATCACAAACCCTATATCACAAGAATTTCCCTAGAGTAGTGCGGGATATCACGAGAATTCACAAACCCTATATCCGGGGGTTGTTAGAAATGAAAACCAAGTGTACTCATGCAGACATATGGTGTGTAACAAACTCGGCTTTGAGCATTGGATCAAAGTAAAAGCGGTTGGTTCTAGCGATGGTATTTGGGTCCTATGGAAAGATATAGTGCAGGTGGAGGTCTTGAGAACCCATCCGTAGTATGTCCACAATAAATCCCCATACAGGATCACCTTGGCTCCTATCAATAATCTATGGAAGCCCTAACTCGTCCCTAAGGAAGCATCTATGGTAGGACTTGAATGAAAAGAACCTCATATTATCACTACCTTGGATGGTTGTAGGAGATTTCAACTTCGTTACCGCAATTAGAGAGACATCCAACATGACAAATCTGGATGGGAAGAGATATTCTGGTTTTTCATATTGGATCTTAGACCATCAACTCATTGACTTGGGTTTTTCAGGTCCAATCTTCACATGGACTAGAG
This sequence comes from Tetrastigma voinierianum, assembly GCA_016808115.1. Classification (NCBI taxonomy): domain Eukaryota; kingdom Viridiplantae; phylum Streptophyta; class Magnoliopsida; order Vitales; family Vitaceae; genus Tetrastigma; species Tetrastigma voinierianum. The sequence continues at coordinate 43,665 of JAEQBH010003125.1, read as the reverse complement.
GCAAATCTGCGGAAACGTTTAAAGGAGCTCGTCTAGACAGAGCAGCGAGCAATACGGAGTGGAGAATACGTTTTGAAAATGCTTCAATAACTCACCTCCCTAAACTAAAATCTGACTATCTGCCCTTACTTGTGGGCCTTCATGGTCGAGTCCTCCATCTGTCCTGGTCTTCCTTTAGATTCCAGGCAGCATGGTTAAGACGTTCAAATTTCAAGGATGAAGTGGAGAAGCGCTGGGAAAAAGAAAACCCTCTTACAGAGAACAACCAAACAATAGCATAAGCCCTTACACAATGGAATAAGGAATGTTTTGGTGATATTTTTATGAAGAAAAGAAAGTTTTGGGCGCAGCTTGCAGGGGTTCAAAAGCTACCCATTGAGAGAAGGACTACCAAGTGGCTAAAGTTGGAGAAAAAGATCCAATCAGAACTAGAAGAGGTACTTCACCAAGAAGAGCTACTCTTGTTTCAAAGATCTAGGGAAGAATGGATAGCGTCAGGAAATAGGAATGTGAAATTCTACCACGCATCCACCCAGGTAAGGAGAGGAAGAAAGATGTTGAATGGCCTCAAACAGTCTAATGGGGACTGGGTCACGAAATCCAATACTTTTGAACACGTGGTTGAAGCCTATTTTCAGCCCATGTTTCAGAAAGAGGAGAGAGGTATCATTGAATTGGCACCACCCGCCAACCTCCCTGGTCTTTCAGAGGAAAGTTTCAGATTCCTTGGTAAACCCTTCTCCCTGGAGGAAATTAAAAAGGCGCTATTTGATATGGGCCCCTTCAATAAGTCAGGGCTCCTCTATTTTTATAGACCAATATTAAGGGGTTGTTTGTTTTTTTACTTAATGCTGAAAGCTGAATTCCTCTATTTTTATAGACCAAGATTAAGGGATTTTTATTTTTTGACTTAATACCAAAGTTCTAATACACCAAGATTGCTGGACATTTTGCTTTTTTCGAATTTAACGCCAAAAGTTCGTCGCTTTCAAAAACTTCGTGACTTATCGAAATTTTTAAAAAAAAATTTTAAATAAAAAGTCGGTAATTTATGTTTAGCTTATCCGCAAGTTCATTTTCCACTAAAAAGCACAAAGCTTCATCGTTGTCCAACTGTAAGAAGCGCTAATACATACTACTGAGGATTTATTAACGAGAGTAGCTTTTTGGGATCGGTGACCCTATCCCGACTCCATCTCATTTATTTTTTTTTCAATTTCAAATTTGTTTCATTTAAAAAAAAATTAAACGGACGATAATATAATAAAATTCTCAAACCCGCCCCGTTTATATTTGATTTTTGTTTTTATTTTTTATATTTAATTTTTTATTTTTATTATATTAAAATTAATATATTTCATAAAAAATAAAAATATTATGAATTTTTATAAATTATTTATTAAAAAATATTCTAATTATTATTATTATTTATATTAAATTATAAAATAAAATTTAAAAAATTATTTTTAAAATATAATCTAGTAAGTGCAGAAAGAATAACATTCGAACCCATTCAACCCGTTCCTGATTCGGTAAAATAAACTCAAACATGTTAAAAACCTTATTACAATTAAACCAAACCCGTCCTAATAAGAAATGGCAAGAGCAAGGTGTTAACTAAAAATAATAATCCATTCCATTGCCATCATCCTTATTTCGCTACCCAACGTTAAAAAACAAACAACTTAATACTTAATGCTATTGCATCATTCACTAATCACAAAAAGTTATATTCAAAGATTGTTAAACAAACACCAACTAAGCGCCTAAAAACTGAGCTTCGTACTTCATGGGTCGTTAGTGACGCCGCGATGTGCATGAGTCAGTCGAGACATGAAGGTGAAATCGGTGTTGTGTATATCGGCCGCATCGCAACATGCGAAGTCCACCTCACGATGTTGGCTATATTCTTTAGAATTGCTCTTTTGTCGCGACATTGGCCTACTTTGTTGAACTTCCATTTTTTTCTTTTAGGTCTGGAGTTCCCTAATCAACAAAATGTGAGAAACATGCCTTATAACCTTCGAAATCTATTAAAAACATGTAAATGATAGGAGATTAATGAAAATTAAATCGGTATAGAAAACAACACCGATTGGGAGTACCAATCGTATTAAAAACAATTGATGAGAGTACCAAGAACCTGTCTAACTCAGCAGGTGGCGAATGATAAGGGATCATGCAGGTCATTGGATCATCAGCTTCTCTAAACAAATCGGGAAGGTGCTCTGCCATAGAAGCGGACTTTGGGCTTTTTTCATAGGGTTACGCCTGGCATGGGATGAAGACTTCAGGTATCTCAAGGTGGAAACGGATGCTCATGGGCTTTCGAATGAATCCACTTCGCCCAACCCCACACGGAACAGATACAGTAACATAATAAATGAATGTGCTTACTCAAGCAAAAATGGGAAGTTGAAACGAGGTATATTTATAGAGAAATGAATAGAGCAATAGATTATATGGCCAAACTGTCTCTCACGAATGCCAACGTTGAGCTTATTTTTTGGAACTCAGCACCAAGAGGAATAGGTCGAGTGCTTCAAGAAGATGCTGCAATTATTCTTTGACCCCAAAAAATAAGCTGTAACATGGCTTAGACCCTCGGGGTAATCCCCCTCCTCCTTATCAAACTTAATAACCGCCTCCGATGTCAACAGAATTTGGTGAATAATGGTTAGGCTACGTGTTCAAACCAATGGTGCCAGCTGGCAAAATTTTGTAAATTATTGTATTACTAAGAAAAGGAAAAGAGAAAGAAAAATGGTATATTACGAAAAAAACAAAGAGGGGGTTAAGTAATGGGCAGCGATGGATGAACTGGGGAGGACTTTAACGGCCTATCCACGTACAATCCTAAAATTCTCCGACAGAAATGGCGGGAAAATCTGATCCCCTTAGAACGGAACACAAAAATTATGATACCACGCTCTTGCAAAAATAAACAAGAAGAAACGACAAAATATAATTACCGCCAAAAAATTCATGAACATGAGAAACTGAGAGAAGTTTCTCTTTAGCCCACCACCCTTGACAATAGGAGAGACCTCGGTCGACGGTCGAATTGTGATCTGAACAGAATTACTCAGGTTAATGAATGAATGAATGTCGTCACCGATACGGCTTTCAGATCAGAAACTCACCTTCTGGATGACCAAAACTGCCTCTCCTTCCTCCCCTGACAATCTGCCAAGAATGATAGAAAGAAATTATATTATTATTACTATAATTGTTATTTACTATATCAATCTCTTTCTTTTCTTTTCTTGAATTGCCTTCATTAATAATTCCAATCTACACCTTTTATTTATTGTTTTTTGTCTTTGGGGCTATGTTTTGGACGTAGTCCATCCTTCCAAAGATCTTCACATCCAAGAAGAATGGGAGACAAAACTCGGCTGATGACATTTTCGAATCAGATAGAAGTGTTGTTTTAGGTCTCTCTTTCTCTTACCTATGGATGCATTTATATCGCCATCTTGGGTTTTGTTTGGATGATCTAGTTTTGTGCCTGGTTGGTTGACAGATTTGGATAGGAAAATAATTTCATCAAGGAACCTTTCAGGAGATGTCTAATGTCGTGAAAAAGGTTTACCTCCAGGCGAGTTATTTTACTTATTTTAAAGCATTATATTTCATATGGTCCCAAATCATATATATATATATATATATATATATATATATATATATATATATATATATATATATATATATATATAATTATATTGTTGTGGGTCAGCTCAAATTCAATTAAATGCAATGGTGATGGGCGTAGAAGGAGGCCAATATCTTCCCTTTTTATCTACTCTGTTCCTGTACAATTTTGGTAGTTTACCTAACCAAAACTCTTGTTTGATTATTGGGGAAGGACAATAAAACAAAGGGAGGAAAATAAAATTGGAGAAAAAAAATATCCATGTTTGATGTTGACCCTGAATGCATTAGCCTTTAAAATGTGGAAATTTGAAAGTTTGGAAGTGGGAAAAGAAACCATGGTTTTGATTTCTTATTCAATGCACAGAAAGAGAGACAAGTCCAGGGATTGAAGGGCTAAACCTATCCAACTTCGATCCATCCATGGCACCCCCCACTGAATTTCAAGAAATCCGGTATCAGTTCCTTGTCATCGTGTGAGAACATTACATTTTGTATTGCTTTTGATTAGGCCTATGTTGTCTTACAGTGAGAAAAATGTAATTGAGGTTGCAGGATATTTGTGGCAACATGGAATGTAGGAGGAAAGACTCCTACCTATGGCCTCAACCTTGAGGACCTTTTGCAGGTGGAGGGTTCTGCAGACATATATGTCTTGGGGGTATGTGGTATCCATTATTTCTTCTCCTTCAACCTTCTTCTCTTTTTTGTTTATTAAATCTTCAACTAGATGTAATGTTTGTTCATCAAACATATTATTGAAATTAGGAACATTAGGTTACTCGATTTAGAGCAAGAACCATGGTGTAATTATGAAGTAATATAAACAATTCAGTTTTGTCTACTAACATAACAGTCTTTTGTCTTCAGGTTTCAGGAAATCGTTCCCCTGAGTGCAGGGAATGTTTTGGTGATTGAAGACAATGAACCTGCTGCAAAATGGCTTTCTCTTTTCGGAAGTCAGAAAAGCGCCCAACAGTTACCGTATGAGGCTCCGATGCAAGCCAAGGTTCAAGGTATCATGAAGCTATTCAAAGGAATCAAAAACTCACTTCTTTCAGAAGCCTTCATTGAAGGTCCTTAGTAGGAACTTCAGGGCAGACACTCGGCTTCTCAAAACCTGCAATTGCCCTTTGGAGGCACGGGCCTTGGATAGTAGGAGGCCAGAAAAGTTGAGGTAAGGTAGAAATAAATTTGAGTCTGTGTCTGGTGATGGTTCTTTCAGCTGCTTTATATACCCGCAGTCCTTCTTCACCTTGCTCCATGAGATATGGCCTTATCGCCAGCAAAGCAGATGTTGATGCTTTCTTTCAGTCTGGACTCAGGGATGATTGGTTCAACACATTGGCCATCTCAGAGTTTCATGCATAGGAAGAGGAATCATGGGCTGCCTTGGGAATAAAGTAAGTTCAAGCTGCTCATTCCCATTTGATAGCATTAGAAGTATAGCGCCTCCCTGTATATATGGATGGTCCAAACACAGGGTTAGTGACCCTTCTGTTTCATTTGGAACAGACTTAATGTTCTGCACTGATTTGAAGTGTGATCATCTGCAATCTTGACATACATCTTTATACTAATCCAAAGGAGCCCCTAATATTGCAGAGGTGCATATCAATAAGCATGACAATACATCAGCAGCATATTATTCATGTTTGATCACTTGGCTTCCAGGGAGAAGGAGGGAGATGAGCTGAGGAGGAATGCTAGTGTAGCCGAGATCCTAAAGAATATACAGTTCCCAAGATATGCAAGAATATAATTCAGTCAATTCCTGAAAGGATACCATTGATCATGGTATGTCCTTGTCTTATTATTAGTATTAAAATTTTTGCTTTCACTTCCATTCTTCTCTCTTCCAAATCTCTATCTGCTGCATTATTTCTCTGTTCTTATATCTTAAATTTGCAGTCATATAATTGGCTTAGGTTGTTGCCAGGTGGCTCTAAGGCTATGAGCAAACAATAATTCTGTTGGAGGATAATGACTGGATATCTTACTGAAGGATCAGGTTTGTTGTGAGACTGAAATTATTTGTAAGATGAGAATTCCCAGAGAGGAAAAAAAATAAGAAAAAAGAAAAACCACCTGCTCAACGGCAGTAAAAAACCTATTAGAACATTCAACTACAGCAAGTCATTGTAGATGCCATGAGAGGCAAAACTTTCTTTAAGTTGCTTCCAGAAACCTCCTATACGAAAATGTTGAATGATATATCCTACTTGTTTAAACATTCTAGTTGGATAATAACACCATTTTTCAGTAAGCAGTTAGAAATTATTCTGGCAGCATGCTGCTATTCTAGAGTTTGTTCGCAACTCAAACACCTATATGTTTTTGTAACAATGGTCAGTGAATGTTATCTTCCACAGATAACCTGATAAAATTAAATTCGAACTCTCATCAATGAATAAGTACTAAGAAAGCTTCTATGTAATTTTAGTATATGACTGAAGTAGCTTGTCTTCAATTTTTGTGTACAGTTGATTCTTGAGAGATTAGCAGGGAGAGTCTTTACTGGTTGGAACGAGGGTCGGATCTTCTTTGCCCCTACTTACAAGTACTCACATAATTCAGACTCATATGCTGGAGAGACAGTCAAATCTAAGAAGAAACGACAGAACTTCAGCATGATGCAATTTTAATCACCACTGAGATTTTGTAAAGGGAGTGAATTAATAGAATAATAGTTCTTCTTGATTTCTTTGAGCCAATTCAGGTGTGACAGGATATTATGGCATGGCGATGGCATGAACAATTATGCTATTCGTGGAGAGTCGAGATTTTCTGATCACAGACCTGTGTGTGGTGTCTTTTCTGTAGAGGTGGAGACAAGGAGCAAAAGCACAAGATTCAGAAAGGGTTATTCATGTGCTGCTAATAGAATTGAATATGTTGACTGCATGCCTCAAAGACACAGCTTCTATGAGTTCTGATTAAAACCCAACTTTGTATATATTTTATTTTTGTGGTGTGGGGGGGGGACGCAGGCATGTATGATTGCTTACCCATAATCTATAGAATTTTTAGAACTGAACTAACAAACATGAGATATATATATATATATTAACTGGTCCAGGAAACTTCACTTTCTCTGCTGATGTAATAAGGCTTTGTTACAAAATACAGGTAAAGACACTACAATTAGTCTGCAAACACCCGGCTAAAAGGAAAAGAAAAGTATACTACTATAGTAGGAACTCTTAACTCTCTCAAAGTATTACTCTAGGATCACTGAGTGATCTCTTTTTAACTTTGCTCATAACCCATATCCCATATTGAAAATAAATGTTCATCAGACAAGGCTTCTTCTTGGCTTGCATTCACTTGCATGTTTTTCTCTCTGGAAACTCAGATGCTGCATCAGTACTAAATCTATCAAGCCTGCCTTCTCCCAGAAAGATGCAGTAGTAGTAGCGTGTGTGTATTTGTTGTTCATCAACCACCTTTTCCTTGTCTCCAGTTTCATTCTTGCTTGGCATAGTCGCCCTGATCAACCTCGTTTGCCTCCTTGCTCACCATTGAGGTACATCAAGATCAATGCTTTTAAGCTTATTATTCATTTGTGAATCCATCAATTCATGATCAGAGGATGAGATTGCAGTGTGATCTTTTCTTTCTTTTCTTCCCATCCTTAATTTCCTGACAGTGCACAGTTAGACTCATGGTCAGTCCCTCCAAGTTCCTGTCGATCCAAGCTGTTTGGTTCTGTGGACACTGTGTTCTGGCAAGCGTATAATTGATCATAGGAAGCCTCTCCATCGAATGTACACTTCCTTTTGGAGGAGTTCTCATTATTATCCTTATCCTTGTCTTCTTCTTCTTCTTCTTTGGGTGATGAGATTTTGAGACATTTATCAGTAAGTTTTTGGAGGGATTCTTCTTGGTTAACCACCCTAGACCAAGTAGTAGCCTCTTTAGCAGTCATCTTATCTTGCAGGCATAGACCTCTGCTTTCTTCTCACACGATCAAGATTAGGAGACATATGTAATGATTGCAGATAAAACACTCACCTTCCAGCTTTCTTTTTGGAATCATGAATTCCTATAAGGAAGGTGGGCCTGGTCTGGGCCCATTTTTAGTCACCCCACAGAGCCTCCAGCCAGTGGGCCACCATGGAGGGCCAAGCCCTTCTCTAGTGGAAACCGTCTTTGTGGAGGAGCACAATGTTGCATTAGAGCAGAAAGAAGAGATCCCAAAGTTGCGTCTTGCAACTCCTGAAGGAGGTGTATACAAGATTCTAAACCCCCACCGTCGATTTGTTCTGTCGGCGGCAAGAATTCAGAAATGGCCATCGGAGCATTCTGATCTAACCGGACTTTGTCCTTCCACCACTCTCGTAAACTGTCGGAAGAGGCCTGTGGCAGACACCTTCTCGGGATTGATCCCGTAGACGAAGCCTTGGCCCTTGCAGACTTCCGCCAGTCTTGACCATGTAGCAGAATGGCGTCTGAATACTGCACATCTTCTTCCGGCGAGACTGCTCTTGTTTCTCAATCATTATAAACTCTTTACTCAGCTCTTGCTTCTCTGCTTTACTGTTTTGCATGCGCAGCCGGTCTTTCCACATCCGCTTCTTGAGATCTTCATAACTCAGCTCTTCTTCCTCCCACTCTATCGCTCCTCCCATTTCTTCAATTTCTTCGTCGATTCGCACCATGTTTTCTTTGCTATGAAAAAACCTGAGCTGTGTATGATATCAATTGACAATTATATATATGGCCAAGCTAAACACATTACGAGCGAAATAATGTCGTATATCAATGGCAGTAAGAGGAACAATTAAATTAGCAAGGACAATGTGGATAGGGAAAGGAGGAAGAAGGGGACAAAATAACGCTTCACGAGGTGAAAGAAAAGTTTGGATGTATAAGGAAGCATGCTACTCGAGGATTGCGGGGGGTTGAGGGGATGATGCAAGACTGCATCTGAGAGGCATGAACACGAGGCAGCTCTGCATGAAATTGGACACGTGAGGAAGGTGAGTCTCATGAACTGGAAGTCACCGCGCCAATAATATAATAAACTATAATCAATAGGTGTCCTTGCGTAGCTCAGTGAAACGTTTTTAACCTTTACCAAGGACTTGTCGGTCACGTGTGACGTCAAAATTTGATAAACATGATGTGTATTAAGAATATGTAATAAGCGCCGTCACGGTAATAAACGCTTGTCCCAGTAATAGAAAATATCACGAGATATAGAGATCGATAACGAGGAAAATTGAGATGTCAGTATCGAAAGTGCAATCTTATACCATCATCAAAACGACCAATTATAATATCCAAACATAAATTAAACTCAACTAATAATTTCTATCTAACAATTGAAATGTACAACTAAGGATACAAGAGATGGTAGAGTTAAAATTATTTGGTGCAATTAGACAATCTGATATATCCGGTCAAAAGTTCGCTCCTATTTATATGAAAATATCATCCAGCGGTCCTTATCAACTTAATTTACAAACCTCTGAGATCAAATACATCTATCATTGCACTTATTTGAGTTCTTGTTTTTTAGCTCATTATACAGCGTTAGAAACGCATTAAGATCAAAGAACCACAAAGCCTCCTAATTATTGCTAATATCTCTATTATCCAGTAAATTAAAGTTGATTAAATACCTGTCCAAATTTCTCATTCGACAGGTCACGAAACCACTCTCCTTACTCTCTCCATAATGAGATTGAGTTAAAATCAGTATGTAAGTAGCAGTAAGAATCAATAGATAGACAATGCAAAAAACTGATAAAAATAAGAAAATCAACAATTAGATATAAAATTTGCATCAAAATACAACCAAAACCTAGACTCACGAAATTAAAGCGTAATAGAGTTTGATATCGCGATCTTATGATCTAAAACGAGAAAGAAGAAAAGAAACTGTAGTCAAATGTTGCGAGTTCTCTTTCCCAAAAAAACCAATAAAGCTAGGGAAATTTCCCTAGCTATTTGAAAAAATCTATTATAAAATATATGGCAGCCAGTTCTGACAAATAATCACTAATAAAGTGTTTATGTAAAATTAACGCGAAAATTTTTCATATTATTTTTAACAGGCGAAATTCACTAGCTGTCATATATTTTAATATACCAATTTTGAAAGTGCATGGTCGGAAGATAGAATTAATATTTTCATTTGAATGGTGATGCCTGCTAAGTCATTGGGAAGGTAAATCACCATTATTTTTTGTCTGTTTTTAGAGAAATAGCCTCTGAATTGTCATGGCCCAATTTGGTAGGGACAATTCCGTCATGTCTTGTCGAATTTTGAAGAAAGCCAACTAGGAAATAATCACTGGCTAAATTAGTATGGGCCAGTTCAGATTATTAATCTTAATCAAATTTTGAAGAAATATTTGCAGATTGTCACTTAATTAAATTTAGTAGGGACAATTAAGGTCATTATCTAATCGAATTTTAAAGAAATAGGGCTCGCAGGAATTCTTTCAAGTATAAAAATAATCCGCAACTATTGTTGTAGTTATTTTCTTACAATTGAATGAAAATAGTGGCGGGTGTCCACAATAAATTAGCTAGGGACAATTCGTATTATCCCTCGATGATCTGAAAATAACTGCAACAACGCTGAGATATCATTCCATAACTATTTTCACTATTTTATTTTTATTTTTTTAAGAATTAGAATACATACTTTTAAATTTTATATTAATAATGAATAAAAACATATACCAAAAGCAAATTTTTTTTAATTAACCATAAGTCAAGCGATGCGAAGTGTCGATACAAGCCGTATCGATAGTAAAAATAAAAATAATAACATAGGTCTCTAATCATCTAAACCCTCGTCGTCATCCTCATCATTAGTTGGTGGATGCATGGTAGAATTTTACATCGCCCGGTGGATGCTCTCTTTGGAACTTCGGTCCCATGCGCCAGCATCAAGACGGTATTTGTGGTACATATTGGTCATCTGTTTATTTGCATTGCATTCTTCGTTTCTTTCATCTCATTATTCACTTCTTTCATTTCTTTGCATTTCGTCATTCAAAGTAATCTGGCGATCGCCCTGCTACGTTTTGTCTCATCGCTACGTCATTGTTTGTTTCCATTGCACCATTTGCTCGATAGCCTCATCCTTTTCTTCAGCTGTGACGGAGGAACTAAACCTGTTGTTGAACAACCCTCCTTCGGCCGATGTCGTGCCTCAAGCTGCTTCTTGACCTCCTATGGTCTCGAATAGATGGATCTTCAGTCAATTGGTTGAAGATCATAGAACCCTCAAGCGTTTGAGAAGCGGCTATCTACGTTCCTCCATGAGATACGTGATAAGAATAAGAAAATAATTCTGATCTTTAGATATAAATAAATTAAATATTCTAATATTTTTCATGCATAACTTTCAGCATTTCTTGTAGTAGTCGAATATTTTAATTTATATAGAATGCTTACATCAATCATCCCGAGACTTGTTGTTAACAAGCGGCCATCTGCTTTCTTCACGGGCATCTTTCTTGATCTCATAAAAAGTGGGATCTCGACCAATTCTCTAGCCTAAAGTATGAATTTATTAAGTCGAAAAATAACATATGTTACAAATTAGAGAATACATTATTTAAAATTTGTGAAACTGCCATAATAAAATGTGTTATCTAAAATTTTAAGTCATATTTAAAAAAAAATGACAAAGGAAAGAAAATTTTGTAGAATTGTAAAACCATGCAAAGGTTTGAATTTTGGACCTATTAGGCCAACTGCTAAATATTTAAATGTTTTAAAGTTAAAAATGTTACCAAATCTCGAGCATGCTCAATGGTAGACTTTGACCCTCCTGTGTGGCGAGATATGTCTGTACCTGGTCCAGCTACTTCAGTCCATCGGTTCTTGCTGGCTATCTCTGATTTTTTTCTTCACTTTTGGCTCCTCCCGATCACGAAACCACTCTATTGCTAAATCGCATTGTAAAATCAGGTCTATCTCTTACAATCTTGATTTATGGACAAAGTCACAGTGGATTCGAGCGACTTTGCTCTCCTTTGATGACTTTATCTTGTCCATTAAATCGGGGTGCCCATGAACAACGATTACGTATATAAAAAAACACAAAAAATTGTATCTCCAAGGACATCATACTTTTGTGCTGAATAGTAACCAACTTAATAGTTGAACAAATTAGATAATTAATTTGCAATACTTTTGTTTCTTTGTTTATACACAGAGAAAGTCGTCAGTAAGTCTTTTTAGTCGATTTAGAAACTTTCTTCCCACGAGAATCTTTGGAATCAACCAGCTGCTTGAAAGACTTTGTAATAATAGTCTAACACTTGTGAGATGGAAAGAAAGCTGGCAAAATAAGCATCTGACATTGAAAGCAAGCGATTCATGTATATATAAAAACAAAACCCTTTATGAGGGCGTAAGTATTTTTTTATTAAAGTAATATGTACGTATATATTTATACCTCCATACAGTAATGTAACCTTGCGCACCACAGAGGAACCAACAACAGATGATGATGTCGATGGTGCTATAAAAGGGGGAACAACATCTGATGATGTAGAATGTGGTGTAGATGATGGTGATGGATCAGAAGTGTGTGGAGGAGGAACAATGGGTGGTGGCCTTATATCTGATAAAGGTGATGGTGTAAGTGTCAATGATGGTGATGGTGATGGTGATGGTGATGTCTGGATAGGGTGGGTAGGAGATGGTATTGACTATACACAACAGGGCGTGAAATCTTACCCAGATGAATCGTCGGTAATAAGCGTCCGTCATAATCTAGATCCCTTTACACACCCACTGCGCCCGTCCTTTATGTGCCATCTTTATTACCTGAGTAATTACATAGAACATATAATAGAGATATAATGAAAACATAAATTGATATTGTATGATGAACAACCATGCATATTAGAATAACACACACCAATGGATTGCAACAAAATATAGAAAGTCTTTGAAACTATAATATTCTAATACAATTATAAAAGTTTAATTATCAGTATCACTATCATCCTCTAATGGATCTTCTAACATTTCATCTGATTTTGATGGAAGTTCGACTAAATCTTGATTGAACATGATCATCTTCCAATTTCTATTAGGCTACCATTTAGATCACACATAAGTTTTACGGGATCTTCATCTACATTACACGGGCTCGATATTGTTTATGTCATCTTCGAAATCTTGGGTTTTCAATAGCTAGAAAGTTTGCACTACTTTGTTGAGATGTTGGTAATTCAATATTTGATCGAGCTTTGATTTTGCAAACGACCCACCAATCACTCTTATCACGAGATAAACTCGGATATGTACAATAATATACTTGAGTGGCTTGAACTGCCATAATAAATGGCTCATACCAATTAGATCTGCGTTTATGGTTAACATCCACTAGCTTATAATCTGAATAAATCTTTGTACCCACATTTTGTGTAGGATCAAACCACTCACATTTGAATATCTGATCCACATTATTTGCGGGTGGTTAAGAACTATGACTTTTCAAATTCAAATAACGGCTTCTTCATATCACACATCACACTTTATATTGACACATGTAGTAAATTTAATTTTAGCATTCACTGTGTCTGTCTTGCCTTCTTATCAAGTGTGTAACAAGCTTTGGAATATTTTCTGTAGCCTCATTAGTTTCAATTCGGGGCCTTGAAGCGATAATCATTCAACTCTTGTCTTGATTTAAAGTGTCCTTTGTTTTCCCACATCTACATTCGGGACGATGTTGAAAATATTGTCAAACATTTTTCAGCCTTCTGTACATCCGAGTTATGTGAATTAAATTGGACTCGATAAAGCGAGTCGAAAATCTGCGTTCCTCCGATACATGCATATTGGTCCATTAGTTCATTAGCATCCATTTGATTCACCTTCTTAGGATGAACTACGAATCTACATCAAGATCATCATCTCTGAGCGAACAAGCGTGGGCTGTCGTCCAGCATTTTATTTTTAATGCGGAGTTCTATTCCTACGGAATGGATGATTTCTGATAGAAACTTAAATTGGTTAATAAATCCACACATTGTTTACCACTAAATTTGAGTAAAGCATCGAGACTTGTCCGCCTGATATGGGCATGCTAGCGAATCTCTGATTACTCGACGAACTGACATTGAATATGCGGGAAAATCGCTTCTTGTCACATAATTCGCCCACATCGCGAAATTTTGCTTCTTTGAGATGTCATATGTATTCCGCTAACATCCCAATGATTCAACTTTGCTATAAGAGGTACATGAAAACATCCAGCTTGTCTTTCGGGTTTTTTAGCCTGGAACCAATATTAATGAAACATATATTTATCCTTCATACACAGCAATGGACAAATTGTAAGGTGTCACTATCACTTTGGCCATGTAGAATCTTTATTGTCAGTTAGCCCGAATATTTGAAAACCATCAATGCGAACCCGATCTCACATTTCGAAGCTTTCGGCGAAATCTGGATGTATCGCGATTAAATGCTTCCGCGAGTGAATCGATGGATGATGCATCACCTTGTTCAACCTCATGCTCGAATGCCACCTCATATCATGTCTTTTGTAGCATTTCTTTGCATATAGTCTTTCTGTCGAAATTAAAGGGAGTAATACATCTTCTTATATCGACTTTCATTTTAATAAACTTTTATAACACGGGTGGCTTCTTAAATGAGGATGATCACAAAACTTCACAGTAATTAAGTCATATCATTTTGATATAACATACATCCATTAAGCAGCAATCAATCTTTCCCTTTAGTAGACCCATAAGCGTAAATAACTGCCAGATGGTGTAAGTTATCGGTGACAATTATTAATAGAACGATCTCTTTATCGGATTACGTCACTGATCGAATAATTTCTTAGACATATGATTTTGACTGTGCTCATAAGTCGAGAGCCCTGATGACAATTGCGAATCGTTCTGACAAGCCACAACTCATTATGCATGACTTTGATATCCGCCAAATTTGGGGCAGGGTTAGGTGGTTCATCCAATGTCATCCCATGTGGAAGTCAGCACGACAACTTCCATGACCATTCTATGGTATGTATGTTTGATGGTTCTTCACTACATACATCGATTCACTACCCTCATTTTGGCCATATACGGCCATTTGTACTTTCCCCTTGATATAAATCAAACAAAATAATTTGATGCAAGCCATATTTAGCCATGATATCTAACGGTGTTTACATCAGACATATTTTTGACACTTGGGTTATTACATGGACACTTAATTTTATCTCCCAGTCCATCCATCTCAGATTGACTAAGCAAAGTTGATGAAAGTTTCTAGCCCATTCAAAAAATCTTGATTCAAAATTCCATTCATAAACCTTTTGTACATCCTTGTGATCTAAACTCATTTGCCACATTATATTTGCAAGAATAATGCTCCAATCATATTATTTAGTCATTCAAACTACATATGATTTTAAGTTTCTTTTAATTAATTTCTATTGATAATTTCAATTATTACATCATCATGTATCATCCATATATTCTCATTTCAAAGGTAGAACTGTCCATTTAAGAATGCATCATCTATATCCCATGATAATACGTTTATCCATACATGCATAGAAATTTTGGCAGCATTTCCCCGCAGTTCTTCGAGTGCACGATATTGAATATTCGTATACGCACTTTCGAAGAGCAGGAAAGAATACATACTCTTGAATTTCTATATATGCATGTAATAAACATGTAAACTATCGTCTATAGATATAGGCATGCCATTCCCAAATTGTCCACATTGGACAATTCAGTGAATTATCACCTTCTAGTGGAAGTAAGGGCAAGCAAAGTTTCTACGGCTAAATGTACAACAATGTACATTTTAATTATTCTTTAGTTATGATATTGTCTTATAAATCTATAAAAATTTCAGCAAAGTTTCCCCTCATAATACTTAATATCCTCAGTTGAAATAGGTCATCTAAGAGTGTATGCAATAAAAAATGAACCAAATTATACAAATAACAACAACAACAGTGATGCGAACATAAAAAATATTACACTTCAATTATTTATGATCACCATCATTGCCTTCGCTTGATTATCATCAGACGACAAATGCAGCATTACACGAAACAAAGCAATATATATTTATCAGCACAGTAAATATACACTCAAATAAAGAAAGACAATTAGCAAAGTGAAAATAAACCTAAAAATAAGAATTTGTTTAAGTGAACTAAAATTATGACAATTCTTAAAGACTCTTAAATCTATCAATGTTAACTTAATTACTAAAATTATTATTCATTTTAAACTCTAATCTTATTAACTAAATGATATTGAATAATCCTATTATTCATTATATACCTCTGTACTTTAATTTTTAATGTTTGTTAGTCAATAGGAAAATGAAAAACTAATTTTTAATTTTTATTTTCTAATATTATTAACTAATTAATCTTGTACTTTTAATTTCTAATCTTGTACTTTAATTTTCATTTTTCTAATCTTATTAACTAATTTTTTAATTTTTAATGTTGTTTTAGTAGAACCAGGATTTGTTGCGGAAGAATTTGCATATAACATTTTCTATAGATATCGAGTGTTGATTTGAGGCATTAACTATCCTAAGACATGTTATTTTTGTATATAACATTAACCAGGAATTAACTATCTAAGACTAATATTTTTGCACATAATTTGATTTTCATGTTAATTGCCCTAAAACAAATGTGTTATAGATTTGCAATACTTGTAGATATATTACTTAAGAAAAAATCATTCATAAGTGTTTTTATTACTTGATATATTATTTAAGCTGCTTCTTGGATCTTGATTTCTTGTTGTAACCTCACCAACAAGTGTTTATAAATTTTCCAATTAACCTATGAGGTGGTTGTTTGCGGGAATGAAGCTACGTTGAGATGTTCGATCTAATTTTGATTGAAAATACACAGTTAAATACCTCACTTTATATTTCTAGGAACCATTTTTTAGAGTGTTCCATTAAGGACCAAATTTTACCTACATACATATTAGTTTGAATAATAATACTAAATGAAACACAATGACTTCAAAATCTTACACAGTAATTAAAAAATGACTTACGGATGAATATGGAGATAAAATATTGTGAATATCTAAGCGATGCATTTACTGGAATGCATGAAGCAGACTTTAATTGTGAGTGAAAAAAGAATATTTTAGTTCTTTAGTCCGTATATATAAAGTTTAAGGTTCAAATGGACTAGGTGTAGTTTGAGTTCTATTCATTATAATCTTTGAAAACTAAAAATTAATGAAATATGAAATCCTTGAAAAGAAAACCTAAAGATGAAAAATATCATACTATTGCTGAGTAGAGGAATATCCTCTTCCATTTTTCAAATCCAAGCCGCACAAAAAGGCAAAAATTAGGAGAACACAAGACCAGTGAAGAAAGGACAAGAAAGGGAAAAGCAAAAGATTCCCAAGTTTGAAGGGCTAAGCTTCTCATACTCCAATGAAGATCGAATCTAAGGTGATCTATTTTTTCCTCGTCTTAGCAACCAAAAATTCAGACCAAAGAAACAAAGAATAAATAGATAGTCTTCATTACATGAATGATAAGAAAACCAGTAACCATTTAGAATAAGCTAAAGTCTACCAGCCCTAATTTTGTATTTATATATTTTTAGAAATTATTTATAAGCATGCTCACAAGAAGAATGAACCATTTGCGTAGCTAGAACCACTACTAGAATCTAAAGCTGATGAGGAAATTCCATTCAGTGAACTAGAAAATCAAATAAAAAATTTTCAAAAGCAGAAAAAATAATAAGAGGAAATAAATAAATGAAAAAGATTAAGATAAACCTCATTTCTAATCATTTTGATTAAATCATGTTTAAGAGCCAAAGCAGAGAGAGAAAATTTCGAAGGAAGAGAAAAAAAGAAAAAGAATTGAATGAAATAAAACCCCTGATAAAATTTCTTGTCCTAGCCATATGGATTTCAATTCATACATGCACCAATGCAAATGGACATTACCATATAGTATTCTTTTGTGCTAATACGGTTAAAATAATTTGAAAGAAGAAAGGTAGATTATCCCCAGTGTGTTATATTTGCAAAAGCAAGAAGAAATTTAGAAAATATATAAGTGTATGTCTGATAAATGTTATCTATAGTTTCTCACTTGTTTTTAAGTAATTTTAAAAAATAGTTAAATATAAAGAATAATTAAAAATAAAACACCATATATGAAGGATCCCGACCCGGATTAACCTCATGAACCCGAGGGGACCTCCCGGCACTCCAACGGATATAGAAACTTTTCCTTAAACAATCAAATAAAATCCATGGAGCGAACTCCTTCCTGATCCTTAACATATCTTTAGAAAATAATGCGGAAGTGAAGTGGTAAATTTTTTTGTTTTTCAAACACTGTGATTTTTCAGAAAAATCGGCTATAGTTTCCTCTGTTTTTCGGACTTTCCCAAATTTTCAAAACACACGAAAACATTTAAAAAACAACTTCCTAATCTTTCAATTCTCAACTTCCGTTTAGGGTATCGTCATGGCTCCAATTAAGTACACAACTCAATCAAGCAAATATATACACATATATTATTACTTCAATCGTAAAACATTCAAAAACTTTATTCAATTCCATGCACGGTTTTATAAAAAGTTGAGGCTTGAGTAGGACTCATGAGCCGCTACGTGCCTCAAATCACAGGATCAAAGCCCGTGGTTGCTTTTCAAAATATATACATATATACATGACAAAATATTCAACACTTATACAGCCTTAAAAATATATACAATGCGATCACATGCGTCGTCTCCTCGATGGCTTGACTCCTTTGCGCGGGAGGTACTCTGCAGTGCACTGTCTCGAGTCACGAAAATGTTTTGAAACATACGGAAAAGTGAGCTAAAGAGCCCAGGTGAGTGTACATTTCATTAAGATACTTTTCGATTATATATCAAGTAATAAATGCATATGATTAAAAATCCATTTTATGCCATAACCTTTCTTCGATGGAACCCAGGGATAAACACAGAATGGTTTCAGAGTGTGCGGTGAGGTGATCTATTCACGATCTTAACCATCATTTGGAGAAGGACTCCACTTGCATGGGTTCAGATTAGTAACACCTTATTCGCGTGTAAGGATATTACACTAAAAATCTATTCCCTCCCTCTTGTTAGTAACCTAATTGTGTTTCCTAAATCCTTACACGCTTAAGGTACCTCGGTGTCTCAGTCTACTTGATCATATGGGGTTAGGTAACCATCGATAAGCATTTCTTCAAAATATATTTATAAATCCATTAAATCATTTACTTATCATTAAAACATATGCATTCTTTACATTTTAAACTTTCATAATGCCTTAACATATGCATACATATTTAATATACATATATAAACTTTTCATTTTAACATTAAAAAAAATCTTTCACTTTTAAAACTCAATTTTAAAAATCGATTTTACTCACCTCTTTGTTTCCGAGCTTAGGCACAACTCCACTACTCTTTTCCACCTTTTGGCGCAGCCTACACTCAACGAATACGGCAGCGTGTCGCTGCGATATAGCGTAAACCTTTGTGCCAAAAGCACGCAAGTCCTTTAGGGTCACACAACATTCATATAAAGCCAAATTAACAATTTACCTTAGGCACTAAAAAATTTCAACAAAAAGAAACCATATTTTGGCAACCTTACTCCAGCAGTAACTCTATGAACTTATGACCCAAAAATTATTCAAACTTGGTTTAAAGTGTGAAATATAGATCAGTCCTCTATATATCCAATGACATCTCTTTAAATTTTCAATTTAAAATTCCTTCTCTAGAGGCCTCAACCACATAACACAAGTTCTGACATGTTTTGATGCCAATTTGGTTAACTCAACTGAATCACCCTCTTTTTATTTATCAGGATTTCTGGATCTTGTCTAAATTGGAAATTGTTTCTTCACTCATTTTAAACTATGGTTATAAGGTTTCTTCTTCAGTGGAATCACCCAATTTGGATCACACCAAAACTCAAGTTATTGTATTTTACATCTAGATGACTCAATTTGGCGAAACCCGATACGCATAGCTCCACTTTGAAAATTTTCTGGGCACTTTGGGGTTACAATTTGCATGCACTTCCTTCAGATAAATTTTTTCCCTAGAAGATCTATTTACCCAAAAATTTTGAATCACTCCAAATTTGGATGAGTGAAACCCCATACCAGGCAAAACACTACAACCATACCCAAAGCAGAGCATAATCGAGTGAGCTACACGAGCTCACCTTTCAGTCCGTATTTGAACCATTTCTAATTTGCTCTTGGTCCCTTCTATACATTTAGCCCTATCTCTTATGGTTGTTACCAATTGGAATCAATTCATTTGGATGATTCTAACTTAATCTATATCCAAAACAAGAACAGGGTTTTACAAAATTTGCAACCTTAATTCGCTAAAACCCAACATTCTCCTTTTATAATTCCTCCAAAACCAACATGGAATTCATCCAAACAACTTCACAACACTTGAATTAGTGATTTGGAACTTCATAAAAAACCAAACCCTAGGTAAAATCCTGAATTCAATCCAAGGTCCACCAATTCTACAAAACCATATAAAAATAAGAGGATTTGTGTTTATTGTATACCAGTGGGTTTTACCCATGAATTCAACAAATCTATGGTTAGGATGATCTCTGGCAAAACCTAGGTTTGGAACAAATCAATCTCACGAAAAACCCTAGCAATCCACACCAATAACCCTAGACATCAAAGACATGATTCCATACAAAAAAAACATACCTTTGTTCTTCTCCTTCTTCTCCTTCCTCTTTACCTCTCCTTCTTCCTCTCTTCTTCTTCCTTTTCTCCTCCAATAGTGAAGCTCTAGTTTGAGAGACCAAATGAAATGTTAAGTTTATCTCATCTCCTATTTAGTCTCAACTTTCTTTAATTAACATTTGATCACGTTCTTTTGTGTGCCTTTAACTTTTGTTTCTTATTATAATTAAATCCACTTTGATTTTGACTTTCATATCTATGGCAATTCCTGATTGATCTCAACACTTTGATATTGCAAATCAACTTATTTTATTTTCATTTTTGGCATACTATCTTTTCAAGTGTAAATTTATATCATTTTGGAATTCTGAAAACTCTGCACAGTGTACAGTACCTCGATTTCGGGTTCCATAATTTGCGGATTTCATAATTCCTCCTTCATCTGGTGTGTGCTTGGTGCTCGAGTGCGCCCTAAATTAAATGTACGTACTCTCGTGTGGGGCATTACAATATATAAAAATTATTTTCAAAACGTACTTAAAAATATTATGAATAGACCAAAATATTTAGGTTTCCAAACAAACGGGTCTACTTTCAATTAACAATGATAATAATGCGAGACAACATACATTAAACAAGATTTACAAATCACAACTACCATTGAAAATAAACTTTTAATGGAGAGGCTTAGGTGGATAGTCAAAGCTTGCTTCAACTTAAATACAACTTGTTTGCATCAGCCTGGAAATATAAAGTTAACCATCTCCATTCCTCGAGAACCTTTGGAAGAAAGCTTTATTTCTATTTCCTGATGAACATGGACACCATCCTTGTGTATTTGCGATTTTAACACCAAAATTGCATGAAAATAAGATTCCTACAAATTGACATCTTGATTTGCTTTAGAAGCGAGCTCATTTGAGTTTTTTTTCTTTTTTTTTGATAAATAGAAAGCTCATGTAAAAAGGACGAAAAAGTTATGGCCGTCCAAAGTTGGAGGACACAACCCAGAGAAAATCAGGTGCGTTGGACACCTTGGCGCCGGCCGAGGGGTCAGTTGACTGTCAGATTGACTAGCGAATACTAAGTGGATGTCAGTTCAAATGCCATTTCCCTTTATCAGAGCGGAATGCCTCCATTGTCACGGGAGCTCTGAGTGCAAACTGTCCGATAATCAACAATGACCGCGGGGTTATATGCGAGTGAAATAATGGCCGCCCAGGCCTCTGCATCAATACTGAACATATAAGCACATGACTAACAAAACCATAAGTCCGCTAAGAGTTTAAATTACATCACTCTTATACAAATATTCTTATATATATTTACAAAATATATATTAAAGCCCTGTCGAGCTTTCTTCATGTGCGATCCCCGAATGCGGGTCAAATCTGCTGACACATGCACGAGGGAGTCTACGGCGGGAGTAATGGCTTGAGTAGTGTCTTACATAAGAGCTACTCCCGCTGGTACATGCAATGGTATAATCAAGCACATCGAAGTCACAGCATACATATGTCTGCACGGATAATGCACGGCTGCCATGAATGAGACTCGACTCACCATGCCCCATGTCAGAGCTCTCGTAGGCTCACGTCGCTAAATATGTCATTGAGTAATATATGAGTCATTTCGTGGGCTAAGTCTGCATACATCGCTATTTGTGACAAGCGTCGGCTGGTATGGCTTGATGACAGTATCGAGTCCTCCGGCTCCACGCGATGCATGTGTCAATGGGCAACAAATCTCAGTCGATCAAGATCCTATCCTGGCCAAAAGTCTATGTGATAAACATGGTAGTGATGTGTCTTCTTTGGGCAACATAACTTTTCGGGTGATACCGCGGGTCTCTTACACCCATACAGAACTATTATATCGCGGTTCTCTTGCACCCGAAGTCGCCTCAGTTCTTCTTGACTCCTCAGTATGCATTTTCCATGAATGAAAATCATTTCAAACAAAGGTATTTGTTTTTAGCAGTGGACAACCCTCAGAGTATAAATAATTGGACTACTCAGATAATCTGTTTTGTGGACAACCTCAGTGTATATCAATTGGCGGACTAGATTGATTGATATTGGACAACCCTCCGATGTTGTAGTGGACACACTCCAGATAAATAATATTGTTGGTCAACCTCAGGAACAATTCTCTCGAGAGCCACCTCATGCACTCACTCCTATTGTTTTCTAGGGTGCCCCGGTGCATATGAAATGCAATAGGCCGTTCAACTTTGTAGCAGGTCAAGAGCTCATTTGGACGTTGTCCTGTGTCAGGCCACTAATCAACACCTACCTTGGTGTTGATCCTAACTTAGTGCTCGACACCATCGAAACCCACTAACACGATTTCAATCTCAACTATGCACCCACATCATTTCTAGGTTACCTAATTACATATGGAATACATAATTAGTGCGACACATTCATGCTAATATATTCACATGCATATATATGCATAAATTAATCCCTTATCGCATGTTATACAAATTCACAATCAATTACACGAAATTAGCTCACATGGGATTTAATTATGAACATGAGCAATTCATTTTGAATCCTTCTGACAGCAGCAGTTTCCACCTTTGAAAAATAATAATTTTGTGTCACTATTCATCATTACTATTCACATTACTATTCCGTTATTCATTTTAGTAATAACACACAAATATTAAATCTCGAACCCATATAAACGGGCACCTCTTGGTCCTTCATGGTTCATCAAGATATTGTGATACCAAACACACCACAAAGCAAGGAACATACAGTCCAGAGCAAAGCAACCTCAACCACGATCCAGGGTACACTTTTGAAAATAGTCAGAAAGTTACGTCATGGTATTTAAAAAGCGGTCTCAAAAAATTCATTAAACTATCACAACAGTCCGAAATTCAGCGAAGGCGTCGAAAATAGTCGAAATTCCTAAATTCCTACACTTAGTCAAGAAATTTGAGGATTGAAATTTACGACCTTTCCACGAAGCCCTCTAGCGATTCCAAACCATTAAATAGCGCTGATAAAATAACACAAGTAGGAAAATTCCTACCTCGTGGAGTTTGTGAAACTCCAAGATTTTAGTATTTGTGCGTAGCTCGTCGCGTGGATCGAAACGTGTTGTGCGATGAAACTGCGGTCTGGTGTTGTAATCTAAGAAAGAAGTAAAGAGAAAAAATATATATCTTCTCTCTCCCCAACCCTCTCTCTCCCTTTTGTAGATTTTTCATTTATTATAATAATAATAATAATAATAATAATAATAATAATAATAATAATAATAATAATATTATTATTGGTATTGTATATTATTAATGTATTATCATTGAATACGTGGTTAAATGTGCCCGTTCGAATTCAGGTTTACCTCGAAATAATTTATTTTTTTCAGTTCACTTTATTTTAAATGAACTTAACTTGATCATTCTGACTTATGATATTTTCGTAAAATTCGTCCACAGGTATGATGATGGCTTATCGTGAGAAAATAAGTAAAATATTAGGTGTCTGAGAATGATGAAACTTTTCTAGGTCACTAGATTTCGCGAGACGAATTTAATGGCGCAATCCGTTTCGTCATTCGAGATCTAGAGAATTTCCGGTTTTCAACCGAAATTACCGTTTTACCCTTTTCCAGAAAAATTGAATTTTCTCTGGGTTTATAACGAAGAAATTTCTTGTTTTTTCTGTCATTTTCGGACATAATCTGAGTTAAAGTTGCATTAAACTATATGGGTGGATATAGACTCCAAAGGGCTTTTTCTATAGAGTCGAGAACACCCAAAACAAACTTCCCAGACTGAAGAAGTTGTAGTGTTGAGTTGGAGAGACCTGACCGAGAAAATCTGCTCGAAGAACAGTGCCACAATTCTTTGCACACCATGTGTCTTTGCTCCCACTTTAGTTAATTTCTCAGTCTAAGGGTTGAATTTGGATATACCTATTTCAAGAGATATGTTCTCTATGGTCTAGTTGCAATTTGAATCACTCAATTCGGATGAGTGATGACCAAGTTATGTAGAAGCAAAACATGGGTTTTTGAAGAAATTTGGGACATCACCCCTAAAACCCCAATATTTCCTTAATACAAATATTCCTCAATTGAGGAGAGGCGCAATCCAATCGACCCAAACCATTACAACAATTGCAACATAAAACTAACAAACATTAATTTATAATAAATGGGGGTTCTTCTTGATTTCATCAATACAGGTTTGAGGTTTGATTTCCTACATGTATTCTTAATCCATTGTAGTCTGAACAAATTCTATACTAATCAAAACGAGTTCCTTACTTGGTTCCATACTAAATTCCTATATTTCTCTTATATTCACATGTTTTAAATGAGCATTCTATCACATGTTACATTCACACTATATTTTCCGGTTCACACAATTACATATGGCATCTCATATACTTGTACAGTATGACACATATGTATTCACACATCAATCATGTATTCTTGTTCCTCTATGAATCTAGTTTACTTAGAAATTGGAATCATTCCAATTGAATCATCCAAACTCAAGTTATGGCATTTTCATGCCAAACTAGTCATTTTGCTCATTTTACACTAAGACGTTTGAAAATACCCATTTTCGAGGTCTTAACTCCATATTTGACCTTTGGTCTTTGTACTCATTTGAATCTAAGGTGATAGGGTTCTTCTCCAAGCTGGAATCCACCTAAATCGAACCAGAAACTCAAGATATGTCCTAAACAGTGAGAACTCCTTTATGCCAAAAACGGAGACCATAAAGTTGGCTTGAACATAAATCCACTCTTTTAGATGTTCTAGGTAATAGTCATGTGATCCTATTTGGGTTTGTTCTGGAGTCAGTTAACCTTAATAACTCGATCATTGATTCGGATAGAAATGACGAGTTATGGCCAAAATCTGTTTGGTCCAAAAGCAAGTAATGGAATACTTATAGTACCGGTACCACTCTGTTTGGTACTGGTACCACTAGAAAATGCCCAGAAATGGTGGTTTTTCTCCCATTTTATACTTTTCTGCAAACCAACTCAATAATCAATATACACATCAAAACCACTCTATATCCATCTTGTAACCTCTATTCTACTCAGATTCATCTCAAATACTTATCTTACTTCAAAAACCTTTCTGAATTACTCCCAAAACAACTCCTAATAGGGTCTGCCATACACGGACCAAACACAAGGACTAGTTGGGGTTTATTCTAATGACTTTCATTACTTTACAATTAAACCATGAGTTCAACCCCGAAAGGAGGATTCATGTTTTCTTGTACCATTTAGAGTTTTCTGACCACTTCCGAAATCTATGGTTGAGATGAAAATCTACATCAAAACCACAGGTTTGAAAACCATGAACATCCCTACCATGGTCCCGAATACACAGGAAATCTCATACAAAATTCATAATTTCCCATACAATCCAAAGATCCATACTAAATGTTAAGATTCCTTACCTTAAACTTAAAAAGCTATTCTTATTCTTCTTCTGTTCTCTTCCTTCATTCTTCTTCTTCTCCACAGTTTTCTTTTCTTCTTGCTTCTTTCTCCACGGTTTTCTTTTTCCAAAAATGAGGCAAAATTTGGTCTTAAATCAATCATCTCTTCTTAGGCCATGTTTGGCTCCTAAAAACCATTTTTGGGTTAAGTTTTCATTATTTCACTTTAGTCCTTAAGTTCTTCTCTTTTGCAAATCAAGTTGAGCATATTTCTATTTTAACCCATAGCCTTCTTGTCTTATTATGTGCCTCTTTTGGCAAATTACATATCTGCCCTTGTTTTATCTGTACAAATTAGGGTTTCTCATTTATTTCCCAAAAATTCATATTTAATTTTTATTAAACCTAAGCAATGTCAGTTGTGGGTATATTTCGAGGTGTTACACACACAAACCAGGACTGTTTTTAACAATCCCAAAAGCGAAATGATGGAAGTACGTCCATAGGCGACCTCCTCTTATCGGTTCCTTTTGAAGCCGAGATTCCGCGCCATTCGGGCCTCTTCACCATCAAAACACAATTTATTGCATAAATCACAACACTAGCTGTCCAAACGGTGGCGCATCAACGACTCCGAATTCAACGACTTCGGTCCTGAGTTTTGGGATTGATCGAACCGATCGTTGAGCCAATATTTCGATCATTAACACATAAACAAAGAGAGTAAAACAAGTAGGATAAAACCTCTGTCGCGGAGTTTGTTGAAAACTCCGTCACGGTACCGTCACGAAACACCGGCGTGTATAACCAGCTTTCTTATTGAAGAAATCGACGGTCAGATCGTCAGAATCCCAGAAAGTTCTTGCTCTCTCTCAAGAATTTAAAAACTTCAACTTCACTGCACTCTCTCTGCGTCCAACCATTGCCCTTTTTGCTCTTCAAAATGGAGAAACAACACTGTTCGTTTTGTCTTTCCTCATTAAACTTCCATTTAATTCCCGATGTCCATATTCTAGATTGCGACCGTAGAGCTGTCAGCCCAAT
This sequence comes from Tetrastigma voinierianum, assembly GCA_016808115.1. Lineage (NCBI taxonomy): Eukaryota > Viridiplantae > Streptophyta > Magnoliopsida > Vitales > Vitaceae > Tetrastigma > Tetrastigma voinierianum. The sequence goes on along the minus strand of JAEQBH010003125.1, from coordinate 16,816 downwards.
TCGTTTACATCCTCTCTATTCATACAACATGTGTCACAAGTACATGTATAGGTGACTTTTGTCGCGTCGCGTATCGTTTACGACTTTTAGATGCTCGAGTCTTATCGAAACGTACAAATTCAGAAGCTAATCTCGGTCGAACGAAGTCGACGTGGTAGCTAGATTTTGTGAGACAATTCCAACAGTGAAATCAGTTTCATCATCCAAGATCTAGAAAAATTTCGGATTTTTACGAAGTACGATTTTCTAATTTTTCGAAAGTGCCAGATTTTCTCGGGTTTACAACATTGAATTAATATTTTTATAGTAGTTTAATGAAATATTTTTTTTTAAACATATAAATTAGTTTTTAAAAATTTTATTAAATTATTTTTTGCTAGTTAGATATAAATAAAATCAATCATAATAAAATAATTTTTCCTCTTCTTTCAAAAAAATTAATTGTTTACTCTTTGGTATTGATTAATTAGTGAATTAAAATATAGTTTATCAAAATAAATTTCTTTATTATTGACATAAAAAAGGTGAATCAGTTCAATTAAAAAAAAAAATAACAATTATTGAATCAATTTGATTAAAAATATGAGGCTTAATTAAAAATTATTAATAATGTTGATTATTTATTGACTTATCAGTATCTATCAATGTTCTATTATATAAGTGATGAAAATTTTTATATATGTCATTATTGGTCTACAATTTGAATATGTATAATTATTCATTTAAATGGGCATATTAACATATATTACCACCGTCAAGATATATGTCAACAATCACCCTTTTTCTTGTAGTGAGTAAAGGCTAGAGATATGCATAAATAAGCAGTAATTGATAGCGACCTAGACACCATCCTTATGAACTAAGAGCGCAAAAGCATTGATTGCAAAAGAAACTATTTCAAAGAAAGAGAATTGGGGATCGGGCCGGGTTAACCTCATGAACTGGGGGGACCTCGGCACTCGATGGATATGAAAATTTTCTCAAAGCAGTCAAATAAAATCATGGGCGAGCCCTTTACAATCCTTAACATATCTTTAGAAAATAATGTGGAAGCGAAGTGAATTTTTTTTCTTTCTTTTTCAAACACTTGGATTTTTCAGAAAAATTGGCCAGAGTTTCCTACATTTTCGGACTTTCCCAAATTTACAAATACACATAAGCACAAAAACACTTCAGATCTCTTCAATTTTCCTTCCATTGTATGACTCCTTGTCCCGCAACTCAATCAACACAATATATACCATATACATTTATTCATTTCAATCATCAAAACATTCAAAACTTCTTCAATTCCATGCACCGTTTATAAGCTTGGTGAGCCGGACATAGTGAGCCGCCTAAGTAGTTCCTTTTCAAAATATATCTATATATGCATATATACATGACAAATTATTTGACATATAAAATATGCAAATTATTTATACAATACGATTTACATCGTCGTCTCCTCGATCATTTCATTCGGCTACTTGCTTGAGTGCTCTACGGCGCACCTGTCTGAGTTCTGAAAATGTTTTGGAAACATATGGAAAGAATATTCAAGAGCCCGAGTGAGTGTACATTTTTAATGAATAACATTTCAGTATATATCAAAGTAATAAATACTTATACAATTAAAATCAATTTATGCCTTAAACATTTATGCCTTAAACTTTCTTTATATTAAATCTTGCTCTGATTAAGTCGTTTATCTGTAACATTTATGCCTCCAACTCTTTCTTTACGATAATAAATACTTATACAATTAAAATCCATTTATGCCTTAAACATTTACCTCAAACTTCTTTTCTTTCTTTATAACTAAATACTTATACAATTAAAATCCATTTATGCCTTAAGCATTTTATGCCTCAAACTTTCTTTCTTTCGATGGAACAGGGATAAACCACCTTTAGAACCGGTTCCGGTGCGACGGTGAGGGCGTCGTTCAGGTCATAACCACTCGCTGCGGAGAAACTCACGCTTTGCATAGGGTTCCAGTCATAGCACTTTATCACGTGTAAGGATATTACTCTAGACACCTATTTCCCTCCCTCTGTTAGTAACCTATAACTTTACCCTCTAAATCCTTACACGCTTAAAGTATAAAATGGAATGTAGTCATGCGGTGTATGGGGTTAGAGATAACCATCGGTAAAACATTTCTTCCAAATACATTTATAAATCCATTTAAAAACATTTACTTTATGTTTTTATACATTTTATTCTTCTTTACACATTTTTAAGCTTCCATAATGCCTTAACATATGCATACATATATAAACATTTACATTAAACTTTTCATTTAACATTAAAATCATTCACTCTTTCTTCAAATACATTTATAAATCATTGAAATCCTTTACTTTATCATTAAAACACATATATATGCAAATATACCTATGCATTCTTTACACATTTTAAACTTCCATAATGCCTTAACATATGCATACATATATAAACATTTAATATAAATACATATATTTGAAATAAGTAAGCATTTATACATTTACTACATTCTTATGGATATCCATATATAAACATTTATATTAATCTTTTCCTTTTCACATTAAAATCATTTACCTTTAAAACTCCAATTTCAAAATATTAGTTTTACACTCACCGTTCACGGCTCAATCCACGCTTGCTTCCGTCAATTCCCGTTCCGATCCGATAGTCCTTTTCACCTTTTGAAAGCGCGTATGCGTGCTTAGTGCTTGACCCAAATACCATACATTCATTTTCACCCAACCACATCACATTCACTTAAATCTCATTTAACCACACTTAAAAATGCGTAACCAGGAAATGACTAGATTACCATTTCTTTACAAAATGACCTTAATACCCTCTGCAGATTTTACACTCATGACTAATTTGAAATACCCATTTTCAATGTCTTAACTCCATATTTGACATGGTTCTTTATACTCTTTTGAAACTAAGATTCTAAGGGTTTATTCTCAATTGGAGATCACACCCAATCAAGACACAGAAGAAACTCACGCTACGTCCCGAAAACAACCGGGCTAATCTATGTTCAAACTGATGCAGGAATTTGCTTGCACATAGCCCCCACTTTGAAGTGGTTATGGGTCACTTAGAGTCAGAATTTGACTATGCCTATTTCTGTATGTTTGGTTCTAATTGAAGTCTATTTTAATTAGCCACTTGAATCACTCAAATCGGATAATAAATGGGCAAGTTATGGCTTAAATACGAAAACTGGTGGCGGAAATGAGCATTACATGTACCAATCTGTGTGCTCCGAATTTTACTTGAATGTGGGCTTTTCTGCATTTTTTTTTCATATTTTTCTACCTAATTCAACTCTATACTTCATATACACCTCAAAACCATTTACTATGCCTCTTGTAATCTCAATTTTATTCAATTCATCTTTCATTACATGTGTATCTTCAAAAAAACCTTTCCTGAATTATTTCCAAACAACTCTAATATGGGTTATAACCCATACACAACCCAAACACCAAGATTTGTTAGGGTTTGTTCTAAACCCTAACTCAATTACTTGAAATTTAAACCATGAATCCATACAAAACTATAAAATCATCTAGTTCCATACCTTTTTTGCTTTTCCTCCTTTTCTTCTTCTTAACTCTCTTCTTCTTCTTCTTCCTCTTCTTCTCTCTTTTTCCTCTTCTTCCTCTTCTTTTCTCCCTTTTCTTCTCTTCAGTGGAGCCCTAGCCAGGTGAGACAAATGAATTTGTTTGTCTCATATCTCATTTAAAATCCTTTAATTATAAGTTAAATCTTTCATCTCTCAAGATTTGCACCTCAACTTTTTAATATTACCCAAATCAACTCTTGTTATTCCTACTATGGCCCCATCTCTACACTTTTGATTTTCATATCCCTTTGCTCAATTACTAATTTATCCTTATTCTCATATTATACTGGCATCAATCTATTCTTCTTATGTCATATATATCCTAATTGGATAAGTTCACTTTACCCTTGCTTAGGATATAAATTTAAGATCTCTTGTTTTATTTCACGAAAATTCCTATTTAGCTTCCATATATTACACAAGTAGAAAGCGCTAGGGTATATTCGAGATGTCTGAAACACCAAAGAATGCACACAAGCATGGTAAAAGACAATTGAGTGGAAAAGAAAGGCCAGAATAAGGATTAATTGAGAATACAAGTTTACGAAAGAAATGCGACCCAAATGGTTAAAATCACCATAAATAAATATGAAATAATCGAAGAACACAAGAAGAATCTGGCTTGCAAACAAAAAGAAAAAAAAAAATCACATAGTTAAAAATGCCAAATAAAAAAACAAAATGAGTAGTAAAACTTGGAAAAATGACGCCTCTTGCCATGCTCCTCTCTCTCGATTCACAAGTGGATGTTCACATAAGAAAATGACACCGGAGCAAATCTATTGGCTAGATGTTTGAACCCTTGTAGGTGAACAATTCACTAGCTGATTCGCACAAAAAGTTCAATCCTCAATCTTAAGAGTTAAGTAATCATGTTCCACCAATGGGATCTGGGTTAGATTGAACCACCACATTGAATAAAAATTGTTTCAATAAAGTTATTTCTTTAACAAAAAAGCACCATTTAGCTCACTACCGATTTAAAAATTGCAAAACTCATTACCATTTTCTCATGAGAAATTAATGAAAATAACAAAGACATGAGAGAAATTAGAAGGTACATTCAATCGAATGTGTGATTAAGTATTCTAAATGGAAAAAGGAAACAATAAAGCTAAAGTAAGTAATTTGGCAATGTCTCTACGATTGTGTTGATTCACTCATGGTGGAGAGTGAAAATCTTATAAGTGATGTGAAAAGCAGACGAGAAAGAAGAGAGAAAAATTGAGGAAAATGAAAAAAAAACCAATAATCTTTATAAACCAATCTCATGATTGAAATCAAAGTGGAGATATAAGTAGTATTTTTGAAGGAAAGCGTTGAGAATCTTGCAGTATGAAAGAGTTAGAAATGGAGGTTCAGTGTGGTAGAAAGAACCGAGAAGTGTTGTTTGTTTGGTTTGGTGCCTTGAAAATGACGTTACGTGTGTGTTCACGAGACGAGCAATTGCAGGGTAATTGAAGCGGAAGTAAAGGCGAACGGTGAAGAAGGAACTCAAACTAGTAGGTGGAGAATGGGTGAGAGGAATGGTTTCTTTGTTTTTGGTGAGATAGGGTGAGAAGAAGGTCTTTATGCTTTCTAAGTATAACGAGAGAGAAGCGATGTTGTTTGTTTAAGAACCTAATGGGACACAATCCCTAGCTAAATTGCTGGGGATAAATCCTGCTAGACATATAGAGCCAAAAAATAATTTCGAGGCATATAACAATGAGGTCATAAATACTGCTTTAAAATGAATGGGGGCCTCCCTTCTTCATCGGTAAATTTGAAAAAAAATAATTTGAGGAGTAAAAATTATGGTAGCGGTTTACAGCTAATTTGAATGAGGAAGAAAAAATCTCTAACTAAAATACAAAGTAAAACATAAGTATTCCCGACCTTATGAAGCGGAGTAATCCTATCAAGTAAACAGAGGCGTATCCACAGCTAAATAGCTAAGGACAGTATCTAGCTAAATAGCTAAGGACCTTATCCTAGCTAAATACATAATTTCTAAATGAGAAGAATTTTGAGGTAAGAATAGACGAGATTAAATCTAGCTATTTAGCTAGGAACCAATCTAGCTAAATGCATACATTTTGTGAAATACAATTTGAGAATTTCCAAATAGCGTGGATATTTCCCTAGCTGTTTTAGCTAAGACCAATCCTATTTAAATGTATAAAACAAAACAAAAATAATTAGCTATAGACTTAACGACAGGACACTATCCTAGCTAAATAACTTTAGGAAAGAGCTCAACTTTAGTACATACAATTGGACATAAATAGCGACAGTTGGTCCTAGATATTTTAGCTAGAGACTCAGAAGGTATCAAATGCAGCAATCTATAAAACAAAACATAAAATATTTGGTATAGACTTAGAAGCTAGGACGTAATCTCTAGCTAAAATGGCCCCAAAGGAAAAATCTAACAATGGCTAGGGAAAATCCTAATAAATGCATGCATTTTGTGAAGCAACAATTTAAGGGGCAATATTCAGCGACGGATTTTCCCTACTTCATTCAGCTAGAAAAATCCCCTAGCTATCATATAAAATTGTAAAAAAATATTTCCGAGATCATGATTTGAGAAGGATTTGTTCTGCAGCTGAATGGTTAAGGAAAATCCGTTTCCAAAAGTTGTTGCTAAAATTTTTAGAATCAATCTTTCTTAAAATGACAATATTAAGCTAGGGACTTTATTAAAGTGCAAATTCGAATCTCTAATAAATTGTAAATTGTCATTAATTCCATAATAAAAAATCTCTTGCTATTCCGTCACTAATCCCTCATAAATTAATACAGGTTATTTCCCTAACTAATTTAAAGTATTGTCAGGTAATTTCTTGTAGTGATATCTTCTTCCAAATCTTCAATAAAAAGCTCCAAACCTCCTCTCTAGTCCCAAAGTGCGGACTCTTTGCAAATTAGGGCATTATTCCTTATATACCTTGAAGAAATTGCCTCCCAATTGCCAAAAATAGGTTGGACTGGCAAACAAGGCTAGGCGACATTGAGACGTCGCGATGTGAGGTTATGGAGATGTTAGGCTACAGGACATCGAAGGGGCCAACGTCGCTACGTGAGAACATCGCTACATGAGAACGTCACTACATGAGAACGTCGCTACATAGAGGCATTAAGCTGTGAGCATTAGTGGCGTTGGGATCGCGTGGTCTGGAGACATCCTTGACGTTGGGCGTCATAGTGGTGAGCAGAATCACATTCCTCCATCATTTAACCTCTAAACTACCTCCAAATGTTACCATTCAACCTAAATCTGAAATGAAACTAAATATGTAATGGCAAGAAATGCTGTATTTATTCATAAGATATCTATTAGGTATATGCTGAGTGTTTTGGACACTCGTAAACTTAAACTTAGCTTCTTGCTTGTCCCTAAGCAAGAGATTGACTCAAAACATAAATAAAACTAGAAAATGACACAAATAACACTAATGAGATAATTATGATAACAAGATGCCAAGAAGGAAGGATCAACATGTTTCATTTCTCAATAATAGCTTTTTCCTTAAGATTGGGATCTTGAGCTTTAAACTCTGAGGAGCTTGTGAAGTAAAGCATGGTCGACAAAACAATCTATCATTAAGTCCTTAATGACCTTTCCCAAGGAATCTAAGTGTAGGTGATATCATGATCTCCAATGTGTAGCAAGGTCCTAACACCCCTAAACTTCACCTATTTGGAAGAAGCTAACTAATAAAGGATAAGAATGCACCTTTTTTACTCATACCAAAATACTTAAAAATTACCAAAATACCTTAAATGCAGAAAAATGTTGGTGCCAAAAGTTTTAGGTGAGAGTCCCTATAGCGGGGATCCATTGGCGACTCCCACGATTTGGTTAGGACATCAGACATTAAATTCCCTTGAGCTTCACCCCCCGAACACTCGACTACGACTCAAAAATTTGTGGCCTTTAAAATCGGGTGTCAGTTATTCTTCCAGATCAACATGAAACCTCGTGAATGTTGGTGGCGACCTCTCTCCACGAAAATCGGAGCAGAGTCTCCTTTGTACGGGAGCTCTACCCATATACAAACTGTTCCAAACAAATCAATATAACATTTATATGGTGAAAAGCGGCCTCTTGGGCTCATACTAATATACTCATCATCCTTATATTCATATAATATTCAGAGGTGATAAAATTATTCATACCACATCATATATCAAACTTGTAGGTTCTAATACATGTACATAACAAAGCCAAAGCCATCCCGGCTTTTTCTTCTAAAGCGGTCTCTATGATGGCGGAATCTCTCATGCGCTTCAGCTACTGAAGCATATAATTCCCTCGATAGGGTGAGCTAGTGCCCAGTAATGGAATCACCCTAAATGGGTTACTCTAGGTATACAAATACTCCAAAGTAAGCACATTCAAGCAAATTCGTGATCCTACTTGAATGTCAATGTGCTCCAGCGTCCAGGAGTCATATGAGCTCCCTCACACTTGCCTAAGCCATGTATGGAAAACATCTTTCAAAACAATTGTTGTTTCGACTTCTCCTACCGAAGTATCGGTAAAAATATGGGACTACCCTCTGAGGCAGATGTGTTGGAGGCCTTCCGAAAAGTCATGGTCCTCATCCGGGGGAAATGATCGTTGGGCCAGTCTCCTAACCCCCATTCTCCGGAGAATTAAATCTGTGAGAATTCCTTTGCCAAAAAAATGTTTCGAGTTTTTCTTTCAATTTTCATGTCTTTCACCTAATTTCTAGGCTACCCGGTGCGCCGCAGATGCGATATGCCATTTCACGCAATATACTACAACACATGCAAATATACTATCATGCATATGTTTGCAAATTTACAATTACACCACATGTAATTCAACAATATCAACCATCACCCAAATTAGCTCACTTGAGCTAAATACAATCTCATCTCTAATGACCCATACACATAATTATATTCCATATAATTGAGCAAATCACAATTTCATCTCCAATGGCCTATACACACAGGTATATTCCATATAATTGTGACATCATAATGTCTGAAAGTTCATGTTAACCTATCCATTTCCACACAAATCAAGTCATTCATTACATCAATTTCAAGCACCCAACACATGGGCGTTTTGGTCATTTCACACAAACCGGGATTGTTTTCGGTCGAAACAAAGCAAGTGGGTTGTCCACGGGCAGCCCACTCCTCCTACATCGGTTCCTCTTGGTGGAACCGAATTTCCATGGCCATTCTCGACCTCATACACCCAAAACACAATTTAATGCATAATTTATACAATTAACAACCCAAACAGCCCGTGCATAGTCACAGATTGCACAAATTGTGTTCCAAAAATTCTAACATTTCGGTCCCAAGATTTGGGACCAATCAAACGGCCCCTCACGGCCTCAATTAACTCAAACATCAACAAAATACTTAAACAAAGAGTAAACCCAAGTAGGATAAATCCCCTACATCACGGAGTTTGTCGAAAACTCCCAAAACCAGTGCCCACGCGTAGGCCTCGATGTGTAGAGCGACCTTCCTTCTTGTCCCGATGAATTCTGAAGGTCGGATTAGCCGGGAATCTAGAGAGAAGGAGGTCCTTCTCTCTCTAAATCTCAAAATCCAGCACCCCCTGTTAATTCCCCTCAGCCACTGCACGGTTGGTCTTCTAATTGGGGAAGACAACTATTGCTTTTTCGTCTTATTATCATTTAGAAATTCCAAATGACATCTATGTCCCCAAGCTTTGGATTTTCGACATTTGGCACTATCTCGGCCGTCCATTTCCATCATCTCTCTCATGCCACTTATGGCATGAGTACATGTTATATGTGATTTTTGCATCAATTATCGTTTACGGCACGAAAAGCGTGATGCCTCAGCGTGTAGTGTTGTCTGAATTAAATGAGGAAATTGACATGCTAGCTAGATTTCGCGAGACGATTCCAATGGTGAAATCTGTTTTGTCATCCGAGATCTAGAAAATAAATTTCGGATTTTTGACCGAAATTATGATTTTACCCTTTTTCCAAAAATTGGAATTTTCTCGGGTCTTACAAAAGCCCTAGGTTGTGGGAAGGATCCATCTTTTGTCTCATGTAGCGAGGCAATGAAGTCATGACTCTCGGCTAATTGTCTTAAGGCATTAGGCTTTGAAAGATCCTGTTGTGTCAGGGATTAGATTGGGTGATCCCTTCTTATTCACAAGTCTATTTTTGACATTTTTCTTTTCTTTTTCTTTTTATCTTTCTGTTTCACTTTTTCTATTGTTTTTGCATTTTTCTCTTTTCGGTTGGTGCTCAATGGCAATCCTCTTTTGTTTAGGTGTCCCATCACTTAGGTGGTTAGAATCCCCTAAGGTTAGTTGAATTCAAGGCAAAGGGGTTTAGGACTAAGGTATACAAGGGAGATCAAAAGTGTGTGTGTAATAGATTCCTTGAGAAATAGCTTTTTGAAGCACAAGGGGGGTGACTAGGTTAAGTCACCCATACCAAGCAAGAACACAATTCTAGATCATTCAAAAACCTAAGGGTCCAATCCACTTTACACTTGTCATTTTTCAATTGTTTATTATTCAAAGCGATGTTCTACTAGGAAAAACAAGGCATCAAACTCACTCAAGACACACTAAACACACCTACAAAAAGAAAAGATACACAAACAAGCAATAAAACAAAACACAACACACAAGCATGCAAGAAACATGAAACAAGCAAGAAAGACAACAAAAGCTAGACTAAAGCAAAACTAACTTAAAACATGCAAATTACTCAAAAGCATAAAAACTAAACTAAACTACACTAATAAAGCTCCAAGGCCTTAAGATGGACCAAATAAGCAAATTAAAGCACAAAACCACCCCAATTATTTATAAGTCATCCATATACCCGAACAAGCATGTTTGATCATGGTAAGCATAGAATGACTGAAAGTAATAATTGAGCAATCAAGAATAGTAACAAATAACACAAACCCGATCTTATACCTAATTTAAAATGGGCATTGTCCTCAATGGCAATAAGCATAAAACAAGGGTGTAGAGAACTCCCCTAGTGATCTAAATGATCACTATGGTGGTGGTGGTGGAGTGTGATAGGAAAGGAGCTTAGCGAGTTACTGCTTGATGATCTATTTATTGCTTAGTGTTGTGTTCACTTTGCTTTTTAGTTCTTCCACCTCTTGGGTCATGGATACTTGATATTCTTAGGCTTCATCCCAAAATGCATCAAACCTCATGGTGAGGTGGCAGACTGATTCTCAGTAGTTGAGAAGGAAATGAAATCTTTATTATATTTGGATTATGAACAGATAGAAGTTAAATTCGAAAACCATACAGCTATCCCTCTTTTTCTTGCTTTCTCTTACATGGCTATAAGCCCTTGCTTTCTCTTCGTCAGGCTTTCGTGGCACAGTCTTATCCGCCCGAGTCTTGTTTGGTTGTTTTCTTTACAACTCTTTGGCGCCAATTGAGGTGCTGTCGAACCTCATCCTTTCAAGGTGCGCGGCTTTCTTGTATATATATTAAAGGGCGATTAAATTAATTAGCGTCTTTGTTGTAGAGATGGCATCCTTTATGACATCCCACATCAAAGGGATGTTGAATGTCGTAATTCCGGCAAACGTTTGTGTCACTTCCACGCCGTGGTTGGAATTAAATAAAGTGTGATAGAAGTTATGTTCCCCGGATATAAACCGATGGTTGGCGCCATTACCGCATACCCTCATTGGTAGGTCTTCTACTCACCTTGGCGTTGAGCAGGCATCGCGCGCTGGCGGGTGGTTGGTTGAGTCAAAAATGGCATCGCGATGACCGGTTCACTGACATTGCTAGACTTGAAAACCAAAGTCACCGCTTTGCGCCGCATATTGCGCCGCGGGGCTGGGTTGAGCGGAATATCACCGCGTTCGCCATTCAGCGGGGACGGAAGATGCCTTCCACCCTTTCTTCCTTATTGTCTTCTTAAAAAAAGTCTTTGTTGATTAGATCCTTTCCTTTTGATGAACAGCGATTTGTAGAAATTAGTATGACTTGTTTAATTGTGATTTGGTGATATCTTTATATCCTCCAGCTCCTCCACTCTACGACTCTTCTTTGAGCTCACTTTGCCTCTTTGAAACCATGATTACTTTCAGTGGTGGTTAGATGAGGTCTAAACACTAAATCCACTGATGTCCTCAAATCTGGGTTGCAAATATTCTATCAATCGCTGTGTTATACCCTAAACGAAATTAAGTTATTCACGAATCAGCTTTGCCAAAATCTATACATCTCGTATCCATGAGCGCATACGAGTAAAAATGGCCTCTTGGGCCCTGAAATAATACTCAGCGAAATAGCTATGTTCTTTATAGTTTTCCATGCTGTTTACAAAGATTTATACATATGTGTACAAAAATATTGCCAGCGTTTGTTTGTTTATAAAAACCTATCTGAGTGCCGTCTCACAGATGAGTCCACATACAGAAAGTGCAACCCAGGTGAACAAAGCTGTTGGTTCTAAAGGTTACCCACCTAAAATGCATGTGCAATGGCATATATAAACAATCAATCACATTCCATCTGATTATTTTCTATTATATGAAATGTACATATCGCGCTGAATCGACATCGCATCAAAACGAGTCTGGCGACCCTCACGCGGATAAGTGGATAAGCCGGTCATGGTCGTTGGCGCTGCTCTACGACGGGCGACCCTCGATTTTGTTGTAAAAGCGATATTTTCCTTTTCCTTTTCTTTTTGTAATTTGCGGTTTCCGGGTTTTACACGCCGAGGCGCCCGCCGCATGCTTTTCAGCGTTTAATCGAACCTGTAGTTTGGTTCACTTCTGGCATTTGATGCTTGTTTGGACTCTGCCGGGATCTGCCCGAACTTATAGCCTGAAACGTATGGTGCATTAGTTTTGATCATTTGCACTGATGAATCTCTTTGGACTTTGTCCCATTTTTCAGAGTTCACGGCCCATTCTGCGTTGAACGCCGCACGCCCTTTTACGACGGCCAGCGGTGCGACGATTACGATGCCGTTATCACTATCGCCCATGCCAGATATTCTGACATTTACACCATGGATGTTCTCATTATACATATAATCTTATATTTACATTATGTTAACCATCCATCGCATGCATCAACATCATTTTGCTGTATTCAAGCAAGCGCTATATACAACTGGTCTCCCGAATCCAGGGCCAGTTCGCTGAGGCCTTCTTAGTCCCACAGCCACGAAACCACGAACCAATGGGTTCAGGCATTATTATCTGTAACAACTCCCACCACTCCTAGAAAACTTGGTTTAAGTCGCTCCCCAACTCCCACAGTCCGTGAAGCGGGTCATATAATCCATTACCCCTTAGTCGAGACTGAACTAATTTATTTGGCCTCTGTGGTCTCCACAAACACACCATTATAAGATTTTAGGCTAAAAGTAAACCAAGTAGGAAAATATCCTACCTCTTGGAGTTGTCGACTTTGTACGGTGTCCACCGTAGATTGCTGGTACCAACTTTAGTCCTCGAGCGTCGAGCGTGTCGACCGCTTCGAAACCATTCTTCACTGCGCCGCCTTTCTCCTTTTTTCCTCCGCACTCTCTTCTGATTGTTTCTCTTTGTTCATTACTTATTTGTTTTGCTTTTTCTTCCATTTTCCTCGTTTCGTCATGTACTCTCTTTCCTTTCTACTCCTTTGGTCATTTTCTCCCCTTTTTGGAGCATATATTCGGTCAAAAGGAAATTTCTTCACATTTCCTCAAACCAAATTGGTGCTTTACTCGTTTGTCTGTATTTTTTAACATTTCTTGCATCCTTTTATAGCGTAAATAGCGCGTAGCTCGTGTAGTACGTGGTCCATTCTTCACATAAAACAATTGCCAGGCCATTCTTTTATGTTAGTGCGCTTTTTGAAGTTTTCTGGCATCATAACATATGCTGTGTATTCGGCACGCCTTAACGCCAGCGACAAATGCCATTGTGCAGATGACGAGAAATTCGACGTGGTAGCTAAATTGCGAAGGCGACTCAGCGGAGGTTTGGCGTCATCGGATCAGAAAATTCAGTTTTGAGACCGAAGTACCATTGCCTTTGTCAAACGGATTTTAAGGTTTCATGTTCTCGAATTAATAACTCGAGCCAATCCTGCATGAGCCTTTGCTTTGACTAGACTCATAACATAGCACTTCTAACATTTAATTTGGGCCCATTTCATATAATTCCATAATGAAATACAACTTATGTCGATATACCGTGTTTAAATGTCATGTATACATACCTAAGTCCCATTTTCTTGTACTTACACAAACTCCACTATTACAAAAAACTTTTACATTTACATTTCAGGCAAAAGAAAAACCTGCATCAGTAAACTCCATTCAACATTTTGTGTTGTATCGGAGTGCCCTTAAATCATCTAATTAAACTACTGGATGACTTATATTAAGGTTATAACAGTGGGAAACGGATAGCAGATATGACCGAAGTGGTCCACGAGTCTGATGCTCATATAACATAATGCATATGTGGAGTTAGTATAACCCAATTCTCTCCACAGAGTTTCATATATCGTAGCGTTCAAAACAAAAATCTTGTATGAAGTACTGCGTGGGTACAATACGAACATAGTAGAGGCGAGTTGGCAAGCTTTCTTATTGTTCATTATTCATATTCTTATCCGTATAATCTTTGTATAGACGGAACAATGAATGAGAGGACCACAGCCTGATAAATTATTTAAAGGTATAAGTGCGTTTTAACGAGGATGTATGTGCGTCGCGGTTTGTCATAGCACAATGAAATGCGAGAAGTGTCGACATGTTCATTGGGAGGCGTATCCGCTGTATTAAAGTCTTCATTATTATGGGTCAATGGTTTATGAACATGAACTATGTTTGCCCATCAGCAGGTGTTGTAACCACAAATCAGGAGTGTGTATTAATCAAAATATATTCATTTACTATCTGAGTCTAAAATGAGATGTTTAATTATATGTGTTTCAGCAATTATTTTGTTCTTATTCGTTCTTATATTTATATATAGTTATGAACAATAATGGGCAAGATTGAAGAAATTACCACATAAATAAGCATACATATCACGACCCTTTCATTTGGGATTGCAAAGAACATAACCAATGAGTTTGTGGTTGAAGTCTCGGACCCAACCAAAGCAGCTAAGTACTTCAGTACTCCACTTTAATTTTCAGTGCTCCTTGTCATCAGACAACAAACCACTTTTTGATGTAGATCTCAACTTTGTTCAAATACTCAAAGCATATAAGTTTAATACTTTGAGTGTTTTTCTTCCCGATCTTGTTTTCAAACTCGTTTAAATGGCGAGGTTGCCTCTTTTCACCCAAAATTTCAACCAATAAGTGAACTAAAACCAGCAAAAATTGCTTTATCTGAGAGATAGGGTTCTTCAAGCCCAAACGAGAGCCAAGAGAAAGGATTAGGAGGGTTTCTAACCAACAAGTTCTCTTTCCATACACAAACCTAAACAAGTTTCCATACTTTCCACACAAGAATTTCATACCATGTTTGCCTCTTTTCTTCCTTTGCCCTTCTTTCTTGCTTGGAACGAAAAAACTTGAATAAATGGAGAACAAACGAGCCAAGTTGGCTCTTCTCCTCCACCGTAAACCTAGCCATTTTCTCTAAAATGAAATATCTTCACAATCCATAGACCAATTTTTTTATCTTCATTAGTTGAGATTAAATTCTTACCCATTTGAGATATTACTTCAATTCTGGCTTTGCCAATTCTAAAACATCACGAGTTCTGTACAACATATATATTCTTCCACCATTGCTTTTTTTTTTTTATAATATTATTTGGCATAATGTGGGCATTTACCAGTCAACCTTACTCTTTGGCATTTAAATTCATTTAAATTTGAAACTTTTATTATACCCTAAACATATCTTTAAAACTACTAGGGTATAATTTGGATATTACTGAAACAAATTATTAGACGAGTTGATGGGTGACCACTTAAGACAAATCTCAGGAACCATGTCACTCTAGAGTCCTTAATACACCCACAAAGCTTAGCTAATGTCAAACAAGGACAAAACATATGACTTGAAAATTTATACATGAATGTAATTTGGAAATCCTCTAGTAAGCAGGTCAACCTTGATGGATGGAAGAGACGCCAGTGCAAGTCAGATGTTGACAGACCAGGGCATGGAGATGTACTTGAAAGACTTGTGGAAGATCACGCTGGAGCCACGAAGGAAACGGAAAATGAGGAAATTTGGAAAATGAAGAATAAAATGAGTTATAAATAATAAGCGAGGCAGCCTTCAAGGTCATAGAGGTTGAATTAAGAATTTACCAACCAACGTCATAACGTTCTGAGAAGTTGAAACCTGCGTAATACGCCTGGCGTTGATGGAACATTTACAAAAATTTTCATAAGGTATTAAAGCCCTAAAAGGATATGCCATTTTCGAACATGTTAGGCGTCTACCCTTCCTCGTCAAAGCGACACCGGAGCTTAAGCAGAAAAACCTAAAATTGTAAATGCATAAACGAACTAACAAAAAAGTAACTAGAGATTGATGGAAGAAAAACTTTAAAAGGCTTGGAGTTGCCTCCTAAGTTTGCTCGTTTTGGAGGTCAGTAAACTCTACCAACTCAGTTGGTTTGTGATTCTGCCTCCATCATCCCATTCTCTAGACAATACTTATACTTATTAGTAACGAACACACTTTTCTTGAAATAGTTTGATCGTTTGTTCACAATATAGGGAGAAGCTTCTTTGGTCTGTAGAAGATGACTATAGGCTACCTACCTCAAATAGGTATGTCTTCCCTTGCCAGCAGCTCCTCTTGCACAAATGCCCAGAGGTCATCTTCGAATTGTTTCAACTTCTTCGTCCTTCTATCTTTCGGTTAAGAGAAGTTGATTCATCTTCGACACTCAACTAGATCTTTACCAACCCCTCTTTAACTTTCTCTACTTCATTTTAGCTCTTCAGCTTCTCCCAGCTTCTCAAGGTGATATCCTCTGTGATTTTCTCTCATCTCACCTCTCGATTAACTTCGTTATTTTAAACAAAATTTTTTAATTCTTCTGAAGTAACTTATTATTTTCTAGCATCGTCATAGATTAGGTATGGCGTTAGTCATCATATGCCAGTTTTCTTGTGGAACATTCTCTCATTCATAGGCGTTATAACATTATCCCATATATAAGGTGTATGTGTTGGCCATATCTACCATTGTATAATGTCTCCTCTTGTGGATGTTG